>CM043112.1:18612374-19102914 GCA_023701765.1 Hylyphantes graminicola
AAATCATTAGTTTTTCACATAGTAAGTGGATTTGTGCACAATGCATAAGTAAAGAGTGGGCTGTTGAGCCGGGGAGTTTAGTTTTAGCATATGCAAAGAAATAACGATAAAATCCTAGTCTCTGGCACAGAAACAAATTTCAAAATTTGAGAGAGTTTTTAAAGAGCGATAAAAACTTTCAAGCAACCTCGTAATAAATGTTAAATATTTCTGCATTTTACTACTTTTGACTTCAGTATTTTTATTTGTGGTCTGATCCAATAGGAACTCACATTTTTGTTAGCTTGTTTAATTAGTGCAATTTTAATTCAACTGAACCAATCCAAGGCAGTGATCAAGACTCACCGAATTTCAAGACTCGTTCACATTTTTTTTTGTATCCTGGCGCACTTTCTATATTCTAACTTTGTTTTCATAATACTTTTAGTTTTTTTGGTGTGCAAGATTTCGTTATTAGTTTCAATAGTTATTAATTTCAACAATGTATGCATTATGACAAGGTCAACCTGAATCTAAAATGTATTTTTTTATTTAATAGGATATGCCTGCTGTATGCTGTTAAGCAGACCTTCAAGTTTGGTTTGGTTTGAATTATCGTCGCACTAGAGCTACACGAGGGCTATTGGCGACGGGCGTCGTATTTTTGAACCACAGTCATCACGAGCCAACACCTGAATAGGAACCCAACACAACCGTTAGAGGACCTTCAAGATGCTTTGCCTTCGATAAAATGTAAGTAAAAGTTGCATTTTTAATCTTTTTTTTAAATATATCAAACTTTACACAAGACTTGAGTCTAAAGAAGCATAGTTTTTTAAGCTATAAGTATTTTTTGAACCATAACATGCATCTCGGAAGCACATAATGTTAAAGTAGTAAAATTAACTCAATGTAGGATGTACAGTTTAATTTTTTTTTGTTTACAGATTGATTGTTTTTGAGTAACTGACTTTAAAAATGAAAATAAAGAGAAAATTAGTTGATTTTGGCTTAATTTTCTAGCTAGGGTAGGGGAGTAACGTGTTACTTGTAACAGTTGTTTTTTTTAGGTTACACTGTTATATTTTAATAGCAGTAAATCTGAACTGAGTAGAGCATAGTTACTTTTAATGGTAACAAAGTAATGACAAATTTCGCTACTTTCCAAAGGCTGCCATGTACTAATTTTGAAATGTAATTCCTTTAAAATAACTTTTCAATAAAAACTTTGTTTTGTTTGTTTAATTTTAGTTCTCTTTGAAGAACAGTTAGGTGATTTAATTATTTTGCCCCAAGTTTATTGTAAAAAATTTTAGTAAAAAAGTAGTTGTTTACTAAAAGTAAAGTTTAACTTGCCCTCCACCAGAAACTATTCAAAATCTTAACAAGTAGTTTGACTTGCTTTACAAGTAGCCCTGGTAAAAAGAAAAATAGCTAATTTTAAACTTCTAATCTTTAATGTATGTCTTTTTTTTTTCGGAATCATCGACGAGTTCATCGGTCCTGGATGAGAGGAACCAGGCTGGATGGCCAAGCTGGTCGGAAGCAAGAGCTGCTGGACAGGTTGGCGTAGCTGAAGGCCTTATGTGTCACAGGGCAGGAAGAGGACTAAGTAAGTTGTTAAATAGTAGTGTAATATCAGGGTGGCTACAGGATCAGTCAAATCATATAATATTCAGGGAATTTAATCAATCTGGAAAAGTCGGGAAATTTATTCAATCTGGAAAAGTCAGGTTAATTGGTTGATTTAAAAAACAAAATCAGGGAAAATTTCCAAAAGTGCTATTTTAACCGCTAAAGGAAAGGATAAGAGAAAGTTAAATACTAAAAAGGCTTTTACTTACTTAAGTGGTTGAGTTATTACTGCTTATTAATCTTTCGTTTTAACTGCCTTGCCCTTCCCCAAGCTGTAGTGCAACGATATTCAACTTCACCATTCTCGGCCCACATCAATAAAAACTAAACTTAAATTTCATTAAAAGCAAATTTTAATGATAATCAAGATAATTTAAGGTGCGAGAAATCTAATTAAAATTTGTAGATTAATTAAGTTTTTAATTGCATTAAGATCTCTTCGAATATTGGCCAACTAACTTCTACTGCAATCCAACAATGCTTCCTCATTGAACTTATTTCGCTGCTTAGTAATTTTTTTTAAAATCCATTGATGACATCGAAGACCTAATAGTACTTTATTTTTGTATCATAGATTGATAATCTTAATAAGTCTCATCATAGCTAATTTTTTTTTTATCATATATGCTTTAACGCTTACTTTTTTTATAGATTTGTATTAAAAAGCTCATTGTACACTGCGATCCAAAAGTTTAGACAATGACGTTTTTTAGCTGTAAAATTTAGAATTGGGATAGTGGAATTTCAAAACATCCCTATATATATATATATTAAAGAAGTATTTTGAAATGCTATAATTGAAATATAATAGCTTGATTTGCTATAACAATTTTTTTTTTCATAAAATAAAATTTTGTATGGTCCCAAAAGTTTAGACACTAATACGAGATTATGCTAATTTAAAGTACATAATGACCTAATTTTGCATTTTTATTGATGAATCATGTATTTTTTATATGATAAATTAACGAAATACGATATCCGGTGAACTAAACAAATTTAATAACGATATTAGTACAATTTTACACCAAAAAGACAATATAGTCACTTTAAATCTTTATTCAAATCATATTTGCTTCAAATTTACAATTTAACATATCTAAATACGAACCGAATGAATACCAGCCCATCACCTTAAAATTTTGCCATGAATTCGTAGACTTATAGACGTTCATTGATCGATTTTCTTGATGAAAAGTGCAGTATTTCAGATATAAAATCACAAAATAGCAACAGATTATTTTTTTTTGCACTTTAGTACAATGCAGAGATAGTCACCTCTTCAAAAACACCAAAAAAATTCGGTTATTCCAAAGTAAATTCACTTTACACCATTACAAACTACCACCTTGATGCTAGAGTTTTTGAGGGGAAAAACCGTTGTTTTCAAAAGCTTATTTTTCAATATTCGGTTAAACCGAACGTGTTTAAACAGCACTAAAGAGACCGGTTAAATTGTAACCAGTTCAAGGAAACCGGTTTTCTCAAACTTCAAATTTTAGTATGAAGATATGAAACTTTCGTAATTGTTTGGAGTGAACTTTCGTTAAAATTTCCTACTTTTTTTGTTGTTTTTGAAGAGGTGACTATCTCTGCATTGTACTAAAGTGCAAGATAGAATGATTTGTCGCTATTTTGTGATTTTATGTGGGAAAGATTGCACTTTTCATCAAGAAAATTAGTCAATGCATGTCCCCAAATCCACGAATTTGTTTCAAAACTTTAAGGTGATGGACTGGTATTCATTTGGCTCGTATTTAGGTATGTTAAATTGCAAAATTGAAGCAAATGGGATTTGAATAAAGTTTTAATATGGCTTAATTGTCTGTTTGGTGTAAAATTGAACCAATATCGTTCTAAAATCTGCTTAGTTCGCCGGATATTGTTTTTTTTTAATTTATCATATAAAAAATATATAATTCAACAGTAAAAATGCGAAATTAGGCAATTTTGTACTTTAAATTAGCATAATCTCGTATTTGTGTTTAAATTTTTGGGACCATACAAAATTTTATTTTATGAAACTAAAAATTATTATAGCAAATCAAGCAATTATATTTCAATTATAGCATTTCAAAATACGTATTTAATATATACAGGGATGTTTTGATATTCTAATTCCACAAATCTAAATTTTACAGCTAAAAAACGTCATTGTCTAACTTTTGACTTTTGGATCGCAGTTGTATATTCATTAAATAAATTTCCTTAAAAAAATTAATGTTAAATATACGAGAGAGGGGTTTTACTAATGCCAGGAGGAAACCAGTTATGATTACAGTTCCAGGGAAAAAAATTGAGTCCCTAAAAAATTTTGATTTTTATTTCAAAATCATAGTGGGATTTATGTTATATTTACCAACACTTTTTTTATTATCAATTGCACTTTATAATTTGAATTGAGTTTTTTTGTTATTTTAAAATATATACTTATTTTTTAATTATATTACTGTATTGTTAGATAAATTACTGTATGTCTGGTCATCCTAGAGATGCTGAAATCAGAGTTAAGCAAAATATTGGGAATAACATAGATATGTGATATTAAGAACATTTTTTAAGGTATTGAATGAACTTTGCTGCATCTCAGAAGTGCTTAATTCTAAGTAAGTTAGTAAAACTAGCACACTGCTTAAAATAATAAAAGGAGCACATGGTTTAAACATTTTCACCCGATATGATTCAAATTGAAATCATCAGCTTGCTGTTTTTTCTAACTAACTTAAGGCAGGCGAATACCCAAAATTCTAAAATTTTTACTATTACTTTAATCTTTTCCAAATTTGGCATAGTGATTTCAAATATAAGGAGCAATGCTTTTTAGGCAATTTTTTTATTTAAAAATAATTGATTTGTTTTAAACGGTGTTTTTCACCTAAAAAAAGGGGGGGGTTGCGCCAACATTTCTAGTATAAAAAGTTTTACATTAAAACTTCTTTTCTTGTAATTTTTTTGCAACTCTAGAGGGTCATTGCATGCATCAGTTCAAAAAGAATTTAACGCATAATTAGTGTTTATTGGTTGAAAATTCAATGTGGTAGACTTGTTAGCGGAAACCTCCTTTTTTAGTCGAAAAACACCGTTTTAAATAAATAATTTATATTTAAATTTAAAAAAATGCCTAAATAGTATTATTCTTTATATTTGAAATCAGTATTCCAAATTTGGAAAAAATTAAAGCAATAGTAAAAATTTTAGAATTTTGGGTATTCGCCTACCTTAAGCTTGCACTGATTTATCGTAAGAAAAATGACAGAATGATGTCTTTGGAAGAGTTAAATGATGTTTGTTTTAATTAAATGAAAATATGGAAAACATGGTAAAATAAAATTCACAATAAACAATTTTCTTTAATATATTGACTCTAAATTCTTCATGCTTGCATTTTAAGATGTTTAAAAATGATTTGAACTGAATTTACAAGTAAAGTTTTGAAACATTATTGCCATAATTTATTACAAAAATATGATTTCAATCCCCCCCCCCCTTAAAAGTTAGTTGTTTAAAAAAAAGAAGGGTTTTTTTACTCCTGTTTTTTACCATTTCAGTCTGGATGCATAATGAACCTATTTTTGATAAATTTTAGATAAATTTATATTAGAAATTATATGTTTATTAAGATCAGGTGGTATGCCAAAATTTCTCAAACATAAATGGTACGCAAGAGCAAAAAGGTTGGGAACTCCTGATCTAAAACATAGAAATGGACCATAAATCAAATACTTAACACATTTTCCCGGTTCAATTCCTCAAATATTTATTTAATTTTATGTCAGTCAAGCAGTTAAATAGTATTTTAATATTTTTTTATTTATTTTGTATATAATCTATACTTTGCGGTGATAAAAATAAACTTTTCCATTTTTAAAATGTAAAAACAAAGTAATTGAATCTTTTTTATGGAAATATAGAAGATATTTAAAAAAGAAAAACTAAATTTATAATCCTTTAAATATTTGATTATACATATATTTTAGATGGATACCGTTATTATGTTTTAAAAAAATTATACTGGGAATATATATTTACGGTTTTATAATATATTAACATATTTTTTTTCTTTTTCAGTTTCTCCTTGAAAGTCTGGTTATGGAAGCAGCTCTTCAATTGTTTATTTTGTTTATTATTGGGTTTTTTTTAATAAAAATATTTTGCTTCTAAATGATTTTGTATTTATTAAAAATATCAAGATTTGAAATTGCTAACCTGTAGTTCTAGATGCTCAGGTGACACTTAAATAATTAAGCAAGTTTTATATTACTACAAAGGCTTAAAATTCTTGATTATGTACTAAATAGTTTTTGAATTTCAGTTTTCTCATCTTATTTCTATGCAATCTTAATCATGGTTTAAAATACAAATTTGTTTAAATTATTGTGGAATATTTTGAAGTTATGAAAAATATCTTTTTCAAAATAAGTAGTAAAAGAATTTTTTTAATTAATGACTTATGAATAGTATGTTAACAGTCATTAGTTCAGAAATTTCTTTTTAAGGACAATATATTTTGAAAATGACATATTTCTGTAATTCAAAATATTGTATAGTATTTTAAACAAACTTTTGTTTTACACCATGACTGAAATTATATAGAAATAAAAAAAAAATCACGTGAAAATCGCGTCATATAGTCACGTGAAGTTAATGTCATTTGATCACATGAAATAAACGTAATTTGATCACGTGAAAAGCGCGACATATGGTCACGTAAAATTAATGTCAATTGATCACGTGAAAATCGTGTCGTGTTGTCACGTGAAATTCGCGTCCATTTTTCACGTGAAATTCACGTCCACCTTTCACGTGAAATTCGCGTTATTTGTTAACGAAAAGTTCACGTCATCTGGTCACAAAAGAGTCATTTATTCACGTTAGATGAACGTCATTATTTGACGTCGAATATCACGTCTTCAAAATGGACATTGTCACCAAAAAAATGACGTGAATTTCGGGGCATTTTATGACCAAAAAATCACGTCATATTCGACGTCACACGAGTACTTGGGTATATATTATATGAAAGGGGCCAACAAATTTTATTATACAAATAAATCTACTAATGGAAAGTCAAAGTTTTAAATGCAAACAATGCAAAAGATGTTTAGTTTGTGCCTTCAAACTTTTGCATGAACTCAATCTTTATGAACCGACGGACCCTTCATTGCACATGGCGTACAAATATATGTTGACTTTTTCATGCACACAAGTTTCATGTGAACGCTATTTTTCAGTTTTGAAGCTCATAAAAAATCGTTCGCTCTCAAATATGGGACAAGATCGCCTTGAGGACTTAATGCTTTTGTATGTTGAAAGAGATTTTAAGAACGACTATAAAAAAGCTGTGAATTATCTAGGCTAGGTCTAAGATTATCTAGGCTTTTTATTGGATATTTGTAAAATAAACGTATATAGATGTTATAAGGATAATTAAAGATAACATAACTTCTATTTTAAATTTCATATTGAATTTCTTACTTTTAATC
Source organism: Hylyphantes graminicola (assembly GCA_023701765.1). NCBI lineage: Eukaryota > Metazoa > Arthropoda > Arachnida > Araneae > Linyphiidae > Hylyphantes > Hylyphantes graminicola. The sequence continues at coordinate 18,619,472 of CM043112.1, forward strand.
AAAACAGTTGATTAATTAATAAACATATACATCGATATCCTGTATTATGGTATGGTGGGCCAAAGTCATTACTGCGCCGAGTGGGCCAATCTTAGCCAGTCCGCCCCTGAATGCTGCTAATAGTTTTACCTTTGTTTTTGGTATTCGAAAATTTGTTTTCTAAGAACACTTTTCTTATCAAACTTTTCTAATGCTGAACTTTTTCTGTGGTGTTGGTTGTTCAAATCATTTGTGCAAGACATAAGAAGACAAGTATATTTTCATCTATATGACGGGGATTTTAATAGCGAAATAGAAACATATAATGAAATCGCTGAACATGATCGATGTAAAATTTTCTAACCACTAGTAATGACTAGTGGTTAGAAAAATTTTCAACTATTAACGGGTTATGTTTTTGATCGATAATTCAAACAAGGAAGCTGTATCTTTCCAATAAAAATGTGAGCTGAATTACCCACAGACAAGAATCTAAACGGACTGCGCATTTACGTAGGTGAATGAGGCGAAAAGTCTCCACCCCCCTGGCGTAGTAACGAATTAATCTGGTAGGGGCGCTACAAGTATAGTCGTTTTTTGGCTGCCTGTTTTTAGCTCTTTAGGAGCTTTAACGTAGCTAATAACGCTTCGTAATTTAAAACCTCAGTCCAGTGAGGAAAATTGTTACTGTTTTGCCTAGTTTGGAACGTTTCTAACTGCTTATTTTTTACCTCCAAAAGTGGATTTTAACACAGCTATAACCGTTTTGTAACTCGTGTAGTTTTCGCTTTTCTTAATAGACTGCGGTACTAGACCAGGGTTCTAAATTACGAGGCGTCATTGACTGTGTAAAAGCTCAGAATGGCGGCTAGAAATAGGCAGCCAGAAACCATTATATTAATGGGCTTGTTTTTGGGATCTGGCAAGAGCTCCGCGGTCTAGTTTGCACTTTTCTCGAATTACATTTGGGTTTTTTTTTTTTTTTTTTCGAAATTGAGTTTTCTAAGAATAATTTAATTTAGTTGTTATATTTTAAAATTACAACTTCTTGCTGTGCTGTTGGTTGTTTTAATAATTTAACAATGAAAACTTGCATCAAAAGAAGTTGGAATAATTGGTTTAAATATATAACAACTATAATATTCTTAGATAATTCTATTTGGAATACCAAAGCAAATAGAATGCAAAAGTAATTCGAGAAAAATGAAAACAAGACTGTGGAGCTGTCGCTAGTTCCCACATGAAACAAGCCTTGTTATTTAATTTAAAAAGTGAATATATTATTTATAAATTTACTGAAATATATGATAACTACTGTTATAATATTTTATATATGATAAAAAAAATTATAAAATTTAAGTAAATATGCAAACAGAAATTACCACAAAACAATGAAAAAGAATTTTAAACCTTTAATTTACAATTCCAAATTTTACATCTGTAAAAGGGTTTTTTGTATTAAAAATTATAAATATCAATTTCAGGCATATATATATATTAATCATTTCAATTTAACTTTTCCAAATAATATTAGAATATGTTTTTCAGCAGAAAGGAATTAGTAATAATGAGACCGCATCTCAAAATAATAAGTATGTAGATAAATTTGCAATTAATAATCAAGTTTTAAAGTTAATAAAGCATTTACAAGTTTTGAATTCGGTGTTTACAAGTTTTGAAATGGTAAATATAGTAGTTTTTCCTTCAATGGGCTTTTCCTTGTTACAAAAACATTAATATTTTCTTTGCTTATTATTCTATAACACAGCCAATTATAGTTTGTATAATATCAGAACATACAAGAAGCTAGAAATAATGTTATTACAAATAAAGTGTCTGATTATAAAATGTTTTTTTTCTCAAATAAATTAGTTTGCTTCTAGAGCAAGTAAAAATAACTCCATTTCTCTAAATAATCCAATGATTAAGGGGGGGGGGGGGAATGTGAATAATTTACAGCCTACAAGTTCTTTACGGAAAAAGGCATAATTTCTGATAAATGTATCAAAATATTGTTTAATCATTAGTAAATGTATTGCGGCACTTTTGTAATCACAAACTTATACAATGTAAGAAAACAAATGCAAAATATTTATTTTTTTAAAATATATTTTAAAAAATAATTACCAAATAAAAAAAAAAATAACTACCCATCCAAAAAAAGTCAACTAAAAAAATATGTTAACAACATCTCAATTCTAGAAGAACATCATAAAACCAAAATATCTTTTAAGTATTTTTATATTCAGCTTAGTAATACAAAGCAAAATTTTATTCGTAGGTACCTATACTGTATGCTAATTTTTTTATTCAGAGTAATATATTTAAAAATAAACTTATATATAGGGAGAGGCATGCAAGTAATTTTGTACAATTCAAGGAATAATTGGCGAAGTAGGTGCACTTGAGTAGGTGTTCCAACAAATCAGGTGTTAATTGGCCCTTTGGAGATGGAGGTTATGGAATGAGTTTTCACACAAATAAGCTCAACTATTTCTACATCCTATGAAGAAAAAACTTTTTTAAACACAACACATCAAAATAATGAATAAAAATCCACAAAATTTTTAAAATGCTCTAAAGCGAAGCAATAAATTTACAATATATATTGTTAGACCTTAAATTTTAATAGCCAATATATCAAATTATTTTTTAGTGAAATGAAATAGTAAGTTTTGAATCAAAAAGTGCTTATTGTATGGAAATATCAGCTCTAACTATGCAGCTAAACAAGATTTTTTTTTAAAAAAAATTAAAGAATAATTAGGTACTAAAAACACGTAACATTTGACATAAATTAAAAAGTAAACAATTTAATGAAATTTATCTAATGATTTTTGGAAACTGTAAATTTATCCTGCCTAAAAAATTTATTATTTTGGGAGTAGAAATTCCTACAAATCTGGTGGTAACTGGTCCATTCATATAATATATTTAGAAGGGATCATTAGGGAGCACCTGAGTAGGCACCCAACACAACCATATTGCATCTATCATATTTAATGTGCACTCCCTCTACACCGTTACATTCAATGAACATTTTAAGCTGCACGGGCCGTTTATAGGTCATCAGTTAGGTTATTTGTTTAAAACATAGTTTTAAAAACTAACAACAATAATATTTTAACTCTACATATATCTTAACTTATTTAATAAAGTTACACGAAAAAAAGTGCAACTCATTTAGTAGTTAATAACGTTTAATAATTTTAAATAAAAAATAATTACCGAAGACCAAAAAAAACCCAGATGCTTTAGGTATGTTAAGCTACATATATCAATAATTTTCAAAACAAAAATGACCAATCCTTCTTAAGTGATCGAGCATTTAGCGCTGATGAAAGAAAACTTAAAAGAATATTTGAATAAATAAAATATTTAAAACACTTACCTATCAATATCCTTGGGAACATAAAATAATTTCATTAATAAATAAAAAAAATATGTGTTTTGACGAGAAAAGAACGCAACAAAAACATTTTTCTCCAAGCCTCTCTCGAGTCGCAATTTTCTTCTTCTCCGCAATCCATTTCAAAAGTAGCGTAGCGCGCAAGCGCGCATTCATTTATCCAAGTTTGAGCATAATTAGTACAAGTTGCGCGCGCACCTTGGAGTCGCGCGCAGTTTTAACCAGTCACGTGATCATTAGTTCGAAATTAATCTGCTGGGTGGCTGGTGACGTCACTATCTCAACAAAAAAATTCCGATTGGAATGTCTGTTTACAATGATTGTCTGTGGAATTACCTATATTCCAAGCCGGAAATTGTAAATTTCGCAGCTTGTTTATTGACAAAAATCGTCGTCTGTTGGCAAAAATTCAAAAATTTTCATTTAAAAACGGATATCCGCTAATTCAAAAAGGACAGCATACCAAAAGTTAATGTACAATACCTTAATCTTACCATAGAGCATTAAGAGGACTCTCTTTGGAACTCCACATCTTGAAAATCGTAATGTTATTCCCATAGATTAAGAACACTCTAGATCTGAATCCCTGATTGGATTAGCATTGGAGAATTTCTATATTGAAATTGACTTAGAAACTAGCGCCCCCAATAGTTACTTTGGGAACTACTGTGGTTTCGGCTGCTTTTTTCTAGCCTTCTTTAGGAGCTTTAACACAGTTTATTACGCATCGTAATTTAAAACCCAGGTCAAGTGACGAAAAGAAACTATTTTTGGCGACAGCGGGACCATGCGTTTTTTTATAATAATATTTTTGCAATTAAAATTGTTGAAGTTTTACTTAAATTTATCTCTTGATTTAATTTAATGAATGAAATAATATTTCAATTTATTAGACAGTATCTACTTTTTGACTGTGTTAAAGCTCAGGAAGAACCGGCAGTAGGAAGCAAATTGTACTTAGTTTATTCATTTTTAATGAAGTCACTTTTCGAACGACGGTATTATTAAGCAAGTTTCATATGCATTAAATGTAGTGCTAGAAAGAATATAAATAAAAATTATGCAAAACATTCGTTAATAAATAATTCGCGAAATTACTTTTTACAACATTGATTGTAGCAAATTGAATACAAGAATAAAATTCAAAAGCATAAATATCAGCATATTTCTTTCTTATTACAATCATTTTTACAATATTATTTTTTTATTCTTTTCAAACAATCTTTAAATATGTACATTACAAAGAAACAACACATAACTTAAAAAACAAAGAAACAACACATAACTTAAAAACATTTTTATTAAAAATTACAAGAAAAGTTTGCCAGACTTCGATTTTAATAAATTTGAAAATTTTAGGATGTGATATCCCGAATATACCTAGCAACAAATAAATGATTAGCTTTATATTAATTCATTCCTGAGTATTAGGTAGCCTTAAAATCGAAAATTTCAATTATCAGTTTAAAACTGACCTAATATTATGGTACATTCCGAAGAAACAATTGCGCTACAATCGGAAAGTGCAATTATGCCAATCAACAAATCAGCCATTAAAAGTTTATTAGTTCCTCAAGTAACTTTAGGTGCGTGGGCATCAGATTGACTTACTGGTCTAGAGTGTTCTTTGTCTATGGTTATTCCTATGAAAAACATTTGCAAGTCAATTACCGCCACAATTTTATTAAAAGGTTACTAGTTTCTTGTAGCATTGTAAAGAACGAAAGGAGCTAAAAGGATAAAACTAATTTGTTTTGTGAAAATCACATATTTAGTATTTTTATCATTTTTTTTATTAGAACTTAATGCATACTCCATTTTTTACTAACTTCAAGAAATTATTAAAAATACTAAATATGCGATTTTCACAAAACAAATTAATTTTACAAAATCTACTCCTTCCGTTCTTTACAATGATACCAAAAACTAGTAACCTTTTAATAAAATTGTGGCAGTAATTGACTTGCAAATGTTTTTCATAGGAATAACCGAATAACATTACGATTTTCAAGATGTGGAGTTCCAAAGAGAGTCCTCTTAAACAACGGAGCTTCAAATGTGCAAAATGAAAAAAAAAAATCAAAATCGTTTTCCCTGCCGAGAAGTGAAGGAAGATAATCTATTTCAAGGGAGGAAAATTAGTCTGTTGTGAACATAGATTTAGAAAGTAGCAGATCTTTTACCCTAGGGGGAAAGGTGAAGCCAATTGTGAACCTGCATCCCAAAAGGCAGTTCGTAAGCCCTAGCACATGGCATGCCATACGCCACCAGATGGCGTCATGAGATAATTCGAAAAATAAAAAATATATATTTAATATTAACTAATTTAAACATTTTACCAGTTTTGCTAGCATAAGTTTATAGCTGGATATGTATTGATAATGTTTGGCAGACATGAGGTATATATTCATAAAAGAATCATATTAGAAATGCAGTTTTTATTGCATGCAACTCTTCGGCTAAAGCATTTTTTGTGAGCCAGTATCCCGTGATGCATTGCAAAAGTGGCGAAATGTGGATTCATCACACGGGATTGCAATCGATGGGCATATCTGCTACTTTCTAAATTGATGGTTGTGAAGTAATTTACCCCCTCTACACTCCTTGCTAACCAAATTTGGGTAAATAGAAATATGCTCTGGAGAAGATCCTTCCGCGCTTGTAAAGAGTTCCATAAAATATTTGTCAAAACATCCAGAAAACATGTTTGAAACATTAATTTCGTTTAAGGTCTAACAGAGACAAGTTTGCAATTTTATCAGAATAAAAATGTATTTTTGCAAAATTGTATTCAGATCATTTTGTATGTAAATATTACCCTACAAGAGTTTCCAACTGACGAGCCAATCGCTCTTTTCCCACTGCCTTTTTACTATTTTTTTTACCCAAGTTAGGTTATGATGAGCGTAGTGCATACTGTTGCCATATGTCAACAAGTAACATAGTCCACTTTATTCTATTAAATTTAAACTATTTATCGACAAATTTATTATTCGTTATGAATCATTCGTTACTTGAATAAAAAATGACTTTTTTTCAATGAGTTGCTGTTTAACGCAATTTTTTTTTCGAAAAAAACCCCTGCAAATTTAGGCTCATAATTTTAAATCTGCACCATCTCACCACCGGTTTGAGGGCAGACGCAAAAAGCTAATGAAACATAACTCCAGTTTTTAAAAACAACTAACGTTTATTGAAACATAAGCAGAGTAAAAACAAGGAACAGGAATAGGAACATAAACAAACGCAACATGCGTTATATACCCAATATACCCGGTCAACAAAGTCCCGGACATCAGCTTCTTTAGAAAAACTCACAGGATTGGTGGTTGGCCGACCAGGCCCAACCAGAGCTGTAATGAAATCTGGCCATCCGCCGATAACACCGTGAACTAACAATTATTACGAGACGTTATCGGTGGATGCCGTGAAAAATTACTGGGAGCGAAAAAAACTCATAATCCACTATTTGCTCACAAGTGGCCCCCTTATGATTTTTTTCGCTGGATACCATCATAACCAAATAAATAAGTACAAAAATTGTTCAAATCATACTTAGTGAAACTTTTCGTGAAACCATCAGCTTTGTTGAGTTTGGTTGAAATAAAAGCAAGATGAAAAATTTCTTCCTCAACTAAATTTCTAAGAAAATGATATTTTACATCAATGTGCTTTGTACGGTGGTTTTCCACCGGTGAGTGAGAAAAGTCTATCGCTGCCTGGTTATCACAAAATAAAGTATATTGATTAATGGAATCATTTAAAATACGACATTCTTTAATAATATTTACAATCCAAATAAGCTCTTTAGTCGCTTCCGTTAAGGAGACGTATTCGGCCTCCATAGTTGATAGAGAGATGCATTTTTGCTTGAAGGTTCTCCAAGAAATGGGAACTGAACCCAAGCATAATAACATGCCACCAATCGACACGCGATCTTCCCGATTAGCCGCAAAATCAGAGTCAGAGTAACACTTTAGTTCCAAAACATCTACTCTCGATAAGTCTAAGCGGTAGTGTCTTGTGTCATTGATATAACCCAATAATTTTAAGAGGTAGTTCCAGTGAACCATACCTGGATTGGACTGAAATTGAGAAAGTATATTAACCGCGTAAGAAATATCTGGTCTTGTCCGGTTGGCAATGAAACTTACACAGCCTAAAATATTCCGGTAAGGCAATTTGGACATCCGATTAATCTCTTGCTCTGAAGATGGACAATCTAATTTGGTCAAAATAATACCTCTTGGAATTGGAAGAGAGCTATTTGGTATATTATAATTACAATATTTCATATAAATTTCCTTTATATATTGCTCCTGATGAATAAAAATTTTATTATTTTGGTTCTCAAACTCAATTCCAAGTAATTTTTTAGTTTTACCTAAAACTTTGATATCAAATTTTGTATTCAACATGAGCAATACTTGATCCAAGTCACTTTGAGTTTTAGCAAAGACCACTATTTCATCGACATAAATTAATAATACAACACTTGATCCTAATAAATATACACAATTACACCATTTTACTTTTACAAATTTAAGCACTTTTAAAACAGTATCAAATTCTAAAAACCACTCTCGGCCTGATTGGTGAAGTCCATAGAGGGCACGTTTTAATTTACAAACAAAATTAGGCCTTGTACTATCGACAAAACCCTCGGGTTGTCTCATGAAAACAGTCTCCTTCAATTTTGCATGCAAGTATACACATTTTAACGTCTAACTGACAGTAGAACCAATTTAAATAACATACACAAAATGCAAAGAAAAATCTAATAAGGGCAAAACTTACAACTGGGCTGTACACTTCATCGTACGAGTCCCCTTTAACCTGGTTGAACCCTTTTGCAACCAACCGTGCCTTATATCGGGCTATTTGACCATTTTCATCCTTTTTTAGATTGTAAACCCACCTGTTACCCAAAATTTTACTACCTTTTGGAGGTTGTACTAGCTCCCACACGTCTCTTTCAACCATGACTTTCATTTCCTCGTCCATTGCATTGGACCACTGTTCAGAATTTGGAGATTTTATGGCTTGTTGAAAGTTGCGGGGAATGTGCAGTTCTACATTATACACTTCAGGCAGTGTAGGTATAGTTTTACGAATTGGTCCAGAGAATTTATTTTTACCACTAAAGTCGAACATACTCCTTTCAAATTTGATTTTATGTTTATCGCAATATTTCTCTACATCATGATACGAGCGTAATCGCATTTTATTCCCTTCAACGTTATAATAAATATCTACTTCAGAGCTGTTAGTTCGAGGGACCGCTTTCCTAAGCCACTGAATACTATCGCATTTTAGTAATTTGTCTTCATCTTCCTCAGAGTCTGAAGCAGAATCGCTAACTAACTCGGGTAACACCCTGATGTCAGTTTGTTTAGAGTTTATTGGAACTTTCCCTCGGAATTAGACAAATAATCATCTACCTTAAAATATACAGTATTATGCGTTTTGTGGCCCAGGACAGCTTCCACTCCTTTTAAGTTTTCGTTAAAATTTACGTTTGAAGTTTCTGTTATTTTTCTTTCATCGCAGAGCCAAATTCGATAACCGCGGGTTTGTTGTGCGTATCCCACCATGATACCAGGTTTAGCCACTGAACTGAACTGAAACTCTGGAAGGAGTATCGAAACACTCGTCAAACGGGTCGGTGAAGCCCGGCAACCCTATAAGAGTAACCCAACTTTTGCCGCCAATCCTATACTTTACCTGTTAAAATAGACATTTTAAACCAACTTTTTCAAGAATTTTTTAAGCAGAAAATTGATAGGTTATTGCTTTAGGAGGTTCTTTACATAATGAAGATTCGGAAACATGTACTTTTTAAAAAATAGAATTGCGGCAACAATCTTTAAAACTTAAATTCCTTGGAGTACTATTCTTGGCGAGCGATTGGCGACATCCAATGCAAACTGCAAGTCAAGTGTCCATTTTGATCGGCGAGGTTATGCCAAATATGGCACATATTCTCCCTAAAGCTGTCGCCAAGTGACCCAAAAAAAAGCTTCACCAGCTTATTATGGGATGATTCTTCCAGAGTTTCAGTTCAGTTCAGTGGGTTTAGCACGCATGTCGAACTTATTTTGTTTTTGTTTTGGCACACTCACGTACGCAACACAGCCAAATACCTTCAAGTGCCTTACAGAAGGCTTGTTGCCACAGTACAGTTCAAATGGTGTTTTATCCCTTTTTAAACAAATACGATTTCTAACAGATACAAAACAAAATAGTGCTTCAACCCAAAATTTATTACTTAACCCGCTAGAATTTAGCATAGCTTTTACAGCATCAAGGGCTAACAAATTAAATACTTCAGCAAGCCCATTTTGCTGTGGAGTATAGACATTTGTTTTCTCATGCTTTATGCCTTGATCAGAAAGAAAATCATTGAATTTGTTACGACAAAATTCCATTCCGTTGTCGGTGCGAACATTAACTATCTTAGAATTTAAAAATCGTTCTGCTCGAACTTGATACTTAGTGAAACAATCAAAAACTTCCGATTTTTGCTTCATCGGAAAAACTGTAGTTTTCCGTGAAAAATCATCAATTATAGATAAGTAATATCTGCACCCGGAATGGCTTGTTGTCGGGAGAGGTCCACATACATCTAAATGTAAAAGTTCTGAAGGTTTGGTTGATCTTATACCACCAATCGATTTATGTGGCACTTGCTTGGTCTTAGCAACTTTACAACTTTGACATTGAGATTTAGTTACATTAAGATCAGGCAAACCCCGAACGGCATCATTTTTTAATGTATTTACAATATAATCATTATTAATGTGACAGTAACGATTATGCCACAAGTCAATATCACTTTGAACAGTCACAGAATTGTTTTTAATATTACCTTCAGAATTTACAATATTACCTTGGGGTTTACTTTTAGTATTACCTCTCTTATTTACATTTACAGTTACTTTACTAACTTTTTCATACTTTGGTCTAAAAAAATAAAGACCATCTTGACGTTTACCATAAAACAATTGTTTTCCTTCAGGAGTATACACTAGCAATTTTCCTTGAGTACCAATGAAATAGCACCCATTTTCTTCTATTACGGACCCAGAAAGAAGATTGCGTCTCAAACTTGGAGAATACATACAATCATGAAGGAAAATTTCATGTTTTTGACCTTTAATAAAAACATTAAATTTAACAGTTCCAATTCCTTCAATTTTACTGTGGGCATTGTTTACAGCCAAAGACATGCTAACATTTTTAACAGGTTTATAATCCAAGAATAAATCACGGTTATTACAAAAATGACCAGTAGCTGCAGTATCAATAACCCAGTTAAATTTATCTTGAGATTCTATTTGGCAAGCTAGTCGTTCTACTACAAAAGCATTTTGCTTAGACATGCATTCGGTTGTATTACTTTTAAAATGAAAAGTTACTAAATTCCCCTCTGCCTTACTTCTATTTACAACTTCGGAACTCTTATTAGGGCATTTAGAGACTAAATGACCGTTTTTGATTTCATTCTCTACGTTATGGCAGGGTAAAAGCCTAAATGCGTAGATTAGACCCTTTCAGTTTTGATGATTAGTGAAACGGTCGTAAAAATTTTAGAAAATTGGTTTTGAAGCTCTCCAAAAACCCTTGATAAAACCAAACTGGGGGAGGAGGTTACCCAGACTACGCCACTGGTTCCTTATAGCACTTAATAAAATCTGCGATGAAAATTTGAGAAATCAAATATCTTTTCGATAAATATCTATAAATGATTGCGTGAAAAAAATCAAACTTTTACATTATAATTTCAATATCAGACGCGTGCAAAAAGTTACAGTTTTTGAAACAGTGAAAAAATGTACTTTTTTTCGCCCAAAAGCAGTGAAAAAAGACTTTTTTTTCTCTCTTTTCATTAGTTGCCAACATTTCAAGTTAAAATTCTATTTCATAATATTAATATAATCCAGATATGTATCGATCTACATTTATTTAAAGATACAAATGCGCGTGAAATATTTTTGTACCAATGATATTTTTTTCACACAATTATAAAAAAAAGTGTATGAAAGACGCGCTAAAAGTAAACTTTTTAAAACACGTGTCATTATTTCACTCGCTCGTGAAAAATAAAAATCCACTAGTTTTAAAAAGTGTTTCTTTTCACACTTGTTGTATACATAACTATTTTTATATAACTAACAGCACTATGCCTTTGCAGGCATATTGCTTTTTTTTCTAAATCCAAGGAAGTATAATATTTAAAAGGATATGTAGTTAATTTTTCTAAATTATAAATTTTTATAAGAAAACCTGGTACTATATATCTGAATTCTTTTCTAAGTTCTAAGAAAAAAAAAAATGCTGACTAAGATTTTAGAACTGATTTCAGTTGAGGCACGGAGTCTAATTTTAAGCCAGTTTTTTCTTAATTGGTTGATAATTGATGAAAATCGCTGTCTATCAGCAAAAATTTAAATTTCATTTTTATTTGAAAACTTATTTCCTGAAACTCAAAATCGACAGCATACCAAACTTTTGTATACAATTCTTTATATTCATCTCACCATAGCTCGTAAAACAACGAAACTTCAAATATGGCCACTCAGCTTGCATATTTGCAATTCGAACATTTGACAGGTGGCGCTGTTATTATGAACACTTCAAATCCGCAGTATAAATAATGCCAGTGTTGCTGTAAAAAAATTGCTACGATACCATCACTTCTGGGAGTAAATCTTCTTCCATCACTAAAGACATCATCAACAATATATTCACGCCACCAGATATCAAAGAAATCATTAAACGGAAAAACAACTCCAAACGCGAATGGCAACGCACTAGGAATGCAGGTCATCATCAAGAAAAATAAAAACCCTCACCGTCACTTGACCAGGGTTCTAAATTACGAGGCGTTATTGGCTGTGTCAAAGCTCCTAAAGGAGGCTAGAAATAGGCAGCCGGAATCGATTACTTTACATTACATTACCCTCATCCAGTCCGATGAAACTATTATTTATCCTCTTTAACATCCCGAAGACGGTTTCATTAACAAAGCTGCAAAAAGATGCATGATATTGGACTCGTGTCTAGACGTCCATGTCTGCCTGGTCGGGTTGGTATGAATAATAATCGTCGCACTAGAACTACACGAGGGCTATTAGCGACGGGCGTCGTATCTTAGAACCACAGTCAAGTGACGAGCCGACACCTGAATAGGCACCCAACGCAACCGTTAAGGGCGACATCGTGCGCAGCGTTAGGACTTTGAAGGATATTTAACGTGCACTCCCTTACACGGGGTATTATTCGTCGGACACGTTTGGCTGCACGGGCCGTTTATACTGCCTGATCGGGTAAACAGCAAAAACACAATGACTTGGACAATTTTTGCTCTGAAGTAATTAGCATTCTTAAGTATGTTTTCGTATTAGATATGATTGGTTGGTGGAGCCAAGTCGATTCTCCTCGCATGCGAAAGTCCCAAGTTCCGGTCCGGGCATCGCCAAAATTGCTGCCGACCTATAAACGGCCCGTGCAGCCGAAAATATCCGAAGAATAATAACCCGTGTAGAGAGATTAGGTTATGTTTAAATTATCGTCGCACTAGAGCAACACGAGGGCTATTGGCGACGGGCGTCACATTTTCGAACCACAGTCAAGTGACGAGCCGACATCTGATTAGGCACGCAACGCAACCGGTAAGGGTGATATCGTGCGCAGCGTTGGAACTTTGAGGCATATTTAACGTGCACTTCCTCTGCACGGGGTATTATTCGTCAGACATGTTTGTCTACAAGGGCCGTTTATAGGTTGGCAGCAATTTTGACGATGCCCGGACCCGACCCTGGGACCTTTTGCATGCTAAGCGAGTGCCTAACCGACTGGACTGTAAAGCCAACCCACGGTATTGAAGCGCAATCTTTCTGTTAAATTGAACTTAATAAATTGTAATAACGTAATAAACATAACTAACAAATTAAAGTGTTCCATATCAAATTCCAGACATGACTCATTCGTTTTCTGCAAGAATTGAGTACATATCTCTATCAATTTTTTTAATTAACTTTTAACAACAGGTAGTCCATTTTGGGACTTAAATTCCTGAGAAAACTTGTTTATTTATAATAAACAAATGTACATGTTATAATAAACGAGAAACAATAAGATTGAAATGGTATTAAGTTATTGTATCGAATATTTATTTTAAAAAATCGCTATAAATAATTAAACAACAAAATATGATAACCAATTTCATTACATTGGGTTTGGAAACCTGGCTATGGATACGTGGCTATCGCTTCCATTCCCCATAACAAAGTAACCGAGTGAAGACACCAAAGCCTCTGTGTTAATCCAATGGAAAAAATTATCTTGTAAGCCATGTTTATCCTGTTGTATCAACTAATTTTTTTAAAAATACAATAAAACTTCTTGGGAGCGACCACCCTCCATTCCGTGGAAAATCGGTTGTCGAGGAGGTCGCTTGAGAAGTATCATCACTGAGCTGCTTAAATGTTTAAATAAATTAATTTTATAACAATGGTTTTGTAGTAAAAATTACGAAAAGTATACAATTTTTACCATTTTACTTATTTATTTTAATTGTATCTAAAAACAAGGTCATTTTTTTATAATACACAAGGTCCCATTTTTGATAATACACCTGGATCAGAACTGAAATCTGGTTGTAACTGGAGGTATGGGGGTCTGATCTGTTCGAGAGGTATTTTTAACAAAAGCGTACAAGTGAAAAAAATCGGTGCCTTGAAAAATTGCCCGTTTGCGGAGGTGGTCACTTAATAGAGGTGGTCTGTTGTAGAAGTTTTACTGTGCAAATGTAGCCGACTTGCAGGTCGATATAATCCCATTTTTTAAAATGGGTTGAAATATTTTGTGTAAACTGAACTTACTGAAATTTTTCAGAAATATTCAAACCCATTTTAAAAAGTGGGTCTATAGAGCCTTTTAAGTCAACAACATTTTTATTTCCAAAAACTATTTGTAAAAATATTTAATACAGCTAGAGAAATTAGTTTAGAATTTTTTTCTTACATTGCATGAATACAAAGGCTCTTTGGTTTGAAGACCAACGGTCATCTGATCTCATTCCCCCTTAAGCGAGATCAATTAGGTTCAAAAGTATTAAAATGGTCAATGTTCAAATGCAATAAAATGGTTCAATGTTCAAATGTTAATGAAGTTCAAATATATTAAAATAAACATTTTATAATTAAGAAACATAAACAATATACAAAATTTCAGGATGCTGCTTTTATAAGAATAATAGTATTTAAATCATTGCCAATGACTTGGGTTTGGTAGGCCGATACATCTTCTATCTCAATCTGCTCCAAACTTTCTTCGACAAGTTCCAATTCATTTTGCACAGTTTTAACTTGTTCAATGTCTCCAGGACTTCCCACTCCCTTGTTAGTCCTTTTAGGTGAAGAGTTTGGTGGGGAACAGGGAAGAACCGATTTAATTCGAGACTTTCCTTTTGAATGTGTCTTTTTAAGCTCAGATCGGGTGCACTTGTTCTTTTTGGTAGAAGATTTAATTGTGCGTTTTGGCAACGTCCTGTTACAGGGGTTTTGTGTTTTGTCGTTTGCTGGCATAACTTCAATTGTCAGTTCTTCTAATTCGTCGGAAGCATAATCATTCTTTTGTTTGCTTTTGGATATTTTTGTTTGATGTCTATCTTTTCTGTTATTTTTTTCGGTCACAGCCTCCAAGTCTTCAGAAGAAGAATATGTCTCGCAATCAGGGTGGGTATACTTTTTACCTAAAAACAAAAAGGAACGTGTTATGCAAGTTACAAAATGTAAAAATTAGTACTCAAAGCTTTTAACAACATTTAAGGGCACATATAGGGTCAATTAAAAAACATTTCAGTACTATATAAGACTATAATATCGGGACATAACTTTAGGCTTTATTATATATTCATTAAACTTTACATTTCTATTTGAAAACACATATTTGTCAAAGGATCGACAATTTTATGCACAGTATTTACTGAAATTGAATAACTTGTTTAAAATTTCCTTTTTCAAATAACTGATTTAAAAGACTATTAAATTATATAAATGTTGAAATGTGACCAATATGACATAGATTATAAATAAATTATCTTAATTCACGGTATTAGGGTGCATGTGTAAGGGGAGAGACCAAATGTTTTTCATTGCTATGATACAGAAATATTAAAACATTCAGTTCAATAAACATAAGCTTATTGTCCTATAACGGATTAAATAGTACATATACAAGGATCGATTTGAATTTTTTTAGTCCATGTGAAGAATGGGTATTTATTTGCTAGTGTATATAAATATAAAATTAATACAATAACAAATAATACATCTCTAAAACAATAATAGCACACTACAAACTACATTACAATAATTAAAACTATTATAATACACTGAAAAAATTCTATCACGACAAATAATACAACTTCAATACAATAAATTAGCTGATAATACATTAAAACTAAAATACAATAAATAATATGATGATAATACACTACAAACTATACTACATAAATAACAAACTAAAATACAACAAATAACCTTTACAATACACTACAATTAATACAACAACAATTAAATTATAATACACAACATTAAACAATATGATAATACACTGTAAACAACACTACAATTAATAAAACAATCAAAAGGCATTTCAATTGCCCCCACTGCCCAATTTTAACTAAACTGCAATAAATACAAAGAAACAACTATAACACACAATACAAATAACGCACATAATAAGTAACAATACAATCTTAATATGCTACATTAAATTATACAAACCTTTGCAGCACCTTCTCATTTTCTGGTTTGGTGCATTTGTTTGCTGCCCTTAACATTAAAAACTACACTACAACAAATAATGCTAAAATTACTCTACAAACTCAATAACAATACATCACAAACTATACTATAATAAATAATACAACTATAATAAAAAAAATTGTGACACACTACAAACTACACTACAATAAATGAAACAATTCTAATACACTAAAAAAATCTACTACAAATAATACAACTGAACTACACAAAAGTTATTACTATAATAAAAAAAGCACCGTCATAAACCACAGCTATTAATACATAATACTCTACAAACTCTTGGAACACCTTCTCGTTATCTGGTTTAGTACATTCATAGTTCCACTATCCCTTTGTGAACCGACTCTCACTTTCAAGTTCTGGATAATGTTCATGAGTCGGGGCTCCAAACGGTTTGGAAACTTTGGTTCATTGGTGGAGGGGTATTGCATGCAAGTATAATACACTACAAACTATAATACATAAACAAAAAACTAAAATACAATAAATAAGACAATTATATTACACTAAAATAAAGAAATAAAATTACACTACAATTAACACTACGTTAAAAATACATTTAATAATACACTATAAACAACACTATGATTAATAATGCAATCAAAAGGCATTATAATAGCCCCATCCCCACTTTAAACTCAACTACAATAAATAAAATAAACTGTCATACAATGAAAGAACTATAATACATGATACAAATACAGCACATGACAATTAAGAATACTACCATAATACACTACATTAAATCATACAAACGTTTGGAACAACTTCTCATCAATCTGTTTGATGCATTTGTTCCCTCATTATCCCCTTGTGAACTGACTCTCGCTTACAAGTTCTGAATAATGTTCATGAGTCGGGGCTTCAAACGGTTTGGAAACTTTGGTTCATTGGTGGAATGGTATGTAATGACAAGTATAATACACTACAAACTATAATATATAAGTAAAAAACTAAAATACAATAAATAAGATGATTATAATACACTAAAATAAAAACACACTACAATTAACACTATGTTAAAATACAATTAAAAATACACTACACTACGATCAATAATACAATCAAAAGGCACTATAATTGTCTCCACCCCACTTTAAACTTAACTAAAATAAATAATAAAATTTCCTAAAATACAGTTGAACAACTATAATTATAAACTATAATACAATGAAACAACTATAATAATAAACTATAATACAATGAAACAACTATAATAATAAACTATAATACAACGAAACAACTATAATAATAAACTATAATACAATGAAACAACTAATACACAATACAAATATAGCACACAACAATTAACAATACACTGCATTAATCCATACAAACTTTTAGAACGACTCGTCATCCTGTTTCAAGCATTTGCTTCCCCACTATCCCCTTTGTGAACCGACTCTCGCTTCCAAGTTGTGGATAATGTTCATGAATCAGGGTTCGACGCCGTTTGGGAATTTTTGTTCATTGGATGAGTGGTATATAATGCAAGTTAGTATAAAACTCTACAAACTATACTACACTGAATAATGTGACGATAATACACTCCAAACACTACATAAATAACAAACTAATACAATAAATAAGTCGATTATTGCACCCTACAATAACAAAGAATACACTACAATTAACTCTATATTATAAAATACAATTATAATACACTTACAAAAAACACTAAAAATAATAATACAATCTAAAGGCATTACATTTGCTCCCCCCCCCCCACTTTAAACTAAACTATAATAAATAATGCAATAAAACAACTATAATACAAATACAATTAGCAATACAATCATATAATAATACACTACATACAAATCCCCTGGAACAACTTCTTTTCATCTTGTTTGGTGCATTCGTTTCTTCACTATCCACTTCCGAACAGGCTCTCGCTTCTGGATAATGTTCATGAGTCAGGGCTTAACGTGGTTTGGGAACTTTCATTTATTAGCTTAGTGGTGAACGTGTATGTAGTGAAAGTACATACTCTATTAACTATAGTAGAATAAATAATGTAATAAAAATACACTACAAACTATACTACATAAATAACAAACTGCAACACAATAAATAAGATGATTATTATACGTAAAAATGATATACTATAATAATGAAATTACAATACACTACAATTAAAGCTACATTAAAAAATACAATTATAATATATTACAAACAACAGTGCAATACAATCAAAAAGCATTACAATTGCCTCTATCCCCAGCAAAAATTAAACTACAATAAACAATATGACAGAAAAACTAATACACAATACAAATTTAGCACATAAAAATTAACAATACAATAAAAAAAAATACAATCACTATACACTACATAAAATATACAAACC
This sequence comes from Hylyphantes graminicola, assembly GCA_023701765.1. NCBI lineage: Eukaryota > Metazoa > Arthropoda > Arachnida > Araneae > Linyphiidae > Hylyphantes > Hylyphantes graminicola. The sequence goes on from CM043112.1 coordinate 18,638,046, forward strand.
TTTAGAACAGCTTCTTGTCATCCTGTTTGGTGCATTCATTTCCCCACTATCCCCTTGTGAGCCGACTCTCGCTTCTAAGTTCTGGATAATGTTCATGAGTCGGGGCTCCACGCGGTTTGGGAACTTTGGTTCGCTGGTGGAGTGGTGGCGTTTGCAGTGGGTTGCCAGGCGACCACGGCGGTTGAACCGTTTGCCACAGGTGGCACACTTGTGGGGTTTCTTGCCCGTGTGGACCAGTAGGTGGCGCTGCAGACCACAACTGATAGGGAAGATAAGTCTAAATAAGTATTGTTGAGTAAAATCACAATGATGTTACATTAGTTGGCTAAGAATTGGTCTATTAGAAGAGCTAAAGAAACAAAATACACAGATATTTATAAGTTTTGACATGTGTTTCAACTGAAACAACCCAATAGGCGAGTTTACATGAGCCATCAAATCCATGGATTGAAGAGCAAACTCAGTAATTTTTCCCTTTTGGGGATTTTCTCCCAGACAGAACTGGAATTGCAGGGTTCATTGGGTTTTGCAAACTCTCCAATGAAGGAGAATTTGATGTTTCATACCATGGATTCGGCCGCAGACTATCATTTGGGTTAGAAATCCTAATCGATTTTTTTTCCCCTAGTGGGGATTTTGGCATTGGCCCAATGTCACTATCTAAGTTCTTAAAAAAAAAACATTTAATGACAGATGCAATATTGGGTGCGATTACACAATAAAGCTGATGCAAAAAAAAAAGGGAAATATGTAAGTTTACAGGAAAAACTCAGAGGAAGAAAAACTAAAAATTATAATTAAATATAAGAAAAATTATCTAACTAACAGGCAAATTAGTTATTAAAATATTACTATTTTTTTAATTTTGGGATTGCAGTCTGCCATGCTAAAAATATTAAAAAATATAAAAAGTGTCATCACCGGTGTCCAAGATTCCTTGCATACACTTTGCAAGCTTAACTATTAGCTGTGCTCTTTACTCACAGGACAAAAATAAGGCGACAAAAAGTTTTTTAAAAAACATATTAGTAGCATTCACTACAAAAATAACAACACTAAAATTATATTAATTATTAAAACAATATTTTTTATTTAAAAAAAATCTATCACTATTTTATTTTAAAGCAAATCATTTATTATTTTCTAAAATTGTTCTGTTGTCAAATTTTTACTCAAAAAATCTCACTATCTACTGTTTCCATTTCCAAGCTAAGCAAAGTTGTACAAACAAATAGGGATGCACCGGATATTCGGTTTGGCTGAATAGTGGAATTAAATATTTCTTAAATTTCTTCATGTTATCATCTTCTGAGACATCGAAAAATTCCCAAACAAGACATGTTTTGTTTTTTTGATAGACTCAAATACTTAAGTTTTTGTTATTTATAATGTAAAATCAATCTCTACTCATGTTGTATTAAATAAACAATAATTACTGTATCTATCACAATTGTAATTTTTTTCACTAAAAGATAAAAAAAAATCAATTTTGTCATTGTGTAATAATATTGTAAGCCACGGTTATATATATATAAATATTTTTCAAATTTTAATTTGACATCGGTTCCATCTACTTCTGTTTTAGTGTTGTGATTTTACCAGTTACATTTTTTAAAAGGCTTATTTTAATAACAAACGAGTCTTCGTTATTGTGTGTGGCTTTAATTACAAATTTAATAGCTATATTGCATTAAAATTATTGTGTGATTGTGTACTGATACACACAATGTTAAATTGAAATTGATGAATAATAAATGCAACTTACTTAGATCTCACAAAAAAATAATAATTGATTTAGGTAAGCTGAATATTCAGTATTCGGCTAAGACTTTGGCCGACTTTGGTATTCGCCAAATTTGGTATTCGGTGCATCCCTACAAACAAAGATTATAACTATAACTGTAGCGGTTGCATAATCACCTAGCCGGCCCACTGGCACAATGGTTAGTGTACTAGCCTTTGGAGCTGCTGGGGTAGCGTTCGAATCCCGGTAAAGGCAAGGATGTTTGTGTTTGTCAATAAATGTTGTTATTTGTCGATGTGTTTGTGTCGTCCTTCTTTGTGTGTCTCTTGTGACTGTCTCTTCTGGCGAGCGGGGTAATGGGCTATGTGGCGTAGCACTCTTACTTGATCGTACTTAGTGTTGCACTGATTAAGTGTGGAGTATCAGTAAAAGGCAAGGTCACAATTCTTTCATTTACAACAAAATCACACTTTTATTTCTCGGATCTGCATACTCATGCCATATTTACAAATCAGTGATATTGGAACGGACATCAGGAGGATGACAAGCACAGCATGAAACAGGAGAGCACAACATCGACAGGGGAGAGCTGATACACCGTAAAAACTTACATACCATTGAGACAGGTATTCAGACAGCTTTTAAAAAAAACCCATTAAAAAAAACGAACATTAAAAACACTTCTAAAAACAATTCTAAAGTTAAAAACCCAAAACCTCACTTCCAACCTACTCCGCCAACGCTCGGCTCTCTTCTAGTCAAAAACCAACACAACGCCCCTTCTCTCGTCGAGTAGAGTTGAGCAGTTCGCAGCAAACCCATTTCACGGTTATAATCGCCAGTTAAGCATTACAAACTTGGCCAAAAGGGGGGAAATTGGCAAGCGGTGTCAGAGGTATACGACAGGCTATAAAGCCTACGCCCTTCCCTTCTAGAGGGCGCAATCACTGTCATTTGTCATACATAATCACCAGTGCTGAGAGTTCCTCCCGCACACTGTGCAGGATAACTAGCGGCTGTGTTTAAATAGAGTGAAGAAGATGGTAAATGCTTAGTGCGAAACACAGTTAAGGGGGTTCAGTATGCTGTATATCGGCAATGTTAAATTGGCCAAATGCAATGTACCTTTTCACAATAACTGCTGATCAGATCATCTTAAAATTTTCCCTGTGTGTTATACCAACCTTATATATTAATCTGAGGTTAAAAGTTTTTTGTAAATAACTGTTAGATTTTTTAAAAATAAAATAAGTTTTAAAGTACCAAAAAAAGCATGAAATTTTTCACTTTTTTGCCCCATAAATTTCTTTTCACTTTAGTTTTATTAAAATTTATAGCCTCCGATTAATCTATACTATGTATTACATCACATGAAAAAAGTTTACATGAAAACATAGTATGGTTTTTGAGAAAAGGTACATTGAAGTTCAAAATATCAAGATCTGAGAAAAACGTGTTTAAAGTTTTTATTGTTAACCCATTTCCTTACGAAGCCCTCACATTAAAATGGCTTTTAATGTCAAAAATATTTTTCCAATCGTCTTGATACTTTGTGACATTATTAATAAAGATTGTAATAGTATTTTAAGCCAATAATTTTGGTTTTGATTTTTTCAACGATTTTTGGGTATTGAACCCCCTTAAGACGTCATAAAATGGCCAAGTAACCCTAAACATGCCACTCCCCTAACCTCTTGCAACCTGGCTTTTTTAAAACCTCCCCACTAACAATTAACACATTGATTAGTTCAGAATTTGACCTGGTCCGATACAAGAAGATCCAAATATCAGTTTTCATCCCTTCATTAAAGGTATCAGTCATTTATTTCTATATAAAATGAAGTTGTGAACAAGAGTCAATACGATATTAGAATTCTTTAAAAAAAATTATTTTATATTTTTTTTCAAATTTTTCAAAAAGTTATTTTATTAGTTAATTTTAAAACCATTTTGCTATACAAACAATGATAAAACAATCTGTTAACTACACAAAAGCGATACTGCCTTTTTTTGATGCGTTGATAGAACACAAAATTTGTATTTTTAGAGTTTAAGGCGTGTCCCTAAGTAACTATAAACATAACTTAACTTTTTATCAGAAATTTCTTTGTAAAATGTACTTTGTGGCATATATTTGTTGAAAGGTATGATTAGATTAAGAATATATGCGTAAGACTTTGCTCAGATCTTAAGGGGGAATGGGCGCGCAGGACCGGGGGTCTCCAAACTCAAGTGCCTCAATGTTAATCCAATAGGGAAAAACTATTTTCTTTGCACATTTCTCCTGCTATATTGAATATTTTTACAAGCGGATTTTTTAATGTGATAAATGCAGCTGACTTACAGGTCTCTATCTTCCCACTTTTTGAAATTGCTCCGAATATTTTGTGCAAAATAATTTATTGAATATTAAAAAAAATATTCGTACTAATTTCAAAAAGTGGGAAGATAGAGACCTGTAAGTCAGCTACATTTATCACATAAAAAAATCCGCTTGTAAAAATATTCAATACAGCCGGAGAAATGTGGCAAAGAAAATTATTTTTTCCCATTGGATTGACATTGAGGCACTTGAGTTTGTAGACCCCCGGTCCTGCATGCCCATTCCACCTTAAGAGGTTAAGGGGGTTCAGTATGTAGTATATCGGTAATGTTAAATTGGCAAATTACAATGTACCTTTTCACAATAACTACTGATCAGATCATCTTAAAATTTTCTGTGTATGTTGTACAACCTTATATATTAATCTGAGGTTAAAAGTTTTTTGTAAATAACTGTTAGATTTTTTCAAATAAAATAAGTTTTAAAGTACCCAAAAAATCATGAAATGTTTCACTTTTTTGCCCCATAAAATTTTTTTCACTTTAGTTTCATTAAAATTTATAACCTCAGATTAATCTATGCTATGTATTACATCATATAAAAAAAATTGCGAGAAAACATAGCATAGTTTTTGAGAAAAGGTACATCGAAGTTCAAAAAATCAAGTTCTGAGAAAAACGCGTTTGAAGTTTTTACTGTTAACACATTTCCTTACGAAGCCATGACATTAAAATGGCTTTTAATGTCAAAAATAGTTTTCCAATCGTCTTGATACTTTGTGACATTATTAATAAAGGTTGTAATAGTATTTTAAGCCAATAATTTTTGTTTTGATTTTTTCACCGATTTTAGGGTATTGAACCCCCTTAAAGCTAAAAGTACTCACAACGCACTCACCTGTGCCTGAAGTTCCTCCCGCACACTGTGCAGTCGTAGGGCATCTCCCCCGTGTGGGTGGAGAGGTGCTCCTTCAGGCGGCCGCTGCTGCCAAAGCGACGCCCACACACACCGCAGGCGAACCTATAGTAAAACTGATATTAAGTTTGCAGTATAGAAATGTTCTACGAGAAAAAAGGGTAAATAGTTCTAATTTTTGAGTGCGAGAATCGAATACAAAAAGGTGTTTCACATTCAATAAACCAATTTATTCGTTATTTCAAGACATACTTATACTTTTTTATTAGTTTTTGCTTCAGTTAGAGTGTAATATTAATAATTTTTCCCTTCGATTTTGACGTAACAGGGCGCAGGAATACCAGGAGCCACCAATTAGAGCATGCAATCGGCACCAGCAGCATTGTTTGCGCCGTTTCCTCCGCCTAGAACATTTCAATGCTGCAAACTTAAGGTGTGTTTTGGTATAGAAAGACAAAAAGACAGTGGGAGGGGTACATGCTCAAGTGTTGTGTGGATTCAATGGGTTTTATAATAGGATAACTATCTAGCTGCCTTAACTAAAAACTAAACTCCTCATCGAATTTCCACATTAATAAATAATAAAGTTTATCTCCAAGATGCAAATCCAATCGTTGGATATAAATTAAGAGTAAAATCTATTTAAACGAAGCACCTTCTTTGTAATTTAAATGCAGATAGATCCACCACAAAAACTATTGCCCGACTAAGAACCACTCACCACAGAGGCATGAAAATAGACAAAAAGGGCAGAGAGGTGTATAGAAACTGTGACAACTGCCCCCAGATACGCAGCTTACAACAAAGCACATTTTTGAATGCCTGGCAATGAGTGCCAATTTGAGAGACATTGAAGTTCCGCCATCATTAATAGATCGACAGTAATGTCCACAAATTTGCAGACGCAGATATCAACAACACATGATTTCATTTACCTTGGCATTCACATTTCGTCAGCGTCATAGACACAACACAAACTCATCACGACAAACTCTCAACGACAAAAACTCATCAATTTTTCAGAGGTGGGGGGGAAAATATCAGGAGATGAGAAACAATTTTTTTTTAGTTTTACAGAAATTTAAAACGGCATACAAACTCTGAATATAAGAAAATAAGATATACAAATTCACTACTTTTCAACAACAATCACCTGTTATCCTACCGCAACACAACCACTACTTTTACAAGAAGTTATGCTAGAATAATTGCCTACCTAAGTTGGGTAAATAGAAATATGCTAAGGAGAAGATCATTCCGCGGGTGTAAAGAGTTCCATAAATTATTTGTGAGTCCATCCAGGAAACATGTTTAAAACATTAATTTCGTTTAAGGCCTAACAGATTTGAATATTATTTGAGAAAATTTGGCAATTTTATCCGAATGAAAAGTGCATTTTGGTTAAATTGTATTCAGATCATTTTGTATGTAAATAATACCTTACAAGAGTTTCCAACAAACAGACCAATCACGCTGTTCATTCTGCCTTTTTACTCTTTGTTTCTACCCAAGTTAGGTTGGCACGGATTGTAGCTAAAAACATGCTATTTTTCAACAACAATCACCTGTTATCCCCTGTGTGCGTGTGCAGGTGCCTTAGAAGATTGGAATTCCTGCCAAAGGAGCGTTGGCACAGGGCGCAGGCGTACAGCTTCGCGCCAGAATGCGACACAAGATGCTCTTTTAGTCGACTCGCATGTGGAAATGTCGCATCACAGACATCGCACACCAGAGGGCGCTTTGTGCTGCTGGGCCTAAGGATAGAGAACAAGTTACTACACTGCTTAAAACAATTAGGGGAGCACATGGTTTAAACCCTTTCTTCCCTAATGATTCCATTTGGTATCATTAGCTTCCAATTTTTTTTCTCAATGGGCGCTTTGTGCTGCTGGGCCTAAGGATAGAGAACAAGTTATTACACTGCTCAAAACAATTAGGGGAACACATGGTTTAAACCTTTTCATCACCAATGATTCCATTTGGTATCATTAGCTTCCAATTTTTTTCTCTCAATAAGTTGAGCTCGCACTTATTTATGGTTAGAAGGAAGAATTATGTTTTTTTATGAATTAAATAATGTTTGTTTTAATTAAATGAAAATACAAAAAAAAAGGGTAAAATAAAATTCACTCCCAAAATATTTTATGAAATAAATTGACCCTAAATTTTTCACAATTCTTAGAAGTTTAAAAATTAATATAAAAATAATATTAACACTTTACCTACGGGCGTCGACTGACCCGTAGACTAAAAATCTTCTAGACCAGCAACTTAATCTAATGCCTAGCTCTTCTATCGTGTCAAAAGCAACTAAAACACTTTTAAAGGTTGATTTGTTGATTGGCATAATTGTACTTTCAATTGTAGGGCTACTGTTTCTTCGGAATGTTCTCTGTTAAAAAAAAGTTACCCACTAGTGATTATTTAAACCGTTAGTCATCCTTTTACATCGGACCTTTTTGACTATGTGAACAAATAACATTTTGAGTTAATTGCATGACACAAAATTTGCATAAGGGTCCGTCTTAATATTAAAAATGTTACGAACTTTAAAATTTTCAATAGCAACACCCAATTTTAATTACTTAGAAATGTGAAAAACCCTCGAAAACCCCAAAATCTAAGTTTTTGTTACATTTGGATGAATATTTGACGAGTTATTCAATCGAATCACTTGTGGATCTTTGGGGGACCATGTCTAAAATGACAAGCGTAGTCAGTCTGTAGGTTTATTAATGGAGAAAAAGAAGCACAAGGTCAAATATCTTGAGGATGGGCCTACGAGGGATATAAAAGTCAATGAGTAGCTGTATATATTAAAAAATAAAGTCGAAAATAAGTTGTAGTAAAAAATAGATCCCTATCGTCACTTGATAAGGGTTCCAAATTACGAGATGTCATTGGCTCTGTTACATCTCCTAAAGGTGACTGCAAATAGGCAGCCAGAAATCATTACATTAGTTCCCTTAGACACAAAGGGGGCACGCTAGTTTCTATGTCAATTTCAATGTAGAAATTCTCCAATGAGAGTTTGAAACTTAGAGTGTTCTTAGTCTACGGGTCAGTCGACGCCCGTAGGTAAAGTGTTAATAAAGTTTTTAAAAAGTTAATGTAATAATTTATTCAAAAGTAATGATTCCAATATTTCCACCCTTAAGGTGGCGAATACCCAAAATTCTAAAATTTTTACTATTACTTTAATCTTTTCCAAATTTGGCATAGTGATTTCAAATATAATGAGCTATGCTATTTAGGCATTTTTTTTATTTAAATATAATTTATTTATTTTAAGCGGTGTTTTTTGAATAAAAAAGAGATTTACGCTAACAAGTCTACCACATTGATTTTTCCTCCTATACACATTAACTATATGTTAAATTCTCCGTTTTGAACTGATAGATGCAATGACCCTCTAGAGTTACATACAAATTACAAGAAAAGAAGTTATTAAGAAAAATGTAATGAATTTAATTAGAAAAAGATTTTTTTTCGATTAACTTACACTTGAACATTAAAAAAAAACTACTGTATTTGTACCAGATGTTAGAGGCTTATAGCACAGATATATATTGAAATAGCATCTGTAAAAAAATTCAGGTAAATTAATGTAAAACTTTTTATTCTAGAAGTGTTGGCATACCCCCTTTTTTTTAGGTGAAAAACACTGTTTAAAATAAATCAATTATATTTAAATAAAGCATTGCTCATTATATTTGAAATCACTATGCCAAATTTGGAAAAGATTAAAGTAATAATAAAAATTTTAGAACTTTGGGTATTCACCTACCTTAAATTTTAGTTAAAAAATTAAGATAATTTCCCCTGTTTTTTATTATTTCATTCTGGATGCATAGAATCTATTTCACAAATTTTAAATTTCTATAATAAAAAATAAGAAGTTGGAATTGAAAGGGTAAACAAAAGTATGCAAAGTGCTCTCCTAATTCTTTTAAGCAGTGTAAATAGTCTTAGTTTTTACAGAATTACAATGGGTTGTTTCACGTTGTGGATGGCAACAGCTCCAACAACTTGTTTTCATTTGCAGCCTGGAATTACTTATATTTTGGTATTCGAAAATGAGTTTTCTAAGCAAATTTTATTTATTACATTTTTTAAATGCAAACTTCCTACTGTGCTGTTGAATATTCAAAACATTTGATAAATAAAGCTTGCATAGAAAAAAAATATTGTTATCTATATCAGTCATTTTCAGAGTGAAACTGAAATGTAATTGCAGTTTGTGAAACCGAAGCAATCAATGAATCAGTGCAGATAAAATGAAAACAAGAGCAGTACATCATCTGAAACATTCCCACTAGTTAGCTTAATAAAATAACATAAACAATGTGATATACACTTAACATTTGTGCTGCACATTTATTTATAATGAAATATAACTTAAAGATAAAAGAATAAACTTTGAAATGCGAATATTGGAGGCACATATATTCCACAATCGAAAATATTTTATATGAACAATACAATATTTCCTTACCATGCTGAAACAAATGTTGTGTAAAAATTTTGTTTATAAACTAAATTTTAGAGTTTTATAAAATGCTTTAAACAGCATCAATCCCAGCAGCTCGTTAAAAACAAAGTATTTTTTATACAAATAACGAATGGTATAAGTCAGCTGCTTCGAAATTGATGTTTTTGAAAAGCTTGAACATTCTCTTTTATACCCTTACGATCATGATAGCTCGGTCTTAAAGGGATACAAAACATAACTATGTGAATACAATTAGACAGCTCAATTAAGGAAAATAACTATGTGAAATACTTGGGAAAAAAATCGACTTTTGTAACAAGGAACATGGTATTCCCTTCTTTAACTCCTTTTAAAAAACTAAGTTAAGTAATTTTTTCACTGTTTTCAATGGAGTGTAAACTAAAAGCCTTGAAACTCATTTCTAAATTGTCACCTTCAAATGTAAAAGATCTAAGAAGGTGCTTCTTTTGCGAACAACAAAAAATATAATTCCATTAGAAAGATTGTCTTAGATAGAGCAGCAATTTAAAATAATTTATTTACAAGAATTTTATTTTACTAAAAAATTGCAGCCTGCCAGCATTATAAAGTAACGCAATACAACACACCTGATTACAATGCATTCAAGAAATGATCTAGTTAATTTCCCCAGTTAAAAGTCAAAACAAAGTGAAATATTTTTTTATGAAATATATTTATCTTTGCTTCAACTTTTAAATGGCGAAGTTAAAAACATAAGTTATACTGCTTTGGTTTATAACACAGGTACAAAATTTTTTAAATATATTTCTTTAATTTTATAATTATTTATAGTTTGATAATTAGTAAACAAGCAATTACTTTAGCAAGTTTATATGAAGAATACAAACCCATTTCTTTGATGTCGCCTCATGTGGTTGATTAGGCTCTGTTCCTTGACATAGTTCCGCCCGCACTCGGAACAGGAAAAGATCTTGTTCTCCTGATTTTCATTGGTTCCACTCGAATCGTCCTGGTAACCGACAGAGTCGCTTTCCACAACACAGTTGGATGCGACGGTTTCAATCGCCGAGTCTGCTTCACAGGAACTGACTTTAATAAATAAAGAATGGTATTAGAGTAAGTGGTTTTTAATGTAAAGGTTTGATTATTGAAAGGAAAATATGCTTTGAATGCAAATATTTAGGAGTGGTTTGTGCTACTAACTAAAAAATTTAGCAACAAATACACATTTTCAGGGAGCATTTTTGAGAAAAATATGGAAATGCTTACACTCCGTGCCAACCTAACTTGGGTAAAAACAAAGAGAAAGAAGGCAGGGGGAAAAGCCCGATTGGTCTGTTTGTTAAAAACTTTTGTAAGGTAATATTTACATGCAAAATGATCTGAATACAATTTAACCAAAATACACGTTTCATTCTGATAAAATTGCCAAATGTTCTCAAATAATATTCAAATCTGTTAGGACTTAAACAAAATTAATGGCACACATAAAATAGTTTAAAAACCAAGTCGACCCATCTTAAGTGCCAGTAGAGAGGAATGGGAGGTAACTTTGATAACTCGAACTTCAGATAAGTCGAATATTTTTGCTGGTTTGCTGGGACTTCGAGTTATTGAGTATGGTGTGGCAACCTTCATATAGGGAAAACTTTATATTTAAGGTTAGATATTTGTCAATAACATGCTTATACTAAAGGAGAAATAAAAAGGTTAAAATAGTACTAATTTACAGTTTTATTAATTACCTATAGGTTTAAAAACATACAAATAGTACAAATTTAGCAGAATCCGATGTGGAAGTTAATGATTTCTCTTTAAAATAATGTTAATGTTTAAAATAATGAGCCTTAATAATTAAGGGGGAATGGGCGTGCAGGACCGGGGGTCTCCAAACTCAAGTGCCTCAATGTTAATCCAATGGGGGAAAAACTATTTTCTTTGCCACATTTCTCCGGCTGTATTGAATATTTTTACAAGCTGATTTTTTTTATGTGATAAATGTAGCTGACTTACAGGTCCCGACAATCCCACTTTTTGAAATTAGTACGAATATTTTTTTTAATATTCAATAAATTATTTTACACAAAATATTCGAAGCAATTTCAAAAAGTGGGAAGATAGAGACCTGTAAGTCAGCTACATTCATCACATAAAAAATCCGCTTGTAAAAATATTCAATACAGCCGGAGAAATGTGGCAAAGAAAATAGTTTTTCCCCCACTGGATTAACATTGAGGCACTTGAGTTTGGAGACCCCCGGTCCTGCACGTCCATTCCCCCTTAATTACCTTCTTTCCTGTGCGTCTCCATATGCAGCAGCAGGTATATCTTCTTGCTGAACCCCCTCCCGCAATTCCCACACACAAAAGGCGGGTCCCCGGTGTGTGTGAGCCGGTGCCGCTTCAGGTTGAACTTCTTCAGGAAACGTTTGCCACACACGTCGCACCCAAACTTCTTCTCGCCCACGTGGGTCAGGTAGTGCTCCTGGAGACGTGCGTGCTCGATGAACCGGCCGTCGCACCTAGAGAAAGGAAGGATTGAATAAACTTATAAATGAACGTGACGAAGTGACGAAAAAAGGAAACAAACTTATTTAAAGAAATTATTTTACAGTAGAACCCCGATTATCCCAGTTAATGTGGTCCGAGACTAACTCGGATAAACGAAAAACTCGGTTAAAGCAAAAATTGTAAATAAAACAATTGTGTGTGTCTAAATGTATTTTTTAACTAATGCAAACGTTATATAGAGACACCGCGTGCAATTCATGTGCATATATGACATTTAAGGAGTTCTTTTACTTAAAAAAAGTCCTTAATTGTTTTTAGTTTAATGCTTTTTGGGCATTTCTCGGCAGCTATCGCTTTTTTTAAGGATAACATGTCGGTTCTTGTTGTTCTATATATTCAATAGCACTTTCGATAGCTTTTAGTCAGAGACATGGGGTAAAGGGGATATTGTTGTTGGATTTCTTTTTCCTGAGGGTTTTTGAGATCGTGAACTGTTCAGATTTTTTTCAGTAGTCATCGGAAAAAATCTTAGAAATATTTAAAAGCTCGGTTAAAGCGGAAAATCGGATAATCGTGGTTTGGATAATCGGGCCTGTACTGTAATTTAAAATAAACAAATAATTTACAGTTAAGTTCAAATAATAAAGTTATCTAAACAGTGGCCGTTTTCGCCATGTTGTCAATAGTTCACCACCGGCGCTTCAAACTCAAGTCACAATCAGATTCAAAGCTTATAAAAACGGAAGAAAAAAAGAATGAGAAATTCTAAAGCCAAAGCTTAAGTACATCGCTAAAGAATAGCACCCCAGCCGCGGTAATTGAACGTGGGATGAAGCTCCGGTGAAAGAGAACATTAATAATCACATGCGGCATCCCGCAGCAACAAGCCGTGATGTCACTGATCTATGACGTAGCGCAATGATGTCACCGCTATGAAGAACGATTTTGTACGAGAAAAAACCTAATTTTGCTAACAAGGATTCTGTACATAATTCCCTTCACTCAAAATACGATTATGTAAGGATGTCAGGTTAGGTTTGAATTATCTTCGCAATAGAGCTACACGAGGGCTATTGGCGACAGGCGTCGTAATTCAGAACCACAGTGAACGCATGGGGCTAATTGGTAGAGCTTAGGCTATCGACCATGCTTCAGGCTCAATGTTTGATTTTGGAATCGGAAATGGTTCTCTTAACCTCTAATGGGTTAATACAATAAGGATCAAGCAAGTTTGAAAACTAAACACAGGGTATAAGGTGACCTCCTAAAACAGCATTAAGCATACAGTATTGTATACTGTCAAACAGTATTTAAGCATAAGAGTGGTGTCGTTACATTGGAGATTGGCATTATTAACAATGGCCCAATGTTCGGTTTAGTAAGAAGTTTTGTATATTTTCACAAACCACAACATAACTTAATAGGCTGATTCCATTTGTGACAGACATGACATAAGACAACACTCTTGGCTCTTAAAAAGTACCAAATGTTAATTGACTGTACTGTTAAAAAATTGCCATGGGGTGATGCAAATAAAGGTAATTCAAGAGAGAATACTTAAAATTAATTGCGTTAAAACATGCTGTGACGTGACGGACATGACAAAATTGAGACACAGATTTTGAGTGACCTTATAGTATTACCATTTGCTCTTAACTGGTATGCATTTCAAGCATAGAATTTTTTTTGGAATCAATACTAGATTCTGATGTGCCAACCAGAAAGAAAAAACTTAAGAAATTTATAAATAGTAAAATATTGCCACAAGCCAAGTGCAGCCGTTGATAGCTCAGTCGGTAGAGCACGAGACTCTTAATCTTGGGGTCGTGGGTTCGTGCCCGGCCAAGGTGTAGGACTTTATTATTATTTCATTTAATCTCGAAAGTTCGATTTTTCAGTTGTTACGTTTCTTATCATTATGGTAATTTATCTATTGTTTCTAGATCATTCCAAAAGAATGTCACACTTGTATATAAGCCATGTAAACTAATATTCCTTGTTCATTAAAGTTCAAGCTATAGCCTACTCTGTATCTTGTGATTATTGAAATTTCAACGCGACAATATTATAAAATAATTATTAGCGTGACGGACATGACAAAGTTTGATGTTCTATATTTCACTCAAATTTTAAATTTAATTTTCGAATTCTTTACGAACTGTTTATTTTGAGTTATAAAAAGAGAAAATAAAGTTTCAAAAATGTTTGCCCAGCAGATTATGTTTAAAATAAAAAAAAAGTTGAAATTTGAAAATTATGTTGAAAATGAAAATGATGTCCATGGCACATTTTTGTGGAATCAACCAACAAACAAAGCCTATTTTACCTGTCGCACTGGAAGGGCTTCTCCTCCGAGTGCGTCCTCAAGTGCCCCGTCAGATTGAACACCCTCGAGAACAACTTGCCACAAATCTCGCACTTGTGTAATCGGAGCCCAGTGTGTTTTTATGCCAAGAAGTTTTATATATTTTCCCAAACCACAGTGGGTAAAATAAAAATCAAGCAATCTTGGCCACTAAACGCAGGGGGTTTTGGTGTAAGGTGGAACAACCTTATTCAGACAATATAAGACATCAGATTTTGGTGTTGATAACAAATTGGACACTCTTGAGAATGATTTCCTGCAGGTGTCCCATTTTTGTGGCCGGTTTCCTGGTGTGTGAGACCGTTGTGTTTATGTGCCAAGAAGTTTGGTACATTTTTACATATTACAAAATAATTGTATAAAATAAACTATTTTACCGGTCACACTGGTAGGACTTCTCCTCGGAGTGCGTCCTCAAGAGCCTTCTCAGATTGGACACCCTTGAGAACGACTTGCCGCAAGTTTCACATGTGTGTGGCTGGAGTCTGGTGTGTGTGAGCATGTTTTCTTTCAGTCGGCTCCATGTGGCAATCCGAGCCACATTGGAAACGCATATGGGCATAGTTGTCTGTGTATTGATGTCATATAACATCTGACCACCGTGTACGATACCACATAATTGTATATTTTCATTGAACGCATGGGGCTAATTGGTAGAGTTTAAGGCTATCCGCCATGCTTTAGGCCCAATGTTTGAATTTTTAATCTGGCACGGTTTACTTATACTTCAACATAGTGGGTTGATACAATGAGGATCAAGCAAGTTTGGGAACTGAACTCAGGGTAAAAGGTGAGCAACTTAATTCAAACAGTACTTAAGCATAAGGTTGCTGTCTTGATAACGGAGATTGTCAAAATTAGCAATGGCCCAATGTTCGGTTGAGTAAAAAGTTTGTTTTATTTTCACAAACCACAACATAATTTAATAAACAAAGCATATTTTACCTGTCGCACTGGTAGGGCTTCTCCTCCGAGTGTGTCCTCAGGTGCCGCGTCAGATTGGACACCCTCGAGAATGATTTGCCGCAAGTCTCACATGTGTGTGGCCGGAGCCCGGTGTGTGTGAGCGCGTGTTCCTTCAGCCGGCTCCGGGTGGGGAATCCGGAGCCGCATTCCCCGCAAATGTGTGGGTTGTCGCCGGTGTGTGACCGGTAGTGCCGCTTCAGGTTGCTCTTCTTGCGGAAGCTCTTGTGGCAGATGTCGCAGGTGTGGTGGGAGGTCCTGAATAAAAGAAAAGATAAATAATTATGTGGGGACGCGCCGCGAAGTTCATAAGCTCGTCAGCGGAGCGCTCTTCGCCAGTGTTCACCAATGGTGGCGCTCAAGTATTGGAAATGCTAATATGCATGCCCCACACTTCAAGCTGCTCTATAAAAGAACTGCACGCCAGACTATCTTTCTCTTTTTAGTAACTTTTATCCAGTTTTGCTGCCTGCGTGCGGTGCCAGTAATCAAATCAAATTTAATTATTTACATTTAATAATAACCTTTCTTGTTAATGTTTTCTTTAATAAATTTTTGTTACAAGTGTTGAATGAGGTAGTATTTATTTAGCCTAGTATTAGCAACTGCTTGTACAAGTACTTTGACATTTTGCATGTACAGATCTCAACAATATTTGGCGACAACAGATCTCAACAATATTTGGCGATTTTTTTTTGTGACAAACACGGCACACACTGCTAAAGTGTTTGTTATATAATAACTTTCTTTCCTATAATAAAATTATATGTAATTTTGTGAGCAGTGATGTGATTGTTCAATTACTGGTAAATCAGCACCATCATCACTCATTGTTCCGTTTGTTTGCGTTTTCCAATGGCATTTTTTATGGCATCACTAATACAAACTAATGACAAAGTGTGCATAGGCAATGTATGTATTTGATGATGTATTAATGTAATAATCTTTTTCTTTTACTTCTATAACAAGCATTGATGTTGAAAATATCTGGGTTTGTCTGTTCCAGGAACATCAACTATTTTAGTGTGTTTTATGCAAAAGCGATAAATTTATTAAAGTTATCAAAACGGGTAATAATTTGTTTATTGACCTGAATTTTTCAGCAGGAGTAAAATATTTCCTCTGTACTTCTGCTGCATTTAACCCTGGCGGTGGTTGTACCTTTTTGGAGACTTTATCGCTGGTGCCTCTGAAACGGAAACATACCAATATTTGATTTAAAAAAATATTGAATGAAAATTAGGTAGAAATTTACTGTACGGTCACCCTTGGTGAACTTTCCAAAATTGCACCAAATGTCTGTATTCTGTCGACTTTTACAGTCCGATAGGGTTGCTGGAAAACGTCATTGATGCGAAGAATCGAACTCGAATCAACAGTCAAAAACAGACAGGTTGCCAGAAAAAACATTTATCACCAATCCGAAAAAATCACGCCAAGGGTGACCGTACAGTAATTCTGATCCAAAAAATATTGGCATTGTAAATAGACTTGAGGTTTGGTTTAGGTGGATCAAAACCTCACTGGAGCTAAATAGTTCATAACTAACAACCTATGTTTGAATTAAGGTTAAGTGATGATGCTAACTTAGAAAAAAAAGCAACTGCGCAGTGCCATTCTAGGTGGATGATTTATTCAAAAGATACAGGTAAAAATTTTCCCCATAAATTTTAGTTATAAAAGAAATCAGATTTTTTGTTTGTTTGTTTTTTTTATCTATTCATTAGGATGCATAATGAATCTTCACAAATTTTAGATTGTTAGAATACAAAAAAAAAAATAATAAGTTGGAACTGAAAGGGTTTTTAAAAGTATGCAAAGTACTCTCCTAATTGTTTTGAGCAGTGTATTTAAAGAAACGGATCAGATTTACTGTATGGTAACCCTTATAGTGATTTTTCGGATTCAGCATATATAAATATTTGTGGTAACCTCTCTGACTTTGACTGATGATTTGAATTCTTTGATTTCGCAACATTATCATTTTCTGGCAAACCTATCTGAACGTTATTTGCTCATTTCGGTTGGGTTCTTTCTTGGCGGACTTTTGGAAAGTTAGACAAGGGTTACCGCACAGTAAATTTCTACCAAAGAAACTTCAACCAACTGGATACAAACCCTGGTATGTAATCCTCTGCATAGACGAGATTGAGGTCTTGGTAATACTGATTGTTAGAAACTTCCACAGTTCCACTGGATATGGTCACAGAAAACTCCTGCTTCACATTTTCGAGGGAAAAAATGTTCGATGAAATCACCCGAATAATTTCCCTTCCTAGAACATTCTCACCATCAATGACTTCACAAACTGCATTTAATGCTACATTTCCGTCTGCATTCTCAACAATTATGGCATTCGAGTTATTCTGAAGGGATCCAGTTGAGTTTAGAGGTACAAGTTCTTGAAGAATGTTGTTTAAATTAAGTACCTCTTCGCTGGCTTCAACTTTTTGTGCAACGATGGGGTTTTTAATTGTTGTTAGCTGCTCCGTTTCGTTACTCATTCTTTTTAAATGTAAAAGTCACAGAAAAATAGAGAATAATGAACGATTTGAGGGGTTAAAATATTTTTTTCACATTCATTTCTATAGCCTGTTCAGACATCGGGAAAAAGCAATTGAAATCGGCAAAAAAAAGACTATTTGCAGACACTTTCGAAATGTCAATATGCTTGTACTTATTTTAAGCATTCATTTCAAAAGGCAAATGTAATTTTTTCACTTTATATGAAGCAAAAGATTTGAATGCCTGATAACTTTGAAGGTAAAAGGATATTACCAAACATTTCCACATTCATAGAAAATAAAGTAAAGCTGACTACTATTTTGACAATCGCATAAACAAATCAACAATCAACAGAGCACAGAAGCAGAAAAATGGAGGGAGGCAGCTCCGCTCTTCCTGTTTTACGGGAACCAGAAAAATGGTCTGACGGGGTTCAAAAACAAAAATCGGGAATCTTTATAAAACAGAGTTGTTTTTGGATGTATTTGTTGAAAATAACTAGCAATGATCATGGTTTAAACTAATTTTCTTTAATGCTTTAAAATCAACCTGTTTGGGATTTCTCTCTAAAAAAATATTAATTTCAAATAGCCAAAGATAATAGCACCAACGAAGAATTCAGTAAAAAAATTCTTCTTTCACAGATAAAAAAGTAATAATTAACTTTTAAGCATTTATATTCAAAATGTACAGAAAATCAAATTTTGTCGAACCCGTTCTTCTACAAACATAAACAAGAAGCAACCTTGGGCTTGAAAATAGCCCTCTTTCGCGCCAAAACTACAATCTCCATCTCCACACAAAATCCAAAGAATCCTTCACTAAAAAGACATAGATATCGCTAAAACATATCTGATAAGATAAATGTAATAAAGATTATGAAAAAAATACTTAATAAAACAAGGCACACTAATCATGAGGATTCGTTCATCCTCTATCTGTTCCTTGCGAAATGTTTATCGGCCTCGCTCTACGATAAGATTGGCTTCTCACTTAGCACTAATCACACTTGATAAGCGGCCTTGCAACTGCCTCTCCTCTCAAATTTCTCTGCCTTTCTTAAATTTTCATTTTAGTTTCTCCACTAATTCCCTAGTTTTAAATATGGCTTCTACCGCTAATATTCTTTCAGGACGACAAGTTTCGAAGTGAGTATACTTAAGACAAAAGTTTATTATCCCTTTATTTACATTGTGGATGCACGTGTTGAAGTTACGTAATCACACATATCATGCACTTATTCAAATTGACTATTAGGGTAGAACGTCTACAATATATATATACATATTTAAAACATTTTAATTTATGCATCATTTTATTTGCACCGTTTTTTTTTTTAGCTAAAAAACTTCAATATTCAACAGGTTGTTTCGGAAACGCGCACCGCTTTTAAACTTTCATAACTATTTCTGACTATCTTAACTTACTAATATTTTAATGAGATTGGTTATTTATAGTTATGTAATTAAAAGCATGTATTAACTTTTCAAAAACTATATAACTATACTGTACAACTATATTATACTATATAAACTATACTGTTGGGTTGTTCTGGATAAAACTTACCTTTAAAGAGTCAATTCCTACAAGCGGCTATTGCATTGCTTAGTGAATTTATAAAGTAAAAATATAGATTTTTTTGGAATTCATGAATCAAAGAAGACAATGCCAACCACCAAGTCGAAAAATTATGATAATGGTTTAGTATAACTTTTACTAATCAATTTTTTTTTATGTCCAGTTTTCAAGGGGTAGTTGAAAATAATAAGTACTGTTGGGGACTGGGGTTGCTTGCTTACTATTAAACAGGTCTAATTTGAGTGAAATTCCACACATTGTTGAAGATTGTTTTCGCGCTTCTGTTGTTGTTTCTCATCCCCACTGGTCTAGCGGAGCTAGACCAGGTCCATGAGTCCATTCACCCTCAGGAAATCGAAAAACAAGACCGGGTCGCGCAGAAAATCCTCCTTTGCAAAATTCACGCAGCTAAGGAGGTGGGCCGGGCTGGCTGCACTGGAGAGACATTTGTTGCAGGTGGGGTAGACCTTTTGTTGCTGTTCGTACTTCATGCACTTTAGGTGACCACTGATGAATCTAGCGTATGCGGTGTGATCACCTCTATCACCCCTGAAGGTCAAAGCACGACCCGGCTTATCCACAGAGTACCAGATGTGTACTGGGGGAGTAGTCCAGTTAAGCAGGACACCTTTCTTTCTAATGGAGTGAATTTCTGAGGATGTGAGTGCCAAATTATCCGGCAGGGGCTCATTTGTGCCAAGTTTTGCCAGCGAGTCAGCGATCTCATTTCCGTAAAGACCAACGTGAGACGGAATCCACTGCAAATAAATATCTCGCTTCACGGAAAGTTTACTGAGCAGTTGCAAGATTGCTGTTCCAGCTCTATCGCCCACTTTGGGCCATGCACTCAAATATTGGATAGAGCTTCTACTATCCGTTAGGATCCAGATGGGGTCTAACCGCGAGTCCCCTTCAATTGCCTTCAGTCCTGCCTCAATAGCAAGAAGCTCCGATCAGAAAACAGAACAAGAATACGGGTTTCTCATTTTTATGTTGGTATCTCCTCCAGGTCTCTTGATGTAGACTCCACTTCCAGTACGACTCTGATCGTCCCTGCTACCATCTGTATAAACACGAAGGCTCTCCTCTGGGATGTTGTTGATAATTTCGAGAGACAGTTGCTGAAGCAATTCAGGAACGTCTGAAGTTTTATTTGTGCTTGATGCCAGATCCGGACAAAAGTGTACTCTTGGAATCCCACATGAGGGATCGACACAAGACTTGAGGGAGTGCTGTTCGACATCTTGATAGACTGAATTCAGGGAAATTGCACGTGAAAAAGGGCTATCTCTTCTTAGTCTCTGATTATTGGTCCAATGCAGGAGGTAGTCAGCAGTTCTGTGTTGGGCCCCAAAACTAAGTAGTTTACTAAAATACTTCACAAGACAAGTCTCTCTTCTGAGATTAAATGGCAGAAGGTCTGACTCAAATGACACAATTTCACCAGGGCAGGAATGTCGCAAACCTGTAATTATGCGTCCCGCACTCTGTTGAACTCGATCAAGTTTTCGAAGATTGGATACTGACGCACTCAAATAGATTTGTTGACCATACTCTAATATAGGTCTTACAAGAGCAATGTAAGTTGTCCTTAGCGTAGCCGCGTCTGCACCCCAGTCGCGGCCAGAAATGTATTTAAGGATGTTCAGTCGCTTTCTACTCTTGGCCACCAGGGCCTCAATATGTTTGTTACAAGTAAATTCTGGGTCTAGTACAAAACCCAGATATCTAGGGTGCTTTTCATAAGGGAGAGGAACACCTCTCAGAGATATCTGGGGAGAATAATTGTAAATATGTTTATTGGTGGTGAAAAAGCTCGTCACTGATTTGGAAACATTGAATGTTAGTTTATGTTCTGCAGCAAAATCCTGGACTTCTGCAAGTGCTAGGTTAAGATTTGATTCCAGCTTTTTAACGTCCGAGTCTGAATCCCATAGAACGATATCATCAGCAAATATGCCAATCTTGCACGCTCCATTCAGCCTCTCCTCCAGTCCCCCCAGAAACAGTGAGAAAAGTGTGGGACTCAAAACTGAGCCCTGAGGGACTCCTTGAAAAAGTTTAAAATTGTCGGAGGGGATGTTGTCATATTTTACTTTGATGAACCTGATCTGCAGAAAATCTGAGATCCAGGCGAGGGCTCTGCCCCCAATGTTGAAGGTTTCATAGAGCTTAACAATAAGTTTGAGGGTCCAGACTCTGTCGAAGGCCCTGGATAAGTCTAAGAATGCAGCAATGGTATGTTTGGTGGGTTTCATATTTTGAGCATCCCTTATACATTGACTGAAATAAAGAATCTGATCCGTAGTACTGTGACCCCTACGAAATCCATATTGTGCTCGGGGGAGTAGGTCATTGGAATCTAGGTACTTTCGCGCTTCTACTTACCACTTTTACAACTTAATAGGGCTGGGGAGCCAAGTCGGTTCGGCACTTGCCTAGCATGCGAAAGGTTCCAGGTTCGGGTCCGGGCATCGCCAAAATAACTGCCAACCTATAAACGACCCGTGCAGCCAAAAATGTCTGACGAATAATATGTCCCCGTGTAAGGGAGTGCACGTTAAATATCCTTCAAAGTCCTAACGCTGTGTATGATGTCAGCGTTAACAGGTTAGGTTAGGTGCCTTTTCAAATATCTGCTTGTCACTTGACTGGTTCTAAAATACGATGCCCGTTGCCAATATCCCATGTGTAGCTCTAGTGCGAGGATAATTGAAAACCTAATCTATACAACTTAATGTATAGATATCCAAATAAAAAATATTAATGAAGATATATTTGGTTTCACTACAGCAAACTTTCATTTTCTAAGCTGTTCACTATATCCATATAAAATAGGATGGTTGGTTAAATAAGAGTTCTTAAGGAACCTCTCGAAAGGTTAACTACAAGCAAGGGTTTGCTTTATCCCAGGTTTATTATAGCGGGGTTCGACTGTACACTTACAATATTTTCTCACTCTTTTAGGGACATCCAAAATGAACTGCAGGAAGAAGTGAAACTTCTAAAAGAGAAACACTCAGACTTTGATCCTGTGTTGGCTATCGTTCAGGTGACCTTTTTACCATGAAAGCTTTTGTGGCTTTAACTTGTATATAAAAGATTTTTTATTGTTAGCATTTATTATGTATGATGATTCGACTTAATCAAAATGAACCGCTATGATATAATTTCCTGTCATAATTTGGTGATTTGCATTACGTTACCAAGCATCAAAAAGGCCCAAATTCCCTTTAACATTCTATTACACATTTCATGCTACTGAAAAGCTAACGCCACCCTGCGTTAAATTTTCTAGCTGTGCCAAAAGTCGCCACGGAACACACCCACCATTATATCTTAGCTGTACCCAAAAAAAATGGTATTCAATTGTTCTTTGTATTGCTTAAAGCATACACAACTTTCATTATGTGTTAAACAATTTTGTAAGAAAACAACCAGTCCTGAGAAATCTTCTGGCACGAAAAGCCCAAATTTTTTTTGAAAAGGAGCTGGAAAGCTCATTTATACTCCTTGCCAACCTAAGAAGAGAATATCCTTCCGCACATGTAAAGAGTTCCATAAACTATTTGGGAATCCATCCAGAAAACATGTTTAAAACATTAATTTCATTTAAAGTCTTACAGATTTGAATATTAATTGAGAAAATTTGGAAATTTTATCAGAATGAAGAGTGTATTTTGGTTAAATTGTATTCAGATAATTTTGTATGTGATGTAAATATTACCTTACAAGAGTTTCCAACTAATGGACCAACCGCGCTTTTCCCTCTTCCTTTTTACTCTTTGTTTTTACTAGGGATGCACCGAATATTTGGTAACTATTCGGTATTTGGCCACTTTAGCCGAATATTCGGTTTGGCCGAATAGCTTTACTATTCGGCCGAATAGTGAAATTTAAATTTTTTTCAAATTTTTTCTTGTTATCATCTTCTAAAACATTGAAAAATTCCCAAACGAGACTTGTTTTCTCTTTTGATCGACTCAAATTCTTAAGTTTTTGTTATTTATAGTGGTAAATCAAGCTTTACTCATTATGCCAATGTGTTTTTATGTTTCATTAAATAAACATGTCTCGTTAAAGCTTTAAAATAACCAATAATTTTGTACTATATTATGGATCATAATTGTAATTTTTTCAATAAAAGATTTTGAAAAATTAATTTTTTAATTGTATAACAATATTGTAAGCCATGGCTTTATTATTTTTTTCTAATTTTCATTCTACATTGGATCTAAATTCTTTGGTTTTAATTTTCATACTTTCGTTTTCGTGTTTAGATTTTACCAAGTTTCAAACACTTTTTAAAAGGCTTGTTTTAATAACAAACGAGTAATACTTTCTTATGTTTCTTTAATTAAAAATGTAATAGCTCTATTGTATTAAAATTATTGTGTGCTTGTGTTCTTATATGTTAATGTTTAATTAAAAGTAATGAATAATAAATACAACTTACTTAGATCTGACAAAAAATAATAATAATTGGTTTATGCAGGCCGAATATTCGGTATTCGGCCAAATTTGGTATTCGGTGCCTCCCTAGTTTTTACCCAAATTAGGTTGGCACGGAGTGCAGTAAGGTGTTTGCCTTGCATTGCAGGAAAAGGTCCCAAGTTCCTGGGCTTTGCCAAAATAACTGCTAAGATAATCTAAAATCATGAACTATTTTAATTAATAATTAATGTACTTAAATTCCAAACTATAAAAACCAATTTTCCCTTCATCCTAGTTTCTTTTATTTATTTCTGGGGCTAGGGAGCCCAGTCGGCTAGCATGTAAAAGGTCCCATGTTCGGGTCTGGGCATCACCAAAATAGCTGCCGACCTAAAACAGCCTGTGCAGCCAAAAATGTCCGAGGAATAATACCCCGTGTAAGGGAATGCACGTTAAATATCCTTCAAAGTCCCAACGCTGTGTACATTAGTCCCAACGCTGTTACGCTGTGTACAACTTTACAGTTGCGTTGGGTGCCTATTCAGGTGTGGGCTCGTCACTTGACTGTGGTTCTAAAATTCGACGCCCGTCGTCAATAGCCTTCATGTAGCGAACTATTCTATTGCGAACTTAACCTTTTAATTATTTCCATTTATGTAATGAAAGGTTTAATGTAGTCTTGTCATTTGTGCAGGTGGGGGCACGGGAGGACTCCAATGTTTACATCCGCATGAAGAAGAAGGTTGCCAGCGAAGTCGGGGTTTCCACAAGGCATCTGCAGCTCCCTAGGACTTCCACTGAGAGTGAGGTGAAGAGTTGCAACATATCTACAGTCAAACTAGAACAACAACTTGTTTGTAACATCATAAATGTTTGGCTTTGACTTCTCATAGACGTTAATGTTATAATATCTTGCTATCAACAGCAATTGAATTAACTCTTTGATTATAACCATTAAAATATATAAATGAATAATATATATTACAGTGAATCTAAAATATATACATTCTTGTGAGAAATGAATAGTTGTTTTTAAATATCCTTTTAACCAACCTCTAATAAGAAAGATCTGGTTTCTACAGATTTTTTTTTAACAATTACTTGTGATGATAAAATGAACTGATTCGACTTTATTTTTTATAAATTTCAGATTCTATCTGAGGTTCAGAAGTTAAATGAAGATTCCAAAGTTCATGGAATAATTGTTCAGGTTTGCTCCTTTTCTTATACTTGTTTCTAATTATTGATTGATACTGTTCATTTATTTGTATTATTATAAGCATTTATGGTATGATTATCAATTCATCCATGCACATTGAAAATTTTCCAACGTTGTTGTTATGGATCGATGATTATCTAAACCAGGGGTTCCCAACCTTTTTACACCTGTATACCACTTTACTTTTTGAGAAATTTTGGCGTACCACCAGACCAAAATAATTTAATAAGCGTATACTTTTTACTCTTCTAATAGTATTCAAAGGCTTTTTGAATTAAATTCCTGAGAAATCTTATTTAATGGTTGGTAGTTGTTTATTTATAACATGCTTATAATAAAGAGATGCTTAGAAATAAAAAGATTAAAATTGTACTAATTTCCAGTTTCCTTTATTACCCATAGGTCTAAAAACATACAAATAAAAAATTAGTATAATTTCAGCTAAAAAATTAATCTTTAGATAAAATATACATTTATAGTCTTTAGTGCACTGTTTTTTGCCTGTGATTAAAATATCAACGTAAGGAATAATGGAACTTATCTTCACTCTTAAGTACTCTTCAACACTTATTCTTCTTTTATGTGATATTTTTTGTGTACAAGAGTTCAGAAAATCAACTCTCCCGCAAGTAACTTGTAACAAATGACATAAAAAGTAGAGCATCATGTTTTTAAAACACTTACACATACCACCTCAAATTTTCCCGCATACCACTGATTGGGAATCCCTGATCTAAACAGTTGCAGGGTAGGATTATAAAACAGGCAACTTGCATTATTTAGTTAATACAGAAACCAACTCTTTTTTTATATCTGATTTATTGAATCAACCTCTTAATTGGTGAAATTGCCTAGAACATAACAACTTTTTACATGGAAAACTTACAGCATAATTGTTATGTGTTAGTTTCGCTGTTTAAATGCTTAAAAAATTTTGAATTTTCTCGGACTGAGGAAAGTGCTTTTTAGCACAAACTGGTATCTCGGTTCTAAAACTGCGAATTTCCGGTTCTAATTTATTTCTAAAAATATGGTTCAAATTAGCAGCTTGTTTTTCTCTGTTTGTGTCGGTTTGCACAAGAAATTAACAATTGATTAAAATCATCAATATTTATTACCGCTACCCTAAATGAAGTAACATCAAGTTAAACCAGGGATCAATCTGCAGTCGCATTTGTCGCAAAATGCGACGAGTTGCACGAAAATGCGAAAAAATATATATTGGCCGTCGCGAAAATGCGACGACGTAATTCGGTGAAACTAAACTTAAATTTCAATAAACAACAAGCTCAGACAGCCGATTCTAATAATGGAAATAAAAAATTTTGATCAAAATAGGAAGATGAATTCAGATTGGAATACACTAATGTGGCTTTAAATCTCGGCCAGCCAGTGCAACTCCCTTCGCGAAAATGCGACGACGTATTTCGGTGAAACTAAACTTAAATTTCAATAAACAACAGGTTCAAATAACTGATTATAATAATGAAAATAAAAATTTTGATCAAAATAAGGAAGATGAATTCCGATTCGATTACACTAATATGTCTTCAAATCTCGGCCAGCCAGTGCAACCTCAAATTAGTAAAGGAGTCCAATAATGCTTCCTGATTAACTTACTTTACTGCCTAGTAATTTTAAAATTAGAGATCTGCCTATCTACCGATGATGTCACATTGCGTCAGAATGATTGACAGTTCTCTGGCTCTGCGTGATCGGAGGGTATCTCGTTACTTTTGTAGCTCCGGTTCAGACCCAGTCTGACAACCAGAATTTATTTTCTGATCAAGTATACGTGAGTCGTAATCACTTGAACAACTCTAATGTTAAAATACTTTTTGCTTACGTTTAAACCTTTTATTCTACTTCCGCCTGTAATGGGGTTTGATTTTAAACACGATTTAGTTTTTTAAAAAATTGAATTGGATTTTATGTTAGTTAATTTCTAGTAATTGAATTTTTTTTCCTAAGTGCCAGGATTTATTTTCCTAACGAATGTATGAACCATTTTAATAAAGATTGAAAGACCATAAGTTGGGGATTTCAAGCAACCAAAACTTGATTTTAATACACCAAATGAACAGCAAAAACATGTTCATAGACAAATCTGAAGATAATCCAACACCATAAATAAAAGTAAATGTACAAAGTACAAAAGTACTTCTTTTTAAATGTTTATAAAAAAAGTTAAACGTACTTTTAGTAGTATAGATTTATATAGATATTTAAATTTGCAATGTCGTGATTCATAAAAAAAATCAATGTATTGTTAAATTATACTGGCTAAACAAAATTAACTGCTACACAAAGAGAGTTGTGTATTGATTCAAGTGATTTAATTGGTGTGACGTTAATTTATAATAGTCCAGTTGCAGGGCGACATATTCTTCGAGAATTGTGCCTTTTGAGAAACATTTATGAAACTTTCAGGGTTTGTACACTAGAACAAGACGATCATTTTTTGATATGGACGTCGGCTGGGTTCCAACCCGTTTGGCCGCCATCTTGAAAAATGGCGGAAAATCTATTTTTGATCATAACTCCTGAACCGCTTGTCCAAATATAATGAAATTTGGTTTAAAATGATCGAAATTGTTTTCTAAATCTTTTATGTAATATGTTTTATGGGGTTTTATCCAGCCGTTAATCCGCTACGCGGCTTTATTTCAGAAAATCACGTAATATTTAACGCGTTTACTTATTTATCTGGACACACATAAAACTTCGCTAATAACATGTATTTGCAAAGTTGTTTGTATTTTTATTGTTTAAAAAACAGTTTTTGTTTGATGCAATTCGAAGCAGTTCTTCTTTAGATATGCTATATATAATACGTACGTGGGGCTGGTGGAACCGTTTCGGCTTCTATCCGCTTTGTGTTTATGGCGCTGGCGTCGCTTGGATGCATCATCTACTGCATAATCTATATTGATCACGGTCTTGTGGGGGGGGGGGGGGAGGGGGGATTGTGGATATGCTGTTTTTAGCATAGGTAAACATTTCGAAATAATTTCATATGGGATGTTTATAATGTATCATTACCAATTTATAACATATTGCAGGAAAAGATGAAGATAAAGTTTTTATTTGACGTAAGTTAAAAAAACAATGCATGATATCATAAATTCATACTATTTTAAAAAGTTTTAATTTTTGCGTATTTTGTTTTGTATTACCACCTAAGTCCATTTAAGATTTAAATTCGAAATCTTAAGAAATATTTACTTAGTTTCCCTATTTTTTTTTTAAGTTAAAACCAATTTTTGCTTGAAAATTGAGGTCTTTAATGACCGGTAAAAACTTAGCTGTGTTCAATAAATGCAATTTTTTGAAAAAATTTCCGAATTTAAGTTTCGTTTTCAATTTTTTTTTTTTTTTGAAGTTTACTGTCAGTACAGGAGTCTTAGATGCTAATACAAGGCTAAGTAAATATTTTACAATTTATGTTAATAATAATGACGCGTAAATTAAAAAAAAAACGAAACTACTACATACTAAGCCAATCAGAAATCAAGAAGAGAATTGTAGCCCAGTAAACTCCCACATTGTAATTGGTTATCCAATGCTGACTACGAGCCTGGTCAGGGACCCCTTTTTGCCATAGAGGCATCAAACAGTATTGAATTAATTTTAAGTTTGTTTTTTAAAGGTTTGTTTGTCATATAGTATAATTTTTTCAATTAAAAAAATGTAGAATATAATGCAGTTTTAAAATTTGTCTCTGGTTTTTTAGTTTTCATGGTAAAGATATTTTTTCTCTTGAAGGGTTGGGTGCTGGCGAGTCCAGTAGAGGTCCAATGGTTTTTAGTTTTCATGTAAAAGATATTTTTTCTCTTGAAGGGTTGGGTGCTGGCGAGTCCAGTCGGTTAAGGCGTTTGCCTTGCATGTGTAAGATTTCAGGTTCGGGCCCAGACATCGCCAAAATAACTATCGAACTATAAACGGCCCGTGGGGTCAAAAAAAATTCTGTCATAACGACTGTGCAGAGGGAGTGCACGTTAAATATGATCCAAAGTCCCAAAGCTGCATCAATGTCGCCCTTAATGGTTACCCCACGTAAATCCTGGGCCAGTTTTGACCCCTGTATGCCATTGCTAAACAAGTACAGAGGACGTGGCCACAAGGATATAGTAAAGATAATTTCGTGATTCTTCCAGAGGGTTGCACAGTGAAATGGCTAGTTTCAAAGTGGCTGGTGATTGTTTATGCGGTAGTAGTTGAAGTCAAATACAAGTTGAGGCAGGTATTACCACAATTGGGACAGCTGAATCATATCTAAAGGTTTCGCATCTGATGTCATGCACGCGACATGCCCATCAGGTCTCCTTAGCTGCTTTGTATGTTTTGTAAAAACGCGCATACTGTTCATACATCGAGGCAACCGATGATCAAGAGCTATTGGATTTTGCTTTGTGGTGCACTGCCATGGTTGCGAAATACCCGCAATAAATACTGGGCAACGACAATGACACTAGAACTCACCATATTGCTATTTGTGCAATCCTTAAGAGAGTCCAACTACGCTTTGTACGTGCAAGCGCTGACAGAGCTTGTCCCATGGTTTTTCGCGTTCGACCACACACATTATGCCCGGTGGATTTCCATAAGCTTAGCAGATTTAGCACAATTGCCTGCAAGACTTCCTGAAGTTGCAAAACAGTTCGCATCTGGGAATTTCACTGTCAAACGTACAACACTTGCATACGTAAATAGTGAAAACAAGATTGAGCTGTTTCATTTTCTATTTTTAGCTAGCTAACTTGTATATCGATAGTAGAAATTAGTTAATAATTACTAACGGTGAATCAGTTGTCTGTTTTTCTGCTCATGAATTGACTTTTCTATCTCCTTGCACACATGAAGACGCTGATACCAGAACTATGCTTTATGTTTGTGATGCTATAAACACTGGAAAACGAAAATTATTGATCAGAACGGTAGATACAGACCTGGTGGTGCTATAAGTCTGGTTGGTTTAAGCAAAAAGCATACAAGAATTGAAGGTAGATTTTGGAAAAGGCAACGATTTCCGATACATACTACAGCCCATACAATAAGTGCTACTCTTGGCCTGAGAAATCACATGCTCTGCTCGGATTCCACGCATTCACAGGCTGTGATAAGACTTCGGCATTTGTTGGGCGGGGGAAGAAATGTGGTTGGACCAGAAATGATGGGGGGGGGGGGTCTTCGGCCACTGTGGAGAACTCTGCCTGACGTTTCAAAGAAATGTCAAGAGCAACTCCTTAAATGTGGCTGCAAAAAACTTGCAAAGGGCGGTGTAAATGCAAACGCCTAGGACTAAAATGCACCGAACTCTGCTCCTGTGACAGCAAAAGCTAGAATTTCATAATAAGAAACTAAGAATTTTTGTTAAACAATTAACGATGATTTGTAAGAGCATTTTACCAGGCAAATAAAGGACATATTCCTGAACAATTTATTTATGTGAAAGATTAATTAAATTACACTAGAAGTAAACTTAAAATTTTTCAGCTAACGTTTTTATTTGGAAATATAGTGTTAATTGTACTGACAAAAAATCGTCATATATGGGTTAGTCAGTGTGCATACGCTTGTACTTATTGGCAGTATATTTTTTACACCATCGACGTATTTTGCGATCATATGACGCCACACTTATCGATCAGTAGTCGTATTACATATATCGTACCTAAAGAAGTACTGCTCCGAATTGCATCAAACAAAAACTGTTTTTTAAACAATAAAAAGACCAACAACTTTGCAAATACATGTTATTAGCGAAGTTTTATGTGTGTCCAGATAAATAAGTAAACGCGTTAAATATTACGTGATTTTCTGAAATAAAGCCACGTAGCTGATTAACGGCTGGATAAAACCCCATAAAACATATTACATAAAAGATTTAGAAAACAATTTCGATCATTTTAAACCAAATTTCATTATATTTGGACAAGCGGTTCAGGAGTTATGATCAAAAATAGATTTTCCGCCATTTTTCAAGATGGCGGCCAAACGGGTCGGAACCCAGCCGACGTCCATATCAAAAAATGATCGTCTTGTTCTAGTGTACAAACACTGAAAGTTTCATAAATGTTTCTCAAAAGGCACAATTTGTCACACTTGCAGCCGGACTATAAGCAATTAATTTTTCCTTAGCATTTTGCTACATATTTTTTCTACATTTTAGCATTTTTGCTACAGCATTTTTTGACCCAGGTTGATCCCTGAGTTAAACATAACTTTAAGTGCATAGGAGAGATATAAAGCATATTTACAACTGTACATGTCTTTTTAACCCTCTAATGCATACTGTTGCCATATGGCAACAAGTAACATAATCCACTTTATTCTATTAAAGTTGAGCTCCCTCTCGACAAATCTGTGTTTTTTTTATCTATTACATTCCATTTTGAAGTTTTAGTTGCTAATAACCCTCATAGATGACAGTAGTAAAATTTTTAATCAAAATTAAAGAGTGAAGTTATAAACTCTTGTCCAATTACGTCTTTGGCAGTATTCAAAGTGTAATAATATTAGTACTAAATACAAATAAATTGTTTAGAAAAAATAATTATAGTTCAAGATGGTTATTTTGAAATATATTTACTAGTTTTCTAGTCATTCTAATCAAAATTGGAATGTTGTAGTCTTTGTTTTTTGCTACATGGCAAAAAATTTTAATTATTTAAATTCCAATTCAGTTTTTAAAAAATTTCAGTATGTTCCCCATAATGTATGAGTATGAAAAATACAAATATGTTTTTTCGGGATGAAAAAGAAATTCATGCATTGCATTGTTAATACTTTCAAAGTCTGGCTTCAAAACGTAATATCACAATACATTAACTAAAAATACATTACAGGCCACCAAGTGGCACTTTACTCAGTAGAAGTTGGTTGCTGACACGACTAGAACTACATATGTGTTCTTATCCCAACATTCTTAACAAAACTTTTTTAAATGTTGCATGATTATTTTATTGAAGTGTGTGCAAACTGTAGCGCCGTTTTCACTCTCATGAGTTTTATGGAATTTTAATGTGCATATTTTGAGTAAAATCAATCATTCTTTGAGTTATTTAAGTTGATATTTGGAATCTACAGTTTCTTATGTAGCAGAAAATGGTATAAGCTTAGATTCGTAATACAGTAAAACCTCTGAATACCGGACACTCGCGGTGCCGGACCTTTTGTCCGTTATTTGGAGGTGTCCGTTATTGGGGGGGGGGAGTACATTTTTAATTTTGGAAAAAAAAACATGACTTAACGAAAGGTTAAAATTACTAATTAAACTAAAGAAAATAAATTTAATAACTTTGATTTGTAATACAATTAGTTAATGTTTGATTGTATTTTAAAATCTATGCAACTCAGCAAGATAAACATGCTTTAATTAAACGTTCTTTTTAAATTTTGCCGCCACTATATTTTTCGCTTTTGAAGCACAAAGTCTTGTCCGGAAATGCGGTAAAATAAACCATCCTATAAGTGCCTAAAATAACCAGAAAGAAATACCACAGCCTATCTGCGTTTTTCCAACTCTAAAACGTTCTGCAGTAGATAGCTTTGCACTTAGC
This sequence comes from Hylyphantes graminicola, assembly GCA_023701765.1. Classification (NCBI taxonomy): domain Eukaryota; kingdom Metazoa; phylum Arthropoda; class Arachnida; order Araneae; family Linyphiidae; genus Hylyphantes; species Hylyphantes graminicola. The sequence continues at coordinate 18,670,638 of CM043112.1, forward strand.
TTTTATTTTTCAGCAACATCCAAAATATCCATTTTTTCTTTCAACGTTAACCTTTTTCTCCTTAAAGACATTATTTTACTTAATCTAAATCAGCTCCCGTTACTCGTTAGCAATTCAACTTTTTTGGATTATTATGAGCAATTAGAAATCGGACACAACAACTCCAGGAAAGCGGTCAAACAGGTTCAGTGAACTAAGGGGCGATTGCATTCACTCCCTCTCAATTCTCGGAAAGAGAAGATTTCGCGAATAATGGGGGAAATTGACATGGGGCGTGTCGAAACCATTGTAAAGCTATGGTGGTCATTCTTAAGGGTTACTACGTAGAAGGTCATAGAACAGTCACCAATACGTAGCTTAGCGATAAGAGAATGTGGGTGCAAAAATATTTGGATGCAAAAATGAGTTTTATTGGGATTGATAGCCAAATTAAATTTAAAAAAATTAAAAAATGCGTCCGCTATTTAGAGGGTCCGTTATTTAGAGGGGATTACATTAAGTAACCTATGTTAAGGGACTGGGACTTGAGAAAATGTCCGTTATTTAGAGGTGTCCGCTTTTTAGAGGTGTCCGTTAGAGGAGGTAACACTGTATACAGCTTCTAATGTAGCCATAGCAGAAAATAGTAAAACTTGGATTCGGAACCCCCACCTTCTAATGTAGCAGAAAATGGTATAAGTCTGTCATTTCAGATGCAAGTTCCTCATTAATGTTTGTGTTTTTCTATTTCAGCTGCCACTGGACACAGACACTCCTGTTGACGCAAAGCGTATCACTAATGCTGTCTCGCCCAGTAAGGATGTTGATGGGTATGTTTTTCTTTTTAGCATTTTAACATTTCTTATAACATTAATAATTTCTCTTATGAATGTTGATCTATAAATTTCCGTTGTATTATTGTCGTTCAAATGACAAAACCATTAATGTGCACATTCTAGGGATTGGCAGGTTTGGGTAACAGTGGTCTTATTAGTATCCTATATTCCAGTAATGTAGTTTTGCATGTTCTGTATTTAGTAGAAGTCAGACATCCACCCTCTTATGGGTACTCAAAGCCTTGTGCCTAGAGCTGCTACTGCAACCCTCTTAAATTCCAATCTACGGGTTGGAGGCACATGACAAAACATGTTCTTTGTTTTGTCAGTTGACCAAACATATATTATTGATAGTAAAACTGTTAGATTATTCCAATAATTTTTAATAATTTATAAATTCTAGTGTTATCTTGTGTATTAACATAAAAATATGTTTTTATTTTCCCGCATTTATAATTTATATAAAAAATGCATGGGTGGTTAGTAAGAGTTAAAAAACATGCCAATTTTTAAATCCTGAGGCTGGCTGTGCCCATTTAGCTAATGCCAAACCCTCATTGTGCCCATTTAGCTAATGCCAAACCCTCATTATTTATTTCCCAAGCTAGCTGGGTTCACAATTAATTGACTCACTTTATGGTCTAACAACTGCATAAACTTTTTCCAACCCAAAAGTTGGAATGATTGTTTTAATCATTTATCAAGGAAAAACTTGAATTGGAAAAAGTTGGTATTTTATGAAAATTACAACTAAAAAATTCATAGAAACTCAACTTGGAATACCAAGGGAAAAGCAATAAGGTACTTGACTGTATCGCTAAAATACCTTAAAATGTTATTTAAATTATAGTTGAAAGTAAAAAATGACAAATGCATACATAATTTTTGCAAAATAAATCTTTAAATCATTAAAAAAAATTGTTTTAAAAAGGCATTTTTTTTTACGTGATCACAAACACGTCGGTTTGGCTGACGTCACGATGAACCATAAACAAACCGGGCGTGATGTTTTTTGTTTTCTGATTTGATTTAATCTAATTACTATTGAAATAATAAATATTGAGAAAATGTAGGGCTGTTTTACAGAAGCATATACTTCAAATTTGTCTAAAATCGATTCCATTGCGGTGTTTCAAAGATTGTTTATAGATCATAGTGACATCACAGATACCACGTGGCAGCCAGAAAGCGTTTTCAGGAGTGATTTTTAGTCCCAATTTAAATTCATTTTTCAGCCTCTTTATGGGGTATATTTGAAAAAAAGAAAAAAAATGGGTCTAATATTTTTGGCATAAGAACATTTTAGGCCAATAAAAAAATTTAGTCAAGTATGCTATTGGAGAAAAATTAAAATTTTATTTATACAGTAGACGGCGCTTAATGTGATCAGTGTTAATGTTATCAATTGTTTAATGTTAGCAAAATCGCTTAGTCCCGTCCCCTTATAGCAAAATACATTGAAAAATCATCGTTTATAGTAATCGAATGTTTGTTTATTGTTATCAGTTTATATGTAAATTATATTTTCCTGAAAACAATAAAAACAAGAAGGATAGCTTTTTTTGTTTAAATCGTATTATCTTGTATCGTTGTATTATCTTTTAAACACATGTTAGAGGGGGTGGGTATTTCGCCATTTTCGGTCAAGCATTGTAAAATTCCGTAGCACTGTGCCAATACGACACATACGGAACACAATGAGGGCCACCTGCCTACCTTAACAAGGTAGGGCCATTATGTCAGTATTTCTATGAAATACTATAGAGTTTTACAGGTTTTACAGCAACAACTAATAATTTTAAATTAATTTTTATTTTAATATGTATGTAAAAAAATCTTTTTTTTAGTTTAAACTTTTTTTTCGTGTATTGTTATCAATCTGTTATTGTTATCAAATCACATTCGTCCCTATGTGATCACATTAAGTGGCGTCTACTGTATGTGTTAAAACTCTTTCAACAATGTTCTTTCTTGCAGTATCTGTGATGCCAATGCAGGCAGGCTGTCGCATGGCGAACTGGAGGGCTACTTTATTGCGTGCACTCCCATGGGATGCATGGAACTCATCAAGAGGACAGGTCACATTTAAAATTCTACTTTAACATTCCTGGTTCTTGGTCTAAATTTTTTATGTACTTGATTATATTTCCCATTATATAACTTGTAAATGCTTATCTATAGCAGTCGATGACATCATCCAGTTTATGTGTAGTGTTTGGCAACAGTTGTTACAAGTTCTGTTTCAGTTTGGATTTTAAACATACCGTAGAGTCCCGGTTGTCCAAAATTCAACTTAACCAAACGGCTCCAGAATTTTATTTTGCTGAAATCTGAAATGTATGCATAAACCCAAAAATATAAAGAAAAACACAAAATATATATATATATATTCTTCCAAAGTTAGATTTATTTCTCAAAATATTCAGTAATTTTTTTTTGCAGGTCAATTTTGGGTTTACTTTAAAGCAGCTCTGCCCCACCATCTTTTAAATAAGAGAGCCCCCAAAGTTGAGGTTTCATCTTAAGTGCTTCCGTGTATCGAAGGGTTTTCTTAGCTTCATATGCGAAATGCTCTACTTGCTAGACTCAGACTTAGGAAGCACTTAATAAGGCCCTTTTAGCCATTAAGAACGAGGCAAACACTCTATGACTTCAATTTTTTCTTCTCCAACGTTTTTGTAGGTGTGAAGTGGATGATTCCCGATTATCCGGAAATTAATATGAAATCTCCTTTAAGTGAAGTGAAAGTGCTTCGGTCCCGTACCTTTCGGATAAGCGGGACTATACTGTATGTGATTGTATTTCTCCATTATATAATTTGTAAATGCTTATTTATGGCAGTCGATGACATCTAGTTTACGTGTAGCATTTGGCAACAGTTGTTAAAAGTTTTATTTCAGTTTGGATTTTAAACACGTTGTGATTTTTTTACTTGCTTTAATATCATATTGAACTGATGTTGTTTTCTTAACTTGTTTTTTTTTTCATAAATTATGTAATAATTTGTATGTTACTTGTTTTCTCTTCCTATTCATTACAAAGCCCTTTATTAACATATACTAGTAAATACATACAATACTGGTAAATACATTAATGTCTTTAGAAAATATCCAAAACTACTTCAGTATACAATATATTTCCTATTATCAGGAGCATCCTCTATCTATTCATGGTTTGATGTTTGGAAACAAACCTGCCCGTTTATGATTGGCCCGAAAAATTCGCGGTCCCAGTCACTTCCGGTTTCATACTTCCGTTTCTGCTGTAGCGAATGCACGAGAGGAGTTTGTTTATTTATATATTTTAGTTTCGGTCTTTTTATGTTTTCGTATAAAATTTTTGAAAATGTCTAGCGACTACTTTTAAAAAGTTGGACTTTTTGACATCGATCAGGTATACCGAAAAGCTAAAAATCGGATTCATTGATCTACCTGATCCTTTAGAAATTGGTGTGAGGGATAGTGTTTTTTCGGATGATACGAGAGGCCCGATTTAATTTTTGGAGACATATATTTGTACCTTGTAGAAACCACTTGCCACTCCTTTTTGTTTATTAAACAAGTGACTAGTAATATTCATTCTATTAACCTTGTTATTCCCAATGATTTCATTTGGAATCACCAGTGAAAAAGGTATAGGTAATAATAAAAATATCAATTTCAGATAAACAGTACTATCTTAACATATTACAAAACTAGCTTTGATTTAATACCATTTATGACAAAGCATTGCTCACTTCTAAAAGCTTATAGTGGTTGCAAACTTTGTTGTCGACTACAAGAAATACACAAAATCTTTTCGAAGGTGACAGACGGTCCATGAAAAAACCACAATCCAACCCCTGAGACCCTATTTGTTGTTTCAAAGTCATGTTTTTTAAGCTGTACACCACCACCTAGACAAGAGCTAACTTTTATTACAAGATTTGGCACATGTACATGCCTATTTTAAAAACCCAAGCCTGTTTCCCTGCGAAAAGCTGGTCCTTTGACGAGGCCGGATCAAATGACACATTCTGGGGACATGTGGCGCTAAAACTTTGGATGTTTTCTATTTCTAGAGCCTGAAACCTTTCTTTTGATACCAAACACAATCAATTTGAGTTAGTATTTAAGCATCCAGCTGAAATTTTGGTTTTTATTAATGGCCTGTGTTAAATGTGTTAAATCTCACAAGGGTACCCAAACCTCACTGGGGACATATTTTGCCCAAACTGTTGTGGTATTAATGTTCTCTAGGCACAGACGAATCTTTTGATGTGTCACACTGTCAACTTCTGTGAGTATTTAGGCACACAGATCAAAATGTGGCTTTCGGTGCTCGACAAGGCCTCGTTCCATGTAAAAACCACACTCCAACCCCTGAGACCCTATTTGTTGTTTCAAAGTCTTGTTTTTTGAGCTGTACACCACCACCCAGACAAGAGCTAACTTTTAATACAAGATTTGGCAGATGTACATGCCTATTTTAAAACCCAAGCCAGTTTCATGCGAAAAAAACGGTCCTTCGACGAGGCCATGTAAAATGACACATTTGCTCCCAAAACATTCTGGGGACATGTGGCGCCAAACCTTTTGACTTTTTCTATTTCTAGACATTAAAACCTTTCTTTTGATACCAAACACAATCAATTTGAGTTAGTATTTAAGCTTCCAGCTGAAATTTTGGTTTTTCTTCAAAGCCTGTGTTAAATCTCACAAGGGGACCCAAACCTCACTGGGGACATATTTTGCCCAAACTGTTGTGGTATTAATGCTCTCTAGGCACAGACGAATCTTTTGATGTGTCACACTGTCAACTTCTGTGATTATTTAGGCACACAGATCAAAATGTGGCTTTCGGTGCTCGACAAGGCCTCGTTCCATGAAAAACTACACTCCATCCCCTGAGACCCTATTTGTTGTTTCAAAGTCATGTTTTTTTAGCTGTACACCACCACCTAGACAAGAGCTAACTTTTAATACAAGATTTGGCACCTGTACATGCCTATTTTAAAACCCAAGCCTGTTTCCCTGCGAAAAGCCCCGTCCCTTGACGAGGCCGGGTCAAGTGACACATTTGTTTCCAAAACATTCTGGGGACATGTGGCGCCAAAACTTTGGATTGGTTTGGTTTGAATTATCGTCGCACTAGAGCTACACGAGGGCTATTGGCGACGGGCGTCGTATTTTAGAACCACAGTCAGATGACGAGCCACACCTGAATAGGCACCCAACGCAACCGTTAAGGGCGACATCGTACGCAGCGTTAGGACTTTGAAGGATATTTAACGTGCACTCCCTTACACGGGGTATTATTCGTCGGACATTTTTGGCTGCACGGGCCGTTTTATAGGTCGGCAGCTATTTTGGCGATGCCCGGACCCGAACCTGGGACCTTCCGCATGCTAAGCGAGTGCTTAACCGACTGGGCTCCCCAGCCCTCCCAAAACTTTGGATGTTTTCTATTTCTAGAGCCTGAAACCTTTCTTTTGATACCAAACACAATCAATTTGAGTTAGTTTTTAAGCATCTAGCTGAAATTTTGGTTTTTATTCATGTCCTGTGTTAAATCTTACAAGGACCCACCCAAACCTGACTGGGGAGATATTTTGCCAAAACTGTTGTGGTATTCCTTTTCTAGCAGAGACGGATCTTTTGATGTGTCACACTGTCAATTTCTGTGAGTATTTGGGCACCCAGATCAAAATGTGGCTTCCTTGTTTTACAGTCAAAAATTAGTTTTAAATAATGATTCACTAGGAAATCGAAAATGGATTATTTATTTTTTTACAATATTGTATAAATAAAATATATTTAACTTCAATGAAGTGTTTGGAACAAATCACATTACTTAAAGTTGGAGACCGTTGGTAACGGCGAATCGTTTGAATATCCACGTCGCTCTAAAGCTTTGGGGAATTTATACACTTTAATTAATAAAAGGATATTGGTTCCTACTCTCATTGAGCATTGAGGAACACAGCAACAAGTGTCTATTCTACTTTTATTTTTAACTTATGCTGATTTAAAGAAAACGAAAGTACATATGGCCGCTGGAAAATGCAAACAAACACAGCAAACCGGAAGTAGAGGTGGATCTTTTCCGGTAAAACGCAAACCGTAGCGCCCTCTCACCAACAACTCTCAGGGCAAACCATGAATAGAGAATTACATTAGAAAATCTATATTTCAAGGCCTGGGATTTGAAAAAAAAAGCTTGATATTTAAGAATGTCAGTTAATTTTTTTTACTCTGCCATGTTATGGCCCATAAATTAAAATGGGATCAAAATATTCAGTATTAACCCTTTCAGTCCCTGTGATGCCATTTGGTATCTTCATGTTTCTGATCATAATTAAAAAATAATAATAGTTCTGACATTGATTGGGATTAATACAAAATATTTTCTAATAGGAAAAAAAGTTTGAAGAATCAAATTATGTACTATTTGATATCATAAAATTCTATATTCAAATGTGTTAGGCCTTTACAAAATTAATGTTTTAAACATGTTTTCTGAATGGATTCACAAATAATTTATGGAACTCTTTACATGCATGGAAGGATCTTCACCATAGCATATTTCTATTTACCCAACTTAGGTTGGGGCAAGGAGTGTAGTTTCGTGCTGTGACGCCATTGTGTAGCATTTCAATCAGCAAATGATCTGTTCTGTTTGTTACGTCTAAAAATAATATAATTTTAAGATTTCGATGGTAACCCTGCAATATTTTGTCGCCCCCATAGTGTAATCGTTGTAGCTCTGGCCTTGCTGAGCTGGGGGTCTGGGTTCGGTTCCTGGCTAAGGTGTGGTTGTAAATTATACTTATCTCGATCTTATAATTTTAGGAAAATCTGTTAGGCTGTGTGTCATAATAAATAAATATAAAATAAATAAATAAAGGAGGTTGGTTAAGCACTCGCTTAGCATGCAGAAGGTCCCAGGTTTAGGTCCGGGCATCGCCAAAATAGCTGCCGACCTATAAACGGCCCGTGCAGCCAAAAATGTCCGCCGAATAATACCCTGTGTAGGGGAGTGCACGTTAAATATCCTTTAAAGTCCTAACGCTGGGTACGATGTCGTCCTTAACGGGTGTTTTGTGTGTCTATTCAGGTGTCGGCTTGTCACCTGACTGTGGTTCGAAATTACGTCGGCAATAGCCCTCGTGTAGCTCTAGTGCGACAATAATGCAAACCTAACCAAAAAAAAATCTGTCTCCTGCAGGTGTGACCATCAAGGGCAGCAAGGCCGTTGTGATTGGCCGCAGCAAGATTGTGGGCCTGCCCATGTCCCTGCTGCTTCTCTGGCACCATGCGACTGTCGTCATTTGCCACTCAAGAACAAAGGACCTGAAGGCTGAGGTAGTGAAATGTTCCTATCCTATCTGTTCAATCCTCTATCTTCATAGTTTTTTTTTCCTAAGGCTGCTCATCACCCCCATACCCGGTCATCCTTCGATCAGGTTTGCTAATGTTAAGTCTATGTTGAAAAAATGGTTTTATTAAAAAAAAAAGCAATGAAATTATAGGAATATTTTGATGCGGTTTTGTTAAATTCATAAAACTCCAATAAAATTGTGCTGTTAGAGGTTATTTTTCAAAAAACATTATTTACTTTTTTTAATAGAAAAAATTTTGGTTAAAAAAAAGTAAATAACATTTTTAAAAAAAGAACCTCAAAAAGCACAATTTTATTGGAGTTTTATGAATTTAATAAAACTGCATCAAAATATTCCTATAATTTCATTGTTTTGTTTTGGAATAAAAACATTTTTCCCCATAGACTTACTATTAGCAAGCCCGATCGAAGGAGGACCGGGTATGGGGGTGATGATCTGCCTTAACGCTTTGCTGACCGGTACAATTGGAACATACTATGCCCTTTCACTGTTTTGTTTCCCAATAGCCTTTGTGTAGCTCTAGTGCGACAATAATTCAAAACTAAACCTGCTCGGTTCTGACTTGATCCAACTGATCTAATCCACTGAACGTTTCTGGTCTAGAGCGATCCACAGTACTGGACAACTTGAGGCACAGTGGTAAGATTTTTCGTGGATCGAGGCGTAGACTGAACGCGATCTAACCTAACCAAATCTAACAGAAAGATCAAAAGTCGATTAATCGATGACTGGACGGTAAGGGCTGGGGAGCAAACGTTGAATAATTGATGGCCCGTCGGTAAAGTGTTGAGATACATAACACAACTTTACATTTGCAGAGTTTACTGGAAGAACATGCTAAGTGACATTTTAGAAAAAATTTAGATTTTTGTGTCAATGAACATAATAATACCTTCTTTAACGATAACAAGTTACGTTTTCAACAGATCCTAGTGCAAACTATAAAATATAAGACTCATTTTCTCGTTTTCAACTTTTTCTCATTAGCACGTTCTTCCACTAAGCTCTATATTTATGTTCGCAAGAAGTAACTTCAATTCAAAAGAAAACACAGTTTTTGAGTAAATTTTGTCCTCTTGAATGAAAAAAAAATTTATTCAATGGTGTAATTACAAAATCACTCTATCTGAAGTGTAGCTAAGATATAGGGTCATTTCATCACAGACTTTTAATAATGAGATTTTAATAAAATGCTTTATTTTATTGATGGTGTATTTCTTTATTGCATACTAACATACCAAAAATTAACAAGTTTTTATGAAACAATGAGATTAAACTTTAGATTTTGCAAAACTAGATTTACTAAACACTCTTCTATCTTATCCGTAAATTAAACAATTAACTACCTATTCACTTGATAAACATAAATAATTATTATTCCTTTAAAAACAAATTTTTAAATTTTTATAAATATCAACGACTTAACTGCTTTAATAAGCTAATTGCTTTATTATGTTCTATCTTATTTGTTTTTGTTCAATTGTATGGAATTTGTTACTCTTTGCATGTCATAATATTTTTATATTGTTTCTTTTTTATTCTTGTAATAATGATGATTATTGTTATTAAATTAGTGGGGAAGTAATGTTGGTAACAATGAAAAAATGACCCTAATTGCATTGAAATTTGTTTATTTTTCAGGTGAAAGATGCTGACATCATCGTAGCTGCAGTGGGTCAGGCACAGATGGTGAAAAAAGACTGGGTGAAGCCGGGAGCTGTTGTCATCGACTGCGGAATCAACTCCATCAAAGGTAGCTCACTTGTTGTCCTCATAACTGACATGGGAACATGGTACCCACGGGGCCTTTAATACTCGTTGATTTTTACAAAAAATTGTTGAATTGTCTGATTTTTGATTGAAATTACCCCTTAGTACTCCTTGATTTTGACAAACAATCGTTGAAAATTCTTTGATTTTCTTAGTTCATGACCTTCAAATTTTGATAAGTCATTTCTTAAAACATTGCCAAAGTCTAAACGAGGTTCTTAGCACTTTGGCATTTGGTACAAAAAAAAAATTGCTTATACATAAACACTTTATTTTTGCCAAATACTTTTGTTTTCCTCTGTTATAGTTGCCATAACACCTGGCGTCAGCGGTATTTTGAACTCTAATTTATTCTAATGTTTGGTCGATTTAATAGGTATAATAATCGACACATTATGTGTATAATAATCGACACATTATGTTTAAGGGTCCTTGAAAATTTTTTGAAAGTCCTTTAAAACTCCTTGATTTTTAATTTGAAATAAGAGTGTTAACCCTGGGGAAGGTAAACTGCAGTAACTTCCAGAATGTCTTGGACCATTGTTCCAAGCACTCAATTACTCTAACTATTAAGAAAACATACTGGATTTCTTAAAACTTTCAGATCAAAAATGGTACAACTCATTGGTGCGATTGCTGCAGTTTAACTGCTCACGGCAGATAATACATAACTTGAATGGATAATAGAATGACTCTGGTTTTGCATCAAAGTCTTTCACTTTTATCTGCATGAGGTACAATTATTCGATTTTTTTTTAATTGGGATAGTACCACTACAGATCAACGATCTATTACAGTGATTTAGTAAAAGTCTATTGAAGCTACCGGCCCTGTAACATTTTGTCCTTCAATTTAGCATAATCTCTTGCCACCTGGCATCCCCATTTGGGGACATTTTTTAAAACCTCACCACAAGCAATTAAAATGTTAATTAGTTTTGAAATTGACCTGGTCCGATAGAAGAAGATCCAAATAACAGTTTTCAGCATTGGAAGAAGGTCAATACAATATTAGTGTTCTTAAATAATTATTTTAATTTTTTTTTCAAACTTTTCAAAAAGTTCTTTTTAGTAGTTAATTTTAAAGGCATTTTGCATTAACAACAATGTTAAAATAATCTGTTAACTACAAATAAGTGATGCCGCCTTTTTTGTTGCATTTAAAGCAAATTTTTTTGTATATTTAGAGTTTAAGGTGTGTCCCTAAGTAACTATAAACATAATTTTTTTAAAAAAAATTCTTTGCAAAACATACTTTTTAGCATATATTTGTATGAAAAGTATGTTTAGATTGAGAATGTATGTGTAAGATTTTGCGCCAGTCTTTAGAGGTTAATTTTTTCACAGGACAAAACTTCATCACAGAAGTTTCCCAAGGTCATTGATATTTTGGTAATGCTTAGCAAGCTTAAATTGTAGTCGAACTAAAACCGGTAACGGTTTATAAACAGCATGAATAAAAACAATACATAAAGAACTCTAAATAAATAGAACACAACAGGCCTAAAAAAAACCTCATTATTTTGCGAGTGAAATTGAAACAACCAATGAAATTGTAGGAGTGCTAAAATGAAACTACACTGCTCACAACAATTAGGGGAGCACATGGTTTAAACTATTTCAACCTTAATGTTTCCATTTGGAATCCTCAGCTTGCGATTTTTTTCTCATTAAGTTGAGCTTGCACTTATTTATCGTTAGATGGAAGAATATTGTCATTTGAAGAATTTAATAGTTTTTGTTTTAATTAAATAAAAGTGTGAAAAAATACATGGTAAAATAAAATTCCCTATCAAATTTTTCTTTATAAAATAAATTGGCCCTAAATTCTTCACGCTTGCATTCTTAGATGTTTAAAAATTGATTTTACCTTTTTTTTAAAATTAAGTTTTACATTTTTTTAATCATTTATTCAAAATTTATGATTCCAATATTTCCCCCCTTAAGTTTTAGTTAAAAAAATTTATAGTTTTTTTCCTGTTTTTTTACCATTTCAATCTGGATACATAATGAATCTATTTCACAAATCTTAGATTTTCAAAATAAAAAATAAGAAGTTGAAAATGAAATTGTAAACAAAAGTACTCAAAGTGCTTCCCTAATTGTTTTGAGCAGTGTATTTAGTTACATCATCTGAAACAAACCCATTGTTTTATTATAAAGTGAAAATATTTGTTTCAGACGAGACCCGAGCCTCCGGTTCGAGGCTAGTGGGGGATGTGGACTATGATGGAGTGAAAGAAGTGGCGTCCTGGATTACCCCAGTCCCAGGTGGCGTGGGTCCTATGACTGTAATCATGCTCATCAAGAACACCCTGGACGCAGCTAAAATGGCCCTCAAGGCATGAATTACAAGAAAAGCTGTATTTCCCTTAAAATGTTATTGTGTTAGTAAATAATAAAATTTTGTTTACTTTGTTGTTTCAAAATATTTGTTTTTGGTTTTTTGTCTCGCACATTATATTCTTAAGAGCTCAGTGATACATGCCAAGTGACATTTTTATGTCAATAAACATGTTATTCCATTTTAATTTTGTAAATGCCAGTTTCAATGTATCCAAGTGCAAGCAAAAAACTTAACAGCTCATTATCACTGTTTTGTCACTTTGCACGTTATTCCACTAAGCTCTTCGATTGTTCTTCTATGCTGTGGCCTTCAGTGAATGAGCATTATTTGTTAGTTCTAAAATGACCAAAATAGTCGGGCCTGTTCACATAATAGTAACGTATATTTCAATTCATTGTTTTTCGATCAACTCAACATGATTGAAGTAGACTTCTGGGATATAGGTTCTTTCTGAGCTGATGCAATGAAATGAAAGAATTGACAGCGTTCAAGAAGGGTTGAAAAAGAAAGTTGAAGCAATTTTGGAAACTTTAATTAAACTTTTTTCTCATTACTGTGCTAAAGTTTAATTTAGAATTGCTTTTTGGACGGAGGGGCTTAATATTTGGTTATTTATATAAAAAAAATTACAAACTTTTAATTCGCTTTCCCACTTTGTGGTTACCATAGCGTAAGACCAACGGAATCGGCATATTCTCCTAGACATTTTATCCATATGAACTGTGGAACCGTCTCATTATCAAATTGTACTATGTATTGGAAGTTGCTGCACTGTGCGTAGTATGACCTTAAGGCAATAAGGTACAAGATACTTCACTTAAGACATGGATGACATAATTGGACCTTTTCTATTCTCATAGAATCAGCGTCACTTGCATAAGGTTCAAAATAATGACTCCCGTCACCAATAGTCATCGTGTAGCTCTAGTGCTACGATAATTCTACCTTAACCCTCCTAGAATCAGTTCGGGCATTGCCAAAATAACTGCCGACCTATAAACGGCCCGTGCAGCCAAAAATTTCCGACGAATAATACCCCTTGATGGGGAGGGAGTGCACGTTAAATATTCTTCAAAGTCCTAACGCTGCGAACGATGTCGCCCTTAACGGTTGAGTTGGGTGCCCGTTTAGGTGTCGGCTCTTCAATTGACTCTTAAATACGACGCCCGTCGTAAATAGTCGCCGTGTAGCTCTAGTGCGACGATAATTCAAACTAAACCCTCCTAGAATCAGTTAGGGCATCGCCAAAATAACTGCCGACCTATAAACGGCCCGTGAAAGAATACCCCTTGGGGAGGAAGTGCACGTTAAATATTCTTCAAAGTCCCTGCGTACGATGTCGGATGTCGCCCTTGCCCTTATAACGGTTGCATTGGGTGCCCAAATCAGGTGTCGGCTCGTCACTTGACTGTGGTTCTAAAATAAGAAGTCCGTTGCCAATAGCCGTAGCTCTAGTGCGACGATAATTCAAAGTAAGAGGTCAAACTTTATAATTGTAAAGCCGGGCTTCTAAAATACGAAGCCAATAGCTCTAGTACGACGAGTATTCAAACTCTAAGCTAATTTAACGCACTGGACGAAAGGTGGCGCGCTATTCGGAAAATCATGCGCGCAGGCACAACTCAGAATTATGCGCGAAACTCGGGGGGCGCGAACATTGAAAAAGATTAACACGAAGGAGGATTTGATTATTTGAATTTGAAATGAATTCCGTCAGATGAAGATTATGAGAAAAATAAGTTAAAATATGCCTTCAACTGCTAATATTCTTTCTGGGCTAGAGCTTGCTGAGTGAGTATTTTTAATGTTTATAAAAGAGCCGTGTGGTAAATTTTTTCCATATGATGCAAAGTTTTTTAAATGCCGCCTCTTGATTTTTTGTATAGCTTTCATTTCATACTAAATTTGTTTTCACACAAAACTGGATAAAAATTCTGTCCACTTGTGTCCATACGCCAAAAAAAAAAAAAAAATTAGGGTGACAAGGCACATTTCCTAGTTATTTTTAAAAATTTTTAATATTTTCATGAAGGGACATGTCAGTTTCTATGAATTCATAAACAGGCTTCATAAGTTTTTATGTAAAAAGTTCATTTTAACATTATTGTTAGTGCAAAATGCATTTAAAATTTACTGCTGAAAAATGTTTTGAAAGAACTATCTTTTGAACCTCGTACAACTACATTTTTTTAATAAAAATAAACAACCGATACCGGTAATCGAAAGCTGAAAGTGGGTTTCCGCTTGAGTGTCGACTTCATCACTTGACCAGGGTTTTACATTTCTAAGCGCAATTGGATGTCTTAAAGCTCATAAGGAGCCGAAAACAACATAGACTGTCAGAAACAATTAAATTTACCATCCAGTATGACGATTAAGCGCATACTGGATGAATTTTATTTTTCAAGAATGTGTGACTTATAAATAAACTTTTGTTTTCCACACCATTAAGTTTTTCTAAAAAAGGCAAGCAATAATATTTCAAACCAGTAAGATTACAATCCTATATGTAACTTATTGAACTTGATATGCTGTAAAATGTCAAGATGTTTTTTTTTTTTTAAATCCTTGATTGGAGACTGCAGGTCGACACAGTTTATTAAATAAAATATTTTTAGTTGTTGTAAAAGAAACAGGTACTCTGCTCATATTGGGTCTTATTTTGAACTTGTACAATAATTTTCTTATTTCTTCAGGGATATCTGTAATAAACTGCAAGAGGAAGTGAAACTCCTGAAAGAGGAACACTCGGAGTTCGATCCAGTTTTGGTTTTCGTTCAGGTCTCTTTTTTTACCATTTAAGTTTTAGTGTGTTGGTTTAATTTGTTTATGGTAGTAGGTATTTTAATAATGTGCTGGAATGAGAAAGTTTAATTTTTGCATTCGTTATATTTGGTTATCGCAATTACTTTGCCGCTTGAGACATACCAACCTTCTACATATAGATCCTGCATGATAGGTAAATTATTTAGTATCTAAAAACAATCAGAAAAAATAGAAATAAGATAATGAATTCTAATCTGCATGTCAGTTCAAATTGACAAAGAATTTGTATAATTGATAATTGAAGAGCCTAGTGGAAGAACGTGCTAAGTGACATTGTTGAAAAAATTGAGATTTTTATGTCAATGGAACATATTAAGTTTAGTATACTTTTTTACGCTTTACAATTACCGTTTTTTCAACTGATCTTAGTTGATCATGAAGTTAGAATTTGTCCAAAAGATGCTATTTTATAACTTAATTAATAATCTGAACACATAATACATATCTTGCATGATTTACTATACTACATTATTCAACCTAGTTGTCTATAATGTTACTTGTTTTATAACGTCAGAAACCCCATGGTCCCTTGAATGACGCTATTGTATTTTACGATACTGTATTTCATTTGACCGGCTGGGGAGCCCACAGTCGGTTAGGCACTCGCCTACCATGCGAAAGGTCCCACAGGTTCGGGTTCGGGCATTGCCAAAATAACTGCCGACCTATAAACGGCCCATGCAGCCAAAAATGTCCGACGAATAATACCCCGTGTAAGGGAGTGCACGTTAAATATCCTTCAAAGTCCTAACGCTGCTTACGATGTCGCCCTTAACAGTTGCATTGGATGCCTATTCAGGTGTCGGCTCGTCACTTGACTGTGGTTCTAAAATAAGACGCCCGTCACCAATTAGCCCTCGTGTAGAACCTTGTGTGGCGATAATTCAAACCCAACCTGTATTATTTCACTTGTCTACCATAACAAGATTTAAATTTTCTCCATGAATTATTGCCTTTTATTCTCTCTTTAGGTGGGATCGCTAGAGGACTCCAATGTTTACGTATGCAACGCGACTGAGGTTGCCATAAAAGTTGGGGTTTCCACAAAGCACTTGTCCCTACCTAGAACTTCCACTGAGAGTGAGGTGAGCAAAAGTTAATAATAGAGCCGTTGCACCCCTCTTTTTCACCTCTTTTCCTCTGCCCCCCTGACGATCGCTGATTGGATGAAATCGGTTGCACGGGTGTAGCCAATTTTTCTTAGGACATACAAACGCATGTGCGGGCTGGGGAGCCCAGTCGGTTAAGCACTCGCTTAGCATGCGGAAGGTCCCAGGTTCGGGTCCGGGCATCGCTAAAATAGCTGCCGACCTATAAACGGCTCGTGCAGCCAAAAATGTCCGACGAATAATACCCCGTGTAAGGGAGTGCACGTTAAATATCCTTCAAAGTCCTAACGCTGCGTACGATGTCGCCCTTAACGGTTGCGTTGGGTGCCTATTCAGGTGTGGCTCGTCACTTGACTGTGGTTCTAAAATACGACGCCCGTCGCCAATAGCCCTCGTGTAGCTGTAGTGCGACGATAATACAAAACCAAAATCACCTCTTTTCCTCTGCACCCCTGACGATCGCTGATTGCATGAAATCGGTTGCACAGGTGTAACCAATTTTTCTTAGGACATACAAACGCATGTGCATCGGCAAAACACCGTAAAATGTACATAGGTTGCTAGTTTTTCCCTTTTTAATGTAGAAAATGCCATTGTTTTGCTGCATTATTAATTGTACTAGGAATCGAGGTGATTGAAAGTGTCTTCTTATTGATTGAATGTTATTCCAAAGATTATTTAGAGTAACTAAAAGAGAGATCCAGCATGAACACAATAGAAGAACGGATTTGTATGTCCCAACGATTCGGTTGCAGGGTTGCCAGATGCAAAAACTATGATCCAGTTAAGAATGGGTCACGTGGTTGCAACAACTCAATAGAATGGCTTTAATTATATTGAATGTACTGTACTCGGGTCTACAAAATAGTGGCATGCATTACGAATGAGCATGTACGTTTGTCGTCAGCTTTGACTTTTTGAGAATTCGACGCATACTTCAAAAAAATTTCGAAAAAAGTTTTTTAATGATAGGAATAAAATCAAATTATGTGTGTGGAGAGTGAAAAATTAAAAATGGAACAGCAGTAGAAAAAACATTCATTTTGAGAGTGAAATCGAAACAATCAGTGACATCCGTCGCAGGAAGCACAAAAAATTAAAACATTAGATAGGTAGGTACATCATCTTAAGCAATCCAATTTGGTAAAACGAAAGTTAATTCATGTATTTTCCTATAAGGAATATTTATGACTGCTTTTTTTTCAAACCATGACTTATAAAAACAAATTAAAAACTTAAAATGTTAATTTTCAAATTCCTCATTTTGTCTTCCACATCATGTTTATTAAGTACGATGTAGAAGTTTTTTCTTTTATGATCATTTAGTCCGTTTGTCGCCCATTTTCACAGAATGAACCACTTGTCTCATAGACAAGAGCAATATTCGTTATATTAAGGGAAGGTATCAGCTGAGGCTATATCTAAACTTTTTTTATTCCATAAATAATTTGAAATTTTTTAAATATTACCTAACAAACAATGAAATGTAATATAAAATGAATAACACTGGTTTTGCTGCCCTATATGAAAATAATTTTGGGTCCATTTATGCACATAATTCATGAAACTATCAATGATTTTGTTATATTTGCTCTGATTTTTTTTAAATCTTTATTTTTATTTTACATAACAAAGATAAAAAAAGATAAATAAAATAACAGATATATTTATATTTTCTAATGTCAGTACGTGTAACAGCAAAACTCACGTTATCTAAAGTGTAACAAGATATTTGGTCAGGTCAGTTCATTGGAGACTCCGAAATAATTAAACTTAATATTATCAAGTGTCGGCAACAAATCCATACATTTTACTTTAAGAAATAGTTTAAGGTTTGAAAGATCTTTTGCGCAAGTGGTGTACAAAAATACTCATTTATCTGTTCATTCAAAGACATATATTCATTTAAGGACTTGTGATGTTGAAATGAACTAAGTTGACTTTGTTTTATAAATTTTAGATTCTATCGGAAGTTAAAAAGTTAAATGAAGATTACAAAGTTCATGGAATAATTGTGCTGGTTTGTTCTTTTTCTGTATTTATTTATCGATATTTGTTTATATTATTTATTCTATTAATTTATTAATGTAATTATGAACTGTAATGTGGTACCTTGAAAGTCGCGTTGCTTTGGCTGCACCAACATTTTTGACCACCGAGAAACTATTACTAAAACATTAATTATTTCTGGACAAAACCGGTCTACTTTGTTGCAGAACTACTCATGGTAGTATAGGTGTTATTTCAAACATCATAATGTATGCTTATGTTTTATATTTCAGCTACCACTGGACACGGACACCCCTGTCGATGAAAATCTTATCTTAAACGCTGTCTCACCCAATAAAGATGTTGATGGGTTAGTAAATTACCGGGAAAGGCATGTGTATTTGACTTAAGGTTTTATATGGAAATAGGCACCAGGCTCCCATAGAACTTTTCTGGTTTTAAGGTTTTGCTGAAAAAGAAAGACATACTTTTAATTTAAAAAAAAAACTTAAATTGGTTACTTTTATTGAACACAGACTTAAACAAACATTATAAATTCTATCATACAGAAAAAAAGATGTAAATTCAAGTAAAGAGAAATTCTGGCTATTGGGTGGATCAGTGAAGTCGCGGCTCATTGCTGTGTTAGACTTTGTTTGCGTTCTTCTTCGCTGGAGCGTACGCATGTGTATTGCAGGTTTTTGATCACCACAGCTGCGAGGCTAATTTTTAGCGAAATATTTAAGCTTCGGCTTTGGAAATTCTTAGTCACTTTCTCTTTATAAGCTTTAAATCTGGTGGTGAGTTGATACGGAGTGCTAGTGAACTTAAAAAATATGGCGAAAAAACCCACTATTTAGAAACTTAATATTTTTGAGCTTTCAACTGTAAATTGTTTATTGTTTCTTTTTATTTAAAATTATTATATGAAGTTTGTTTCTTTAATTCGTCACATCGTATCAAAATTTTTTGTCAACAATTTTTTAAAAACTAATTTAATTTTAAAAAAAATGATCAAAATCTTTAAATTCATGATAGCTTTTCTAAACTAAATCTAAACAAAATTTTTCAAGCTCCTTCTAATTAAATTTCTACCTTTTCCTTTGCAGACTGTGTGATGCAAATGCAGGAAGGTTGTCAAATGGAGAACTGGAAGGATTCTTCATTCCATGCACTCCCACAGGATGCATGCAGCTCATCAAGAAGACTGGTGAACTGTTTTCTTATTTTAGGGGCTTTCCATAAACTATGTCACAATGTGTGTCCATGGTGTTCACTCTCAAGAAGAGAACGCGATATGTTAATTTCTTCGTCATGCTTATTTTACCATATATGAAGAGTACACTGGAATAACCGATTAATTTATCAGGCATACACCCGCATTTGTCTGCTTGACGGTAGAAAACCGGTTTCTCTCTTCTTCGCTTGGTCCAAGTGCTGGGATTGCCAATCGCCTGAATCTTAGTAGCTAGGAACCATAGAGATAGTAGTTAAAGTATTAGCGTGTCATATCACGTGACCCCTCGTTAGCATTGGAGGTCGCGTGATCTGCCACTCTATTACTTTATCTATGATATCTATGGTAGGAACTGGTTTCCTTACACAAGTATAGGTGATCACTCACTATCATTGCCAAAGTGGTCTGCTAAGGAAACTTCTCTGCAAAGTCAATCCGTTTTTCCTGTGTACTCTTCATATATGCGCCCCAAGTGCGTTTCTTTTTGTTAGTTCTGTGACTATCTACCTTTGATTGCCTATGAATAAAACTAAATTTTGAAATATAGAGTCCAAATAATGTGTACGCATCACATCATCAATCTCCTGGTTTTCCAATCTGTTACAAAAATCCTCAGCCCAGTCAGTAAGGTGTTTGCATGCAAAAGGTGTCAGGTTCGGATCCGAGCATTCCCGAAAAAAAGGATCCTCAGTCAATTTATATAGTCCAACCACGATAACTTGGCAACCAAAATATTTTGATTGTGGACCAGTCCACTTCGAAAAAAGGTAAGGAAGGTTTTGGTTTTGGGCAAGAGTTACTATGTTTGGCGATTCATTGCTTTTGGGTCATATTTCTTTAAGGTTTAGAAACAGACTATCAATCGAAGGGTAGATCGAACTTGCATCAGGATTTTTCCCATATAATATTTAAGTTATAGCGTCATAATATTTAAGTTATACCGTCCCTCGGTGTAATTCCTAGTCACAGACATATTTTTAAGTTTTAAAACCCTTCATCAAAATGAAAAAAAAATCATAGAAGTATACTGAGAAATATATTCAGTGTAACTTATAACTTAATTACGAGTTTGTTTATTAATTTTGACTTTTTTTAGCAATGGTTAATTAAATTTAAATAAAATAGCTAAGATTTAGTTATTCCACGTTTAAAATATCAAAGAAATACACGTGTAATCGTTAAACGCTACCAGCAATTAAAGCTCTAGATTAGCGGTCGCCAGTCGCCAACTGGAGACTATTACATCGAAAGTGGCTACCTAAAAATCGAACCCCAGTCGCCAAATGTGGCGATCATAATTTTTCCTTTTTGTTCAACAAATAATTAATATTGAAGCTGCATTTCTGAAATAATAAAACGTTCCGATTCTATTCTGTCGGGAAGAAAGACTTGACAACTGTCATCAAGACAGTTGTTGCTCATCGGTGAAATTTTCCATCCTCTTCCGTGTGAGGTAAATGGAGCTGGGCTATGAAAATCCTAAATGCAAATTTGATTTTTAAATTTTGCTTTACGATTTCGGCAATCTACAGGTGATTGATTTACATCTGATTAAGATCTCAACTATTCATTTAGACAATTTTGATATGAGAAAATTTCATGAACAATCGTGGGTCGTGGGCGACGTCAAGAATTCTCCGAAACTAATAGTAGTTGAACTGATTGTACATAAAATAATTTTCTCCTAACAATAATGGCCAATCACATAATACTACATATTTTTTATGATACTTTTTTTAAACTGTCAATCTTATCATATCAAAAATGTCATTAATAAAATTTTCTTTTGTGGAAAATCGCACTTTCTTTTTGTCGTATATATTGAAATTTAAAACTGGCTACTAAAAATCGAAATGTGGCTACCATTTTTTTCCACTCTGGTAGCCACTGGCTACTATTAAAAATTCCCAGTCTAGAGCATTACCAGCAATCAACAACAATCCTCTGTAGCCGATAACTGATGTGCAGTTCTAGTCAGATACATTATTTACAACCGCACTACACCAATAAACCCTATTCTCGCCAAACGCCTTGAGCCGGCAACCCTTAATCTTTCGGCTTAAAACCTCAATTCAAAGTGGAATCTTCCACAATCAATATTTTGATTGCCAAGTTATCGTGGTCGGACTATAACAATTGAATCAATCTTCGAATCAACTTTGCTTTTATCTGGCTTGTGCGTTTTTAGAATATTTAGATTATTGTAAAGAGATGTCTATAGAAGCCAACTCAGGTTAACATTACTACATTATTTGGAAACATTTGTTGCCTCAATGGATGTTGCCACAATGGAGGACTAATAAGAATAAGAACCAAGTGTGAGCTTGATTTAGATATTCTTGAATGTGAAACAGATGCATTTCTAGCAATATAATTTGTTAAATTTTAAAAAGTTAAAGGCAAATGACCCCGGTTCCTAAACCAAAGTGCTTCTGTAGTAATCCAATGGGAAAAATGATTTCCTCTGCCACATTCCCTAGCTGTATGAAATATTTTTACAAATGTTTTTTTAACAAGATATATATAGCTGACTTGCATGTCTCTATAATCCTACTTTTTGGAATTGGTTCGGAAACTTTATTGTACAATTTTTATCAAAAATTAAAAATATTTTCAAACAAATTTTAAAAAGCGGGATTATAGAGACCTGCAAGTCAGCCATATATATCTTGTTAAAAAAAAACATTTGTAAAAATATTCAATGCAGCTGGAGAATGTAGCTTATGAAATACTTTTTTCCATTGGATTACTACAGAAGCACTTTGGTCTGGAGACCTGTGGCGATTCAGTTTCATTCCCTGTTAATGTACTAAAGTGTGCTTAGAGTAGAAGAGCTTAGTAGAAGAATATGTCAAGTGACATAAAAGTGAAAATAAGCTGTTACGTTTTTCTTTTGCACTTAATCGTTAAAAACGTCACTTTTGAAACTTAAAAAAATATCCTTATCATGAAAAAGGGGAATCTTGTTGTCTTTAAAGAAGGGAATATCTTGTTCACTGACACAAAAATCTAAATTTTTTTGAAAATGTCTCTTAGCACGTTTCTTCCACTAGGCTCTTCAGTTCTAATAAAAGTTTTCTTCTGAACCCTGGAATGTTTCTCTTTACAGGTGTGACCATTAAGGGTAGCAAGGCTGTTGTGATTGGCTCTAGCAAGACTGTTGGCTTTCCGATGTCGTTGCTACTTTTGTGGCACCATGCCACTGTTGTGACTTGCCACTTGACAACAAAAGACCTGAAGGATCAGGTAGTAGAGTTTTGTCATCTATTAAGGTATGGCGATTGCGCATCAGAATCGGCACAGCTCTGCAAATATGCAACATACAAGCAATTCTCACTCATCCCTTAGCTTTTAATTTTGACGCCAACTTTTCGTACTTGCCCGTGTTTCGTCCGGAGCGCGTTGATCGGCCACGGCACAAGTCTTCTTGAGCGATTTCACTTTTTTCTAACTATTTGTAGATAAGTATCTTTTTAATTGTGTGGTTTATTGTTATTGTGTTAGTTGTTTTCGTTAAAATGGATTCTGCTGTTTTGTGAGTGTAAATAAATTTAAATTACGTATATAGGAGTTGTGCTATTTTCATCACCAGCCACCACCACTTCACCCCTATATAGGAAATAATTTTATTTGCTTCAGGTTTCGTTGTGTCTGTTTATAAAATTTCACGCTGGAAGAAGAATTGTAAATATTGTTAAACAAGATGGACATTTATTTTCTTCTAACATAACTATTATAATATGCATTGCCAGATTTCCAAATTACAAACTGGTCATAAAAACTGAAGAATGAGCTAAAGTATATAAAAAAATAACAGAAATCTGGTTGCAAAAGGGTTCTAACTTTTTAGAACAGATTTATTTAGCCATGTTTAAAAACAAACTTGTTTCTAATATTACTTTGGTTATAAAGTATTTTCCAAATCGACCTATTGTAGCTCCATTGAGAGGATAATTCAACTCATGACTTGAAATAGCATGTTCTGTAATGGTAAAATATAACTGTTGTTCCTCCTCGCACTTCAAATCCTACGCATATATCCGTTATGTAAACATTTTTTTAAACAAATATATATACTTAAAAGTATTTTTTGTAAGAATAAAAAAAAAATAGTAATACACGTACTGTTCACAACATTTAGGGGAGCGCATGGTTTAAACTCTTTCATCCCCAATGTTTCCATTAGGAATCATGAGCTTGCAATTTTTTTTTCCGCACTAAGTTGAGCTTGCACTAATTTATCGTTAGATGGAAGAATCATGCATTTTGAGGATGGAAATAATGTTTGATTTAATCAAATGAAAATATGAAAACATGGTAAAATAAAATTCACTCCCCAAAAATATTTATGAAATAAATTGACCTTAAATTCTTAACGCTTGCATTCTCAGATGTTTAAAAATTGATTTTTAACTCTTTTTTGCAAATCAAAATTTGAAAAAATTATTGTTATAATTTATTCTAAATTTTTTATTCCAATTTCCCCCCCTTTAAATTTTAGTTTTAAAAAATTAATATTTTTCCGCCGGTTTTTTACCATTTCATTCTGGATGCATAATGAATCTATTTCACAAATTTTAGATTTTTAGAATTAAAAACAAAACGCTGAAACTGAAAGGGTTAACAAAAGTATGCAAAGTGCTCCCATAATTGTTTTGAGCAGTGTATTAGCTGATGTTTACTTCAATTAAAGCTGATGTCAAGTCTTAAAAACTAAATACATTTTGTGTGTTTGTAATGAATAAACTTGAGCTTTGTTAATTTTTTGTAATAATTAATCCATTTTAACGTTTTTAATTACACAAAATTCACTGCTGAAAGATTAAAAAACTTAGTTTTTGGAAGCTTTAGGAAGATCTTAAAGCTTAAAATCTGCAGTATGTGAACTTCAAAACATCCATTTAAATGAATATATGGTCTCTGGCGGCTGAGCAAATTGTACCCTTTTATGCACTTGATGTTTTTCTAAGAAATGTATTAGCATAATTTTGTTGAAATGTATTTGTTTCCAGGTGAAAGATGCTGACATCATCGTAGCTGCAGTGGGTCAGCCACAGATGGTGAAGAAGGATTGGGTGAAACCGGGAGCTGTGGTCATTGATTGTGGGTTTAATTTCATCAAAGGTAAGCGTGTCCGATCAAGTTTTCAGTTCCAAACTTGCTACCTTGTGAGGCTAGGGATGCCAGTTGGTAAGGCATTGCATGCAAATGGTGAAAGGCTCAGGCATGCTGGAGATCTTTTCAGCATCAGTCTACTCTTGCCTTGATTCTTCTAGTTGTTACAAGATGTTATTCTATTGTTAATGAGCACCATCTAGAGAACTTGTGTGTTTACACGAACAGTTCGTTTTAGCAGTCTAAAGCCTCGGTTTCCTCAGAGTCTATCAACATATTTAAGCGGTCTGCCAAGTGCGGTGAATGACGTCATACAAACTGCTGACATTGATTACGCTAGAGTGGTTTCCTCGGGAGCATTGCCGGACAACTCTTGACTTGAGTGGGGGGCCCGTTAGGGCCAAGCACCTCGACCACTGGTCTATTGTACTAATACCGGACAACTCAAACGACTGCCAGATTGCGTTGCTGTTGTGTGGGTTGGGGAAATCTTGATGGCAATGTTTTTTGCTGTTGTCTGTTGCTTGGTGTGCTTGCCATAATTATTAAATATTTGAGGAAATGACGGAAGGCGAGATTTGTTTTATGCTTGCCGAGGAAGAAATGCTAATTGATTTTGTGAGAAATCAGGAAGAACCTAAATTTTCCCATTTTTGACATGCAAAGACGAAAACCAAAACAACAGCAGAGTTGAGTTGAGAGAGTTCGCTAGGTTTCCAATTTCGTGTCAACGTAACGTTCCGATGAAGCAGTGGCCGGTAGAGTGAAGTCATCCACGTATAATAGCGGTCGCATTTTTCTGGCGACAGATTCCGAGGAAACTAAGGCTTTAGCCAAGATCTTCGATGGGTTAGACCAGTGGTTCCCAACCTCTTCTGTAACATCGCCCCCTTCTTTAAGTTGACTAACACATATCGCCTCCCTTTAATTTTTATAATTTGTCCAATTATAATTTGAGTTAAAAGTGTAACTAATAAAGCAATTTTATAATTTCAAACACTTACTACAAAATATAAAAATAACCAAAGCAGCCTTATCCGGTTACTCTTAAATAAAATCGAAACAAAAATATGTTTATTTTTTTCTATTTTTATTTAGATTTTTTCAAAGAATGAAAGTAAAATAATTAACCACGATCCTTAAACTCAATTCTGGAAAATTTAAAAGAGTTGACAATAAAAATTAAAGAAAAAAATTGAATATTGAAAACTTTTTTATTCTATCTTTTTTCAAGTTCATGCGCAAGTCTTTGAGGCAAATGTCCGATTGAAATCTTTGTTTAGTGAGGAGCTGGATAACAGAACTAACATTTTTTTTAACTAAATATATTGACGGAACAAGATGAGAGGTAGTCAAGCTTTTTACCACAGTTCAGAATCAGTGTAAATAGGTTTAAAGCAGGCTAACTTATAACCTCTCTATTTGAAATAAGTTTCGCCTCACAATCATACTACAGATCTACAAACTCCGTCTACAAAAAGTTATCGAGGTTATCTACAGCCCACAGATTCAAAAGGGAATGGATCAACAATAGAATCAGGAATTTGTAACTTGGTCAAATCCTCAAAACTTGTAAGAATGTCAGTTTGAAATTGTCATGGTGATAAAAAAAATTGGAATGTGGTTTTACTGTACTATAGTACAGAAAAAATTTTCCCCTATGAATACTCATCGCCCCCCTATCGCCCCCAAGCTATTTATCACCCCCTTGATAACACAAATCGCCCACTTGGAGGCGATCGCCCCCAGGTTGGGAACCACTGGGCTAGACCAATGTTGCTAACAAGAACCTCCGGTCATATTTGGGGCCCCAAATGTGACCTTTTAAGACATTAAAATCTGATTCGTCTGAATCAATCAAACATAAAATGCTCAAATTAGAGACGCTTTTTTTTCTGGACAAATATAACTGTTTAATTTAAATTAAATGGTTGTTGTGTTTTGTGTTCATGAACTGCATATTTTTAATTTTAAGACCTACCTAAGGCATCCAAAAACTAAGTTCTTTCAGCAGCAAATTTTGTGTAATTAAAAATGTTAAAATGGATTAATCATTACAAAAAATTAACAAAGCTTAAGTTTATTCACAATTCAAATGTATTTAGTTTTTACGACTTGACATCAGTTTTCATTGAAGTAAACCTTCAGGTAATATTATTTAATTCTTACAAAACATACTTTTAAGCATATATATTTGTTTAAAAAATATGTTTACACAAATGGATATATGCGTAGGATTTGAAGTGTGTGGAGGACACAGTAGCGGATTTCTAAATAGGCTAGCTAGGCTAAAGCCTACGGCGGCAAATTCTTGCAGGCGGCAAATTTTCAACGACTGAATTTTGCATGTTGAGGCCATTCTTTCAAAATGCAACTGAAATTTAAGTAGTCTAATGCATTGGATTATTTGTTAATATTTCACCTCATGCCCTATTTTATGTAGCATTATTAAAGTAAGAGATCAGAAAAATTACAAATATAACTGATGAAAAACATACAGCATCTTTTAAACTTAATTTAGTAATTTAGGGGCACTAACTTTCATTGAACAACGGGTTATAATGAGATAAATCAACATTAGTGACCAAATTTTGAATCGATTTTTACCCCCCCCCCCCCCCTACCCTATAGGCGGCAAATTTTGGTTCAGCCTATAGGCAGCACATTTGGAAATCCGCTACTGGGAGGACAACAGTTATATTTTACCTGACTGACCTAATGAGTTTTATAAACAAATAACTAGCTTTTTTTTATGTGACAACAAAATGTCAAGATGGAGCGAAGTCCAAAGAAGCTTAAAATTATAGTCCGATTATATGCAAGTTGATGCGATGCATGCTAAGCAATGATTTTGATATTCTATTGCATGTTTGCATGCATTAATTTTTTTCTCAGATGAGGCCAGTGCTTCCGGTTGGAGTCCAGTGGGTGACGTGGACACTGAGGATGTGAAGAAAGTGGCGTCCTGGATCACTCCAGTCCCCGGTGGTTTCGGACCCATGACCTGCATCTCGCTCATCAAAAACACTCTTGACGCGGCCAAAAAGGCCCTCAACGCATAGTTTATGTTAAACCCAAAGCAGGTATGGGAATCCTGCATCAAAGTTGGTATCCTGCTGTTATCATTTAGAACTTATCTTTGTTTTCAGTTTTGCTGTACCTAACTGGACACTGCTGTATTGGTTGACAAATAAAATATTTATTCTTGTTTTCAAAGGCTTGATTTTTTAAAAAAATTATTGTTTTCTTGTCTTAAAAGTTTGTGCGAGGAGTCGGATCCATAAGAGCCTAGCAACATAGATAAGAGAAATTTTGATAATAGAAGTTCTTTTTGTTTGGCCTTTAACTTTGGACTTGATGCCATGTTTTGTCGATTTGACAGGTTTATTTCATACCTTCCACTTACAGCTGCGATTATTTTTTAAAGTGGATTTGTCCTAATGGATAACGCAAGTGAACTAATAGTAGATTAACTCAAAGCTTTTCTACAGACCAAGGATGAAATACATAGACTTAAAGCTGTTGAACCATCTACAGAAAAAATATTCCAAGAAAATCCTGTCTCTAATGCAAAAAGGCCTACACTGACTACTTTGTATTTTGAGGAAAGAAAGTGTAGAGACATCCACGGAACTAAATTTATGTGAACCAAGTATCCGACGAATCTCAAGTTCATTAAACAGGGAGACATGGAGGGCTTAGGTTTTACCTTAAATAGCCGGACCAGAGGGCATTTTCAGAAATTGAATTAATCATGCTTTAGAAGGGAGGTTAGAAAACATTATTTTTTACAATAGAGTCGTCAATGAGTGGAATGCTTTGCCAGAATATGTTGTGTATTCGAAGAGAGTGGAAGATTTTAAGAAGAATCTCGATAACTATGGGAAACTGGTAAGGAATTAGATTTATTTTGGACCAACCTTGCTGGGCCTCTGGCCTGTTGTTGGTCGACAATTTTTTGTATTTGTATAATTTCCCGTGAAGGAGGGTACATTATTATATTGATTCCAAGTTCGTTTTTTTTTTTTTTTTTTTTTAATTTAGGTTCCTGCGGTTTCCCGATATAGTTATGGGGGGAAATGTGTGTGCTCCAAATTTTTCTTTGAAGGGGGTTGGAGTGAAAATTTGGGCTTTACTTCTGTGATAAATTCTGCAATCTCAAAACCATTTTGACGCTTAACAGAACTAACTGCTGATAATTCCCTTTTTCTGTATTTATGAAATTAGGAAAGCTTCTTCCAAAGAACTTATACAAATACAAAAATTGTCGACCAACAACAGGCCAGAGGCCGAGCAAGGTTGGTCCAAAATATAATTAGTCAAACGTAAAGGTGAACCGCGAATTCGCCTTCATAGGTCGTGTATACACAATTATGTCCGGCACCAGGGCCGGAATTCTAAATAGGCTAAGTAGGCTGCAGCCTGGGAGCGGCAAATTTTATAAACAAACTGGCATTTGGCATAAAAAACATTATAAAGATACTAATATTTGAAGAAAATAAACAAATAATTTACATTAATGAGTAAATCGTAAATAGTACTACCATTTAGTAGTAAACATGGTAACTGCGAGTGCAATTGCACTCTCTCCCCTTGATTTGGAAGTTGAAAGACAAATATTAGAATAATTAAAAAAAAAATCACCTATTACTTCGCTTTCGATTTGGAGTATATATAGATGATTCTAATATGTAAAAAGAAAAAAATAGTCAAGAAAACTATATCTGGCGGCTTTGGAACCTACATCTCTCGTAGCCTACAGGGTCACGCCTACAGGCGGCAAATCTTTAAATCCGGCCATGTCCTGCACCTCAGAACCTGTGAACACTTATATGCACCGTTTTCTTAATGTATTGGGAATCGGAATACTACAGAAAAACTGTCAGAAGATGGCGCTGCAATTTTCCCACCAGAAATCTAGCTAACAATTAAGTATTCACACGTTCACTGTCAGTTTGTTTGTGTACAATGCTGAAGAAGGAAAGCCTCGATACTTTCCAAAACATGTACCATATCACCTAAATAATCCATTTGCGCTAATGATCACTCTCAACAACTAATAGGCTGGTATAAACAAATCCAAGTAATTCATCTCTACTTTGGGAATCCGTTTGGTAGCTCCAAGGGGTTGCAAAGGCGATATGGTGAAGAGTCTAAATAATCATGCTTTAAACCGGATGGTGAGATATCCATCCGAAGTCGGTAATCAATAACCGAAAAAAAAAACCCAAGTTGGTTTGTTACAGATAACACTAACCTCAGAAAGAAATTCGCCAAGCAGGGCCTTTAGCTAGTTCTGATTCAAACTTTTATAAGCCAAAATTAATAATTTTCTGTAATCTTCTTTTGTAGATTTGTAGATTTCTTTTGTAGATTAATCTTTTTCGTTTGCTTTTTTTTTTGAAGTTCGAAGAATAATGATGTATTATTTAAATAAATTCCTTTTTTTACAGCCTCAAGTTTACATTTCGAAAAATAAATTAGTAAAATTGTTGCTATAAAAGAAGCTTTGCATATTTTTTATGCAAATTTAGAACTTTTTATGCATCTTTCTTCATTCATTTAAAATGAACCTTCAAAATAACTTTATTGTGCTATTATTAACAATCCAAATTGAATTATATCACAAATATATATATATATTTTTTAAGAATTTTATTTTTAACAGTGAAAATATTGAATAAAAATGGAATTTTAATGTAGATCAAATTTTTAGTTATTTAAATTTTAAATAAAATTCTAATTTAAATTTTTTAATGACATTTGGAATGTAGCCTAAACTGATTTTTTGCTTTAAAATGACGTATCCCACATGTTTGTGAGACTTTCGGTTCGTTCTGTGAAAGTGGGTGACAGACAGACGGACTGAACGATGATAAAACCTTCCACTTTTTATGTTATAAACGTAGCGTGGAAGCTAAAAAGCATTTTTAAAGCGTCATTATCGAAACTACTTTTTCGACTGACCTGGGGTAATTTAGCAATTCTACAAATATATGTTTGATAACTGTATCATTAAAAAAAATAGGAATTCGACCGAAAAACTTTGAATGAATCAATTTCCGAAAAGGCATATAGTACACTTCCAACTGCTTTTGGTACATTTTTTTTTGTATTTTTTTGTTATTTCTGTTACAGTTTCATAACTTGTTTATAGGGTCGCGATTGCCGTCAGAGTTGCGGTCTAGCATATTGCCATCATTTATTGATGGTCTACACGCAGGTTTACGGATGTGCATACTATACACCCAGTAAAACGTTAGTCAGTTTATTAATTTATACCAAAGCATTTGATAAGTAAATATACAGTGGTAGGAATTTGTGGACTCAAAAAATAGTATTTAATCCATCGTTTCCGTAGGAATTAGGAATCCGTTTTGGTAGAAAGTGAAAGGCAAAACGCGATATGATGGTCCAGGTGAGATATCCATCCGAAGCCGGTAATCTATCAGTCACGGAAAAAAAACCCATCCTTATCGAAACCATGCTCGAGCTTTGCCCGAAGTTACTAAGCTTTTAGAACACATTGGGAGTTTTTATATTATTTTTCGAAAAGGCATATAGTGAACTTCCAACTGCTATTAATTTTTTTTTTTTTTTTGTATTTTTCTTGTTTCTTTTACAGCATTTTCAAGTGTTACATAGGGTCGCGTTTGCCGTCAGGGGCGCGGACAAGTATACTAATTGCCATCATTTTTTGATGGTCTACACGCAGGTTTATGGACATGCACACTATACGCCCAGTAGTCCGTCAGTATAAGATTATTTTATACCTTTGCATTTAGTACGTAAAAATATAGTGGTAACAAATTTTTCTAAAAAAAAACCCATGCTAACAAGAAGTTAACTATATTCAATTGAGGCTAATAAATTATAAGTACAACTATCATGATAGTGATAATTAAAGAAAAAACTTTTAAATTTGAAGAATAAATTTAATGAAATAAAGCACGTTACGTTGTTTCATTGCAGGCTAATTCCATTCGTGACAGACATGACATAAGACAACTTTCTTGGCTCTTAAAAAGTACTATATGTTAATTGACTCTTAAAAAATTGCCATAGGGTGATGAAAATAAAGGTCTTGATTATAAAAAACAGTGAAATTTTCATTCAAGAGAAAATACTTAAAATTAATTGTCTTAAAACATGCCATGGACATGACAAAATTAAGACACAGATTTTGAGTAACCTTATATTATTACCATTTGCTCTTAACTGGTATGCATTTCAAGTCTAGAATTTTCTTGGAATCAATATAAGATTTTGATGTGCCAACCAGAAAGAAAAAAAAAATTATAAATACTAAAATATTACAAAATATTTAATTTATTAGCGTGACGAACACGGATATGACAAATGTGACGGACATGACAAAGTTTGATGTTCTATATTTCACTCAAATTTTAAATTTAATTTCCGAATTTTTTACGAACTGTTTATTTTGAGGCATAAAATGAGAAAATAGAGTGTCAACAATTTTTGCCCAGCAGATTCTGTCTAAAAAAAAAAAAGATGAAATTTAAAAAATGATGTCCATGACGCATTTTCGTGAAATCAACCTGCAATAATTGTAAATTAGCCTATAGCCTTATATTTATAACCTTCTCGTATAACTTATGCAGATAAGAGTAATTTTGCATGGAATTACCCTTAATGAGTTATTAGCCGTGGGTGTTTTTTTTTTTTTCAAATTTTAACACCACGGGGAGTTGATTGCAATTCGAGTTCATCCTGCGGATATACTCAACCAACCATATTTTTTGTCTTGAAGTTTAATACACAGATATGCAATTATATAATTGTGAATAGATATTTATTCTTTAGTGTTTCTATTCCAAGTAAATGATTTTAAAGAGATTTTTATTCTTTAGTGTTTCTTTTCCAAGTAAATGATTTTAAAGAGATTTTTATGACATTTATGGCTTCTAAATAAAAGAATAGCCCTTATGAAGATATCTCGAGATTAATGACCACATATTTTAGTTGAGGCTTGTATTACAAGCTTAACACAACTCTCGACTGATTGAGTGTAGTAAAAAACTGATTACTTTTAATCATGAGCTCGGACAACATTTTACAGCCAACACACGGTATTGAAGCGCCATCTCTCAGTTAAATTGAACATAAAAAAAAGTGTAATAAAATATTATCTTAATAAACATAACTAACATAATAAAAATGCTCCATATCAAATTCCAGACAGAAGCTGTTGCACAAGAACTTATTTTGGAAACTAAAAAATGCTTTGGTTAACACATTATTTCCACCTTTCGCAAGCAGATCTGCTGTATGATTTCTCTAAATTTCATCTTAGTATAGTGTACCTTTTCGAACGGCGGTCGGGTGGCACTGACTTAAGCTTATAAGACTAACTTTGAAGTATTATAAAAAAAATGCTTACAGCATCAATGCCAGCACTCTTACTTATTTATCGTTAGAATCATGTCTTTTGAATAAATAAATAAATAATGTTTGTTTTAATTGAATGAAAATATGAAAAACATTTTAAAATAAAATTCACCAAAAAAACTTTTATGAAATAAATAGACCCAAAATTCTTCACGCTTGCATTCTTAGAAGTCTAAAATTTGATTTTATATTTTTTTGCAATTAAAATTTTGAAAAAAAATGTTATAATTTATTTAAAAATTATGATTCCAATTTTTTGCCTCTCAAATTTTAGTTTAAAAAAATTAAGAATATCTCTCAGCGTTTGACCATTTTAATCTGGATGCATAAGAAATCTATTTCCTAAATTTTAGATTTTTATAATAAAAAATAGTAAGTTGGAAGTGGACGGGTAAACACGAAACTAATATTAAATAATAAACAAATAATAAAACAAATCTTTAGTGTAATGAAACACATCCCATGCGAACACTCTAATAACATAAACATATATAACGCATGACGTACGCTAACACATACGCAATGCTTCAAAAACACTGTAAAAAATATCGGTAATGTGCAACTCTAAAATAATTTTATATAAAATATACTTAAAAAGAGAAACTGGTGCATTTATTTGATCTGAAATTTTTCATATAGTTGTTGCAATTTCTAAGAAGATAATTTTTTTTTTCAAAAGACAGTTATGGAGTCTTTTGATGTCTTTTCGCTGCAACACAACAGCGCTGTTTAAAAATCACCTTACGAGCTAAATTTTGTATTCTTTTTTCAAATTGCCTATTATTTGATGCTGTTCAATAAACATTATAGTTGGATAATCGGCTTTTCATTAATCCAAAATTCTTCTAGCATCGTGAAGATGCAGCCCATCTGATCTAATCTTATAGCATCTTTGATGGAGCTATGATCTAGCTCTTACAGGGTGTCCCAAAATGGACTACCTGTTTTTAAAAGTTAATTTTAAAAATGGATAGAGATATTAGCACAATTCTTTCAGAAAACGTATTTGTCATGTCTGGAATTCGATATGGAACACTTTATTATGTTAGTTATGTTCATGACATTATTATGTTATTACACTTTATTATGTTCAATTTAACAGAAAGATGGCGCTTCAATACCGTGTGTTGGCTGTATGAAAGAACTAGGCCTGTGCATACACCGAAAAGTAAGACACATGGTCAGAAATGTTCAGTTTTGACCACTTGTCCTTCTTTTTGGGTGTATACTCATGTCTAGTTCTTTCATACAGCCAGCACATGGTATTAAAGCGTCATCTTTCGGTTAAATTATTAAGGTCTTTTATAAAGTTTTGGGCATTTTACTAAAGGATACATTTGTGTTTACTAAAGAATACATTTGTGTTAAGATGACATTCTTACAACTTCGCTCGATCCATTTAGCTCATCTGTGAAGTATTTATTCTGATACAAGTGCGTATATTTTGTTTCTTTACTTCCACATCTATAGGCGGGTCGTGGGTGTGAAGCAATGAAGTTATACAGTTGCATAGCGACTGTAGTCGGAGTCTACATGTTTTAATGAAAAGAACTTACACGCAGTGTTTGAACTGTTTATGATCATATTGTTGTCCTATTTCCAGAGATCAAAGGCGACAGAGTTTTCAATGCTTTATTTTTTTATTAATCTAGTTAGTTTAGTTTAATTTAGCCCATGCCCGTCGGTGGCAGTTGAGCCATTAGATGGCGTGCCTCCTAGTAGGGAGAAGTCAAATCAGAAGAGAGGTGTTGAAGTCCAATACACGGCAACAGGTGGCCAGCAACCATCCTTTCAGACGTGCAGAGCGGGCAAATGTCCGTGCTGGTCACACCAATGCAGTGGAGATGGGCCTGCTGATAATCGTGTCCGGTAGTTTTTAGTCTTTTTCGTTGAATTTTTCTTTATCAGTTATTTGCTTCTCTCCAAATTATTATGGCCTCTTCAAACAAAACAGTCTAATATTTACGTCTTATTTACTCTCAGTAGAAAATTTATAAGGTCGTTTATATATAAGTTGCAAACTGTACAACTTGAAATTGTACTTTGTTCAATTGTCAAATTGTCTTCTGCTATGTATAGCTACATAGAAAATTTATTGATGTTACTTTTTTAGAATATAATAACTATTATTTATATATTTAATAAAACTATCTTGGAAGTGTTTGTATCCCTATTGTTCTGACAAAGGACGAAAAAATATCGTCTATTTTCCAAAAAGTTTGAAGAAAACGCTTAAAATGAGTGCCATCTATTGACGAATTTACTCACATTTAATACAAGAAACTTTGGATACTTTGCATTGATTTGATTAATATGAGTAAAAGCAATTAATAAAAAATTTTATGCAATGCTTTTTAATACTGATATGTATAAGTTTCTAAAAATTTAATTACAGTTAATTATGTTGAAAGAGGCAACATTTTTTTGTGCTTACATTATATGAATTTACCGCTAAATGTCGACAAGTTCAATTCAATAAGAATGTATTACGTCATTGGAATTCATAAAATAACGTTTAGAATTTTTACAAATACGATTTAAATTCTAATTGATTTACGAAGTAGGTGTAGTGCGCATCATAATCTACCAAAACGTGTCCGGGAGCCCGAATGGCTTAGTAGTTTATATCGCAGACCATCATGGTAGCATATTGCGTGCTATAATAAATGCGGGCTCAATTGTTTACTTTGGTCCTAGGTGTACTTCCTTTCTCTGTGTCTGTCTTTTTTGACGAAGGCTTATAAGCGGATCTCTGATCAAACACAAAAGCCGGAATATATATGTACCTACCAATTTAATATTTTATTTTAAGTGTGCCATTTTAATAATCGTGAAGAATGAAGAAATAACAGTGCTTCTTCTTTTAAAGAATTAAATATAGACAACGGATTTTGTATGTGTATATTTTGATGACTTAGGTTTGCCACAAATGTTAAACACCAACAAGTATATCCAGTTGGGATTACAACATTTTACCTAAAGCCTGGCTTCGTGATAGTTAGGTACCAGATTGCTGATAGCCATCACCGATTGCGTAACGATGAATCCCGATAATACCGGCGAAAAACTCCACACCAGGAAGAAAAGAACAACGAGAACCCCTGTGAAATTGACCGAAGGACTAAAGAAGACCCCAGAAGAAACCGAAATCAAGGTCATTTACTTTGAACAGACTACCGAAAATAATCCGGACCCGCCAAACATACTCGATGAAGTTCCAGTGGAATTGGTCGGCGAAGTTGTGATTTCAAAAACGGACGAGTGGCCAAAATCGGTGGATTCTGCCGACCACTTGCCGTTCGAGTGCAAAGTGTGCCATCAGAGATTTCGCAACAAGAGCTACCTGAGCAAGCACCGACTGTCTCACAGTGCCGAGAAGCCTTTCGAGTGCCTAATCTGTGAAAAAACATTCAGCACTAAGAGCAACCTGTACCACCATAAGCGGATCCACCAATCGGTATGAGTTAAATTTTTTTTAAAAAAATAATTCCTAGAAGCTGATGCGCCTTGGCGACCTTTTTAAATTGTAAACAAGAGACAACAAAATTTAAGGAATCTTTGGAGTTTCCAAAACATTAAGAGTTGGGTACAACTTGCGTATTTAGGACACGATCGACTGGGTACCAGCGTTTTTATTTTTAAATATCACAGCTCGAGGGGCCACAATCAACGGCCCGGAGGAGGTATCAGCGTTTTTAAAAAAAAATAACATGGCTCGAGAAGTCGCCAAGTAGTATTATGGCCCCGATACCCTAGGTGTTCCAAGAGTTGTTTTTCCATGAAACAATGGTAAATTCCTAGATAGTGGTAAGACGTTATCTCAATACTCAAGAACTTGGCATATTTCTGAAATTGAAACAGCAAGCCTTGGCAAACTGAGTTGCAAATAATAATAATTCAGCGCTAAAGGTAACCTGTGCCACCATAAGCTGATCCACTTAATTGGTATGAGTTTATGGTACTTTTTTCAGTTAATTCCTAAAAGCGAGTGTGCCTTGGCGACCTTATCAAATCGTAAATATAAACCAACAAAATGTTTTGGTAAAATCCTAGTCGCTGGCCCAGCTATAAATTATATAATTTGGCAGAGTTTTTATAGAGCGATAAATATTATTTCTGGCAAGCATGTACACTAATAAAAAGAAGGGGTTGATAAACTAACGTTGCACACATACAGAAGAGGATAGATATTTGTTTTAGGGTTATAGAAAAACGGAATGAAAAGACAGCGCTTGGAAAACATGATTTTTGAGATGTTGCCATGCGCGATACGTTCCTTTCTAAGCGACTAGGATTTGACCAATATAAGGAAATTTTAGGGTTTCCGAAACATTCAGGATAATTGTTCTTCCCTGAAACATAATAAGTCAATTCCTAGATACTTGACATTGTCTCAAAACTCAACTACTTGCCTATTTTTAAAAAAAAAAATGGAAAAATGGTTGCAGAAAAAAGTTTGCTACAGTTGAATAAGAGGTAATACCATTCTTTGTAGTATGGTTACAAAAGAGATAATTTGAGTTGACTCAGTACAATTACTGTATGGTAAACCTTGGCGAATTTTTCAAAATCGCACCAAAAGTCGGCTGAAAACCCAACTGGAATGAGCAAATAACCGTCAGATAGGGTTGGCGATCAAGTTTATAAAAACTGCCAATTGACCTAATTTTTCTTTACTGTGCATGCATGTACCATCTTTTTGGAGGACAAAAATTGGCAACACTTTTTGAGTTGCGTTGCCATTGGAAGAAGCCTTCCAGTTTATGCAGACTTCCTTGATTATACTGCTGTGGGCAGGTAAACTGCATTAACTTCCATAATGGCTTGGACTATTGTTGCAAACACTCAATTACCTTAACCGGTAAAAAAACATACTCGAGTTTATTTTATAGTGCAAAAATGGTACAACTCATTGTTGTGATTACTGCAGTGTACCTGCCCACAGATACCAAAAAGGTCTATGGGCAGCTCAAGGAACCAATAACTTATGGCAGGGGTTCCCGACCGGTGGTAGGTGTACCACTGGTGGTAGGCGTACCACTTGTGGTACACGATAAAATTTCAGGTGGTACTCTCTGAGGGATGTGAGTAACATGATGCTATTGTACTAATAGCTTCTGTAAGCATGAGCAGTGAGAACGAAAATAATCACTCATTATTTTAAATATTAACACTTTACCTACGGGCGTCGACTGACCCATAGACTAAGAACACTCTAAGTTTCAAACTCTCATTGGAGAATTTCTACATTGAAATTGACATAGAAACTTGCGCGCCCCCTTTGTGTCTAAGAGAACTAATGTAATAGTTTCTGGCTGCCTATTTGCAGTCACCTTTAGGAGATGTAACAGAGCCAATGACATCTCGTAATTTGGAACCCTTATCAAGTGACGATAGGGATCTATTTTTTACTACAACTTATTTTCTACTTTATTTTTGAATATATACAGCTACTCATTGACTTTTATATCCCTCGTAGGCCCATCCTCAAGATATTTGACCTTGTGCTTCTTTTTCTCCATTAATAAACCTACAGACTGACTACGCTTGTCATTTTAGACATGGTCCCCCAAAGATCCACAAGTGATTCGATTGAATAACTCGTCAAATATTCATCCAAATGTAACAAAAACTTAGATTTAGGGGTTTTCGAGGGTTTTTCACATTTCTAAGTAATTAAAATTGGGTGTTGCTATTGAAAATTTTAAAGTTCGTAACATTTTTAATATTAAGACGGACCCTTATGCAAATTTTGTGTCATGCAATTAACTCAAAATGTTATTTGTTCACATAGTCAAAAAGGTCCGATGTAAAAGGATGACTAACGGTTGAAATAATCACTAGTGGATAACTTTTTTTTAACAGAGAACATTGCGAAGAAACAGTAGCCCTACAATTGAAAGTACAATTATGCCAATCAACAAATCAACCTTTAATAGTGTTTTAGTTGCTTTCGACACGTTAGAAGAGCTAGGCATTAGATTAAGTTGCCGGTCTAGAAGATTTTTAGTCTACGGGTCAGTCGACGCCCGTAGGTAAAGTGTTAACTTTATTTTAAAGAGAAATCTTTAATTAACTTCTGGACTGGATCGGTTGTAAATCCTAGTACTCCTTTGATCTTCCGGCAAGCTCTGCTATTTTTTATGCCATTTGTTAAGAGTTATTTGTGTGAGGGTGAATTTTCTGAACTCTTGTGCATAAAAAAATAAACATACAAGCAGAATAAGTGTTGAAGAGGAATTAAGAGTGAAAATAAATTCAATTATACTCTGATATTTAAATCACAGGCAAACAGCAAGTTTCACACTAAAGACTATAATAGTATATACTTTGTATGATGATTAATTTTTACTGAGTTTGTATTATTTTTTTTATTTGTATGTTTTTAGACCTAATGGGTAATATATAAAACTGTAAATGAATACCATTTTAATCTGTTTAATTCAAATTTATTATAATCATGTTATAAATAAACAAATATTTAATCATTAAATATAAAACTTTTAGAAGAGTAAATATTACATGCTAATTAAAAGATTTAGGTCAGGTGGTACACCAAAATTTCTTAAAAAGTCAAGTGGTACGTGGGTACAAAAAGTTTGGGAACCCCTGACTTATGGCATTATAAAAAAGTTATTTCTTTGTTACCAAATTAGACTATATCATTGTCATCTGTTGGCAGGAAAAGATGTACCAGTGCCTGACATGCGGCAAGTGCTTCAACAACAAGAGCAACCTGACAACACACGAGTTAACACACAGTGAGGAGAAGCCCTTTGAGTGTTCCACGTGCGGCAAGGGCTTCAACAATCGGAGCAACTTGGCAACACACGAGCGGACGCACAGTGAGGAAAAGCCCTTTGAGTGCTCCACGTGTGGCAAGGGTTTCAACAACCGGAGCAACTTGACATCGCATGTGCGGACACACAGTGAGGAGAAGCCCTTTGAGTGCCCCACATGCGGCAAAGGTTTCAACAACCGGAGCAACTTAGCATCACATGTGCGGACGCACAGTGAGGAAAAGCCCTTTGAGTGCCCCACGTGCGGCAAGGGTTTCAACAACCGGAGCAACCTGACAACACACGAGCGGACGCACAGTGACGAGAAGCCCTTTGAGTGCCCGACATGCGGCAAGGCCTTCAACAACAGGAGCAACTTGAACAGCCACAGGCAGGGATTTTTAACCTTTTATTTCTCTAACTGTGACCCCTTGTTTCAAAATTACTTGTATTTTTCACATATTAGAATCTAGATCAGAGAGTGGTAGTGATACAGTACTAGAGTGGCAGATCATGTGACCGCTAATTGCAACCATAAAAATACTAGCTGCATTATCGGCTAGTCACTTAATAAAAAAAATATGTGAAATGTTTTTCTAGTATTTAAAAAAAATTTAGTATGAAATGGTGGTTTTTTTATGAGGACGTAGTATTTTTCTCATTAGTGAATTAGTGATGTGGCAACATTGGCCATGGTAATCTTATGATCATTACGTCCATTATCTTCAAAGAGGGTCTGTTGCTTAAGGTCACTCTACCTCTAGTATAAAACAGTTGATGGCCAGAAATAAATAAAGTCCCATCAATGATAAAGCCAGTGGATGGGACAAAACTAAACAGCACAAACACGGAACAAAAATAGCAAGTAAAAGCACATCAAAATTACATAAATAAAAACAGCAAAATATTGCAAGTGTTGCAAAGTGTCAAGGATAAACATAGGAAGTCCAGTACAAGTTGTGCGTGGTCATGGGGACAATACAAAAATAACGAAGGACAGCACTAGTAGTGTAGCAGTTGGGCAAAACATGATGTCAAAATGAGGGTACTCGATGATCCCACTTGCAGGGGCTGTAGGGACAAGGACGAAATGGTCACCCACATTCTCTGTGAATGCGAAAGTTTTGCAGCTTACCGATTTGAGCATCCAGATCACCACTTGCTTGAGCCCTGGGAACTCCTCCGGGGTATACTTATCAGATACTTGCTGAATTTTGCTTTGGCAAGGGGGCTCTTCTTATAGGAGAGAGGGATTAATTTCTTGGGGATGGTACAATAGACCACTGGTAGCAGTGTTTGGCTATCACAGCCCCCCCCCCCCCAAGTCATAATTCCACTATAGTCTGATAGCACACATTTCGCTGAAAGTGTTTGCTTAGGATTTGTTGGTGGCAACACTTTTTCTCAACCCTGCAGCAGACGGGCGTCTACGAGATCGACCAGCGAATGACCTGATGGCTTATCAAAAATGCTGACCCTTGACGTTTGGATAAAACTTTCTTTATGAACTTAAATGATTAAACTATTTAAAAACAAGATGTTTATGTTTATTTAACCATTGTGTCCTTTACTTTACTTAAAAACTTTACTTTAAAATAAAATAAGCTAAAGATTAAGCTTGATTGATATTTGTTTAAAATTGCAATGAATAAAATCCTTCAAGTGAATCAATCTTCAAACAGCAGTTGTTGTATCTTCCATCAGCGTAAGTTATTTCGAACTTAACAACCAACTTATTACAGAGAGATCGGTTGTTTCATTTGGCACAATGGTTTTTGTATTGGTTTTTGCCTCGAACCACCTTAAAAATAAAAAGTTGGGATTGAAAGGGTTAATGATGCTTTGAGAGGGATTTTCAGTTCCATAAAGCTTATGCATTACTTTTGAAATCGCAGCTTTCGCAACAGAATTATTTTCACCATGTTATCCTATTTCCACCAGGTATGGGAATCATATCATAACATCCATTTAAAATAAAATTGAAAATCGGGTTATTTAATTATTAATGGGCACAGTTTTACAATACTGTCCCCATCTGTTGTATATTTTTTGGCATTTTAAAAATTAAAAAATGTATAATTAAATAACTAGATAACATGCCCCTTTCAAAATTGCTTTATTTCCATGTTATGTTGTTTCCATTTTCCTGAGGAAAAAGGGCTAACATGCCAATGCAATACTTCTGTGGAAGTTGTGATTCCAAAAGTTTGCATTATTTCTGTGAGACTGACAATCTTTCTTAAAACTTTAATTACTGAGTATTCCAGGGTTCCCGAGGATCCTTGAAAGTCCTTAAGAAGTCCTTGATTTTCAATTTCAAGGACCCTTTAATACTCCTTCCTTGATTTTTACCAAAAATCGTTAAAAAGTTTTTGATTTTTGATAAAAAGTACCCTATAGTACTGCTTGATTTTGACTAACAATTGTGGAAAAGTCCTTGATTTTTTTAGTTCACGACTTTTAAATTTCAAGAAGTCATTTCATAAAACATGCTAAAGTCGGCTCTAAATGACGCACATTACTTCGGCATTCGGTACAAAGCTCTGCTTATATATATAAACACTTATATTTATGTTTGGTTGATTTAATAGGTATAGTAATCAACACATTATGATTGAGGGTCCTTGAAAAATATTTGGGATTTCTTGAAAAGTCCTTAAAACTCCTTGATTTTTATTTTGAAATAAGAGTGGGAACCCCTAATTCTGAATAAGTTTGTTTTCAAGATGTCGATGCTGTTTGATTGAGTTGTTTTATTTTTCCAACCGCAGGCGGATCCACAGTGAAGAACGTGCCTATGTGTGTCAAGTGTGCTCCAAAGCGTTCAGCAGCGCGTGCGGACTCAACAACCATCTTGTGGTATTGTATACAGCATATCGTCACTTAAGTTCCCACATGTGCTATCTAACTTTGCAGAATGGATCAGGTTTACTGCATGGTAACCCTTGGCGCTAGTTTTTCAGATTTGGCGATATATAATTTTTTGCGGCAACCTGTCTGACTTCGACTGATTCGAATTTTTTGACTTCGCAAGGATAACGTTTTCCGTCAACCCTATCTGACGATTATTTATCATCGCAGTATGTATAAGAGAGCGTGAAGTCAAAAGTTGCCAGAATACGGACTTTTGGCGCAATTTTGGAAAGTTCGCCAAAGGTTACCGTACAGTAAATCTGATCAGTTCTGCAAACTTAGATAGCACATGAGGGAACTTAAGTTACTATATACTAGATGAACTGTCACTATCAATACCCAGGTAGCACTGCAGTATCGGCCGATCTCAGCTTATACACAATGCATAATGGACTAAGTTTTACCGACGCTGAGCAATATCGAGGGTGCAATATTGGTGTGAATATTATTTGAAGAAAAAGAAATTACAATCCAAAATTCTCGATTGAATAATATTGCGAAACATAACATTTGCCTTTTACTCTTGCAAAATACCATAAGATTTCAGTTAAATTAATACGATTGCACTTTTCGTAATTTCTCATATGAAAGCTCAAAAAACAGGGGAATCTGGTTACAATTGGTAGAAAATTATCGATTTCATCCAATATTCTCCAAGATTGGCCGATACTGATGCGACATTATCCAAACTTGTTGTGCTCCCTGGGTAATTACCTAAAATTTATTTTATTGCAAATTTAGTGTATGTATATTGTGTTTGTAGTCCTAAAAGTCATTAAAAATATTATTTTTTTATAAATGTTTGTAAATAACTTTAAAAAAAAGTAGGTTTGTAACAGAATCTGTCACTCGGCCCGCTTCCTCATCTTGCTAATGAGGTAAATAGTGTAGGATGATCCATTACGTCATAAAAAGTGAATGTGCTCTTCTACAGAGGTCAAAGCTAAATGTCATGTGAAATTTGAAGTGGTTAGCATTTAAACTTTTTTTTTTTACATTCAAAATTAATTGAAAGCAGGAATATAAAAAATGTTACATTATTAATCTAAAGCAAAAATGTATAACACTTTTTCAAAAGAGAAAATAATTTACATCCTAAGTTACCTTGCTGTAATTTTAAGGATACCTATTTACTAATTCAATTACAAATTGTATACCTATTATTAGTGCATTACATTATAAAATTTGGACATTTTGTAGAAGTTATTAAGTTATTTTGTAACTATTCACAGGTTCAATGTGAATTAGTGACGGTTAACATGAAGTTCGGTTAACACAAAATATTGCGGTGCCCCCTTCGAGTTCACGTTAACAGGGTTCGACTGTAGTAATTAACTTAACTCTAAATGTTGCCTCTGGAAGGGAGGAGCATAGGCTTTATAGCATGTTATACCACTCGACAGAAGTGACACAGACACACGAAACACACTTAGAAAGGATGACACAAACACATAGACAAATAACAACATTTATAGACCAACACAAACATCCATGCCTTACCCTTATTTGAACCCCAACGCAGAAGCCCAAAAGGCTTGCTCCCTAACAGTTGTGCTGCCGGGTCAGTTCAAATACAAATACAAAAATTGTTGACCAACAACAGGCCAGAGGCCCAGCAAGGTTGGTCCAAAATATATTTGATTCCTTACCAGTTTCCAGTAACTATCAAGATTCTTCTTAAAATCTTCAACTCTCTTCGAATACACAACATATTCTGGCAAAGCATTCCACTCATTGATGACTGTATTGTAAAAATAATGTTTCCTTACCTCCTTTCTAAAGCATGATTTCATCAATTTGTGACCATGTCCTCTGGTCCGGCTATTTAAGGTAAAACCTAAGCCCTCCATGTCACCCTGTTTTATGAGCTTGATAATCTGAATTAAATCGCCCCTTGTTCTCCTATTTTCCAGGGAATACATGTTTAAAGATCTTAATCTATTATCATAATCGTTAATCTATTATCATAATCGATACCTTCGACTGTAGCAGGGCTCGAAAATTATATTGCCCGACATGCACGGGGCATGTAAACAGTTCAACAAAAATACCTTTCCATAAATTTAAATAAACATTTTGCGTTTTAATAAATCCCCAA
Organism: Hylyphantes graminicola; assembly: GCA_023701765.1. Lineage (NCBI taxonomy): Eukaryota > Metazoa > Arthropoda > Arachnida > Araneae > Linyphiidae > Hylyphantes > Hylyphantes graminicola. The sequence continues at coordinate 18,715,428 of CM043112.1, forward strand.
CATATCCATTTGTTGCTTCTTGAAAATCGATAATTTTAATCTTAAGTGGAAATTACTTACTTCACAATCTTGTCATGGCCTCAAATTGAAATTCATCAATAAAATTCAGGTGGGGCCGGGAAATTTCACCATTTTCTACAATTTTCGAATTCCTTGTTACTTTGGCAAGGTTTCTTAAGGAATAATATTTTGATATATTTTTTAATTAACATTGATAAAACTGGAACTTTCTGTAAATTCTCTGGGAAAACCTGGAAAAGTTAGAGAATTTGGTTTTCCAACTTAACAGTTATTTTGTGAATTAAGTATACTGCTTTAAAAAAAAAATTATGCTTCCAATTACGCATTTTAGTTTCAGCTTTTGTTGTTTTTGTCAAACTCATGCCAGGGTACAGCTTTCTTTTCCCGCTCGGCCTGCCCTTGGGCATGTAAAAGTTTTATTCGGGCATTTATTTCTAAGACTGACATGACCGACAGGGCATGTAAAAATTTTGAGATTTTTCTAGCCCTGGACTGTAGTGATTACTCTGTTGTTTTCCTGTTAGGTGCATGCTGAAGAGAAGGCCCACCAGTGCGAAGTGTGCAGCAAGTCCTTCCGTCGCCGGAGTGATCTCAAGAGGCACTGGCTAACGCACACCAATGAGAGACCCTTCAATTGCGAGGTATAACTGCATTTTATGTAACATTCATTTCAATTTCAACATACCTTGTCTATTTGAATTGGTGAGTGCAGAAACAATGTCAGTCACAAATTTAAAAAATTTTCAGGAGGGAGAAAAAACGTAATAACTCCTCCTCTATTTCTGCACTCAACACTCGAAACAAACGTCTTGTATTTACGGAACTACTCAACAGACTAGCGTAGTTTTTGCACCCAACACGCATCTTGCCTTTCCACGCTTATTTTCATTGAACACGAGTTTTCGGATTTTTTTTACTGAAGTGGTTTCTGCACTCACCGATTCATTTACTAGGGAGCTTCGAAAATATTTTCCCCCCATCTTGTCGCTTGGTTTTCTAGGAAACAGGGGAGCGTCCTTTCTCTAAACCTAACTTATTTGATGTTCTGTTGTGAGGTTGACAGCTCAAATCCAAGTAGGGTGGGGGGAAAATACTCTCACGTCGTTTTGTGGAAAACCACATGTGGGGTGGGGGAGGAAAATGCTTTCGAAGCTCGCATTCAGGCTAGACAGGGTATAATTGCAGACATTAAGTTCAAATGAGCCTACTGCAGGGTTGCCACAGTCCTTGAAAACCTTGATAAGTGCTTGAAAAAAACCCATTGATTTCCAAGGACTAGAAAAACAATTATCCAACCTTGAAAAGTCCTTAATTTTTTGGGCTGACGAATTTATCTTTATGTGTTGCAAATGTTAATTTTGGCTTCATTAAGAACACTTTTTCAAAGTGAATCAGTTCCTATTATATTTTTTGATTTGTTGTCTGTATAATACAATGAGGCAGAGCAAGTGATTTTAGGTTGATTTTTTTAATAACTAAAAGGTTATTTTATAACACATATTTAAGTTCATTTGAAAGTTAGAGAGCTCTTAGTCGTTTTCTAATTGAATTTTTAAAAACTTTTGTGATATTTAGGTGTAGCATGCTCAAATATGCAGTCTTTGAAAATGGAGAAATATATCCTTAAAAAGTCCTTAAATAGTCCTTGTTTTTTTTAACCAAAAAGTGTGGCAACCCTGCTACTTTATCACAGGTATCCAAACCAAAGTGCCTCTGTGTTATTCCAATGAAGTAAAAATATTTTCTGAACCACATTTCTATGGCTGTATTGAATAGTTTTAAAAAGGGTTTTTTTATGTGATAAATGTAGCTGACTTTCAGAAAATCCCACTTTTTGAAATTTTTCCCAAATATTTTTTCAAAATTGTAATGTCTATTAATCTTAATGTCATTTTATGTATTTGAATTTCACTAATTACAGTCATTAAAAGGCCCATGAATTTATTTTTTTCCCAGGGCCAAGAGAAAATACCCATTTATAAGTACAATACCCTTCCCTCTGGGTATTTACTCAACTGGCATCTCTACTCATAAGCATTTATCAATGGTTTACTATGTATAAAGCAAAATATATTTATTTATAATTACATGAACAATTTGCTGATATTTTTATTTCTGTTTTGTATTTATGTTGTTTTATTTCATGTTACACTTAAAAAAAGTTTTAAGTTTTGTGAGTTCTGGTTGTTTTTTGCATGATCTATAATTTCTTAAGATGGGCACCAAAAACTATTTTGAAACCAATATTTTTTAAATATCGAAATAAGTAATTATTTTATAACACCATTTGAATTGGTTGTTTGAGTAAGGTAAAAACTCAAAATATTATACTGAGCACATTTTGTTGCACTAAAATTATTTTTTCAAGTATACTATATTGTCTAATAGTAAAATTAAAAAAAAAAAAAATTGGACCCTTTAGTGTTAAACTGAGGTTGAGAATATTTGTTACTTTGTATGAGGAAATAACTTCTAAGAATTAATTCCGTATTCTAAATAACATTCTTTTGATTGTCGGAAAAACTTATACAGGAAAATACCAATTGTATTAAAAAATTCAAAAATCATAAAACTACAAAATTTTGTTTTTTCCAAATGTTATGATTAAATGTAAACAAATGTGTTTTCTTTATTTTTTAAAGTAATATTTATTTACCGTATATACTCGGGTATAACCCGACTCCGTGTATAACCCGACCCCCCTTTTTTTAACCAGATATCCTTCCAAAATCGGTAACCCGTGTATAAGTGGAGGTAGGAAATAAGCTAGAGCCTTCTGAAAAAAATATTAGAAGAAACCGGCTCATGACGGGACCGTAATTTTTTTTTACTTGCAAGCAAAATTTCAACCCCAACCAAAACAGGTTTCCGCTTTGTCCTTGACATTGCTGACCCTGAATGGAGAAGCTAGGTTTAAACTATGTTCAGTGAAGCGTGAAGACCCCGCTGCCAAAGTCACGGACTGACAACGTTTCTTTACGCCTCTTGAAGCCTGGTTGACTGAACTGTCCTGTGCCAAACCTACACGTGCAAATACGCATCACGCCGAGAACTAACAATTAAGCACGTTTATGGTAGAGATTGTGAAAGATACCAATCTTATTTCATCTTTAGAATTTAACTGTTTTTGTGTCTTTATTTTCAATAGTTTGTAGTTAAACCTTAAGTTTGATTGAAATTTAGCTTTAGTTAAGGATTTTTCCCCCTCGAAAATTTTATGTCTCGTGTATAAGTCGACCCCGTTTTTTACGGCCCTAAATTTGACCAAAATTTCTCGGGTTATACACGAGTATATACGGTAAGTTTTTTTTAATCCTCACCTTGAGGGATATGGTTTTCCTCTTAACTTTACATAATTTTCTCTTTTTTCCCCTCTGTATGTTTCCTTTAAAGTTAAACTTATTAAGTAAGTTAAGCTTAAGAAACCTAAAACTTCTTACAATATTTCTAGTCTAGTAATGATACTTTTATCGCCTTGTAATTGTTTACAATGTCCACAAAAATTGATAGTGTTACTGTTCCCACAACATTATCACTGGAAACTTTTTTCGTTTTGCTGAATTATGGGGTCTCTAAATGCCACGTTTTGAATTAATTTTTGTTTAAATACTTAACCTGTTGTTCATATTACCCTCTGACAACAATATTCTAACACATATCATAACATAACATAGAGATTTAGCGCCCAGAAGGGAAAGGCGTAGGCTATATACCCCGTTACCCTGTAAGCGTAGAATGACAGATGTATACTGTATGATGGGAAATAAAAGAAAAATGTTACTAAACCATTTACTTGACTATTGGGTCAGAGAAAGGCGAGCATGATATAGGGAGGTATCATGTAAATATTGCATTCCACCCCCATATATATAATGACACGGTATAGCGGCATATGAGCCACTATCCGTCACACTCCTCTGCAATTCCACTGGGCAGGAAAACATCGCTCTGCGGCAGTGGACATTGAGGTAACTAGGGACCTTATTCCAAAGAGGTGTCCTGCAAAGTTAAAAAAAAAACAATATTCAAATGAAAATTGTAAAAAGAGCATATTTACACAAAGTAAGAAACTGACCCCTGTAAAAGCCAGCCCAACAGGGAGCCATAGACACAATGTATCCATCATGCAAATTAAGAGACGAGGTGTCTTGTGTAGTTTAAATACCCAATAAGATCAGGGAGACCTTCATATGAGAGAACTTGATCAAAGCTTATAATGGGTAGCCCAAAACATTGCGTCATAACAAATATTCTGACTCAAATCCTTCAACCTTCTTCCAGGTGTGCAACATGGTCTTCAAGAGGGAAGCAAACCTCCTGCAGCACCAGCACTTGCACTGCAGCGACAAGAGCGCCACCTACCAGTGCCAGGTGTGCTCCAAAGAGTTCAAGGAGCGCCGCTACCTGACGCAGCACCACCTGGTGCACACCAACGAGAAACCTTTCGAGTGCCTCGTGTGCCAGCGCCGCTTCAACGACAAGAGCAACCTCAACCACCACATGGGCACTCACAGTGAGGAGAGGCCCCACGGGTGCGACCTGTGCGGGAAGCGGTTCAGGCAGAGCGGGGCGCTCAAGAACCACCTCCTCAAGCACTCGAGTGTCTGCAACTTCTTCTGCGAGGTCTGCGGCAAGGCATTCCGGTACAAGTGCTCGCTCACGAGGCACTATATGTCCCATCCTGAAGACGTGACATCAATATGATGTCCTTTCTAAGAGCAAAGACACAAACAAGCAACCACATATTGACTCATAGTGTTGAGACACAGAGCGAAGCACTGGAGAACCTCCTCCTCCAGCACTCGAGGGCCTGTAACTTCTTTTGCGAGGTCTGCAGAAGGCATTCCGGTACAAGTGCTCGCTCACAAGGCACTATATGTCTCATCCTGAAGACGTGACATCAGTCTCATCCTGAAGACAAGACATCAATATGATGTCCTTTCTAAGACCAGAGAGCAAAGACACAAACAAGAAATTGACTCATTGTGGTGAGACACTTGGCTTGTGACGCAGAACGTTGCACTTAAAAGTGTGCTCCTCCAGCACTTGAGTGCCTGCAACTTCTTTTGCAAGGTCTGTGGCAAGGCATTCCGGTACAAGTGCTCGCTCACGAGGCACTATATGTCTCATCCTGAAGACGTGACATCAAAATGATGTCCTTTCCAGGACCAGACAGCAAAGATACAAACAAGAAATTGACTCATAGTGTTGAGGCACTCAGCTTGTGGAACAGAACGAAGCACTCAAGAACCTCCTCCTCAAGTACTCAAGTGCCTGCAACTTCTTCTGCAAGGTCTGCGGAAATTCCGGTATAAGTGCTGGCTCACAAGGCATATGTGTCATCCTGAAAGCGTGACATCAATATGATGTCCTTTCTAAGACCAGAGAACAAAGACACAAACAAGAAATTGACTCATAGTGTTGAGGCACTCAGCTTGTGGAACAGAACGAAGCACTCGAGAACCACCTCCTCCAGCACTCGAGAACCTGCTCCTCCAGCACTCGAGTGCCTGCAACTTCTTTTGCAAGGTTTGCGGCAAGGCTTTCTGGTACAAGTGTTCGCTTTCAAAGCGCTATATGGTTCATCCTGAAGACGTGACATCAATATGATGTCCTTTCTAAGACCAGAGAACAAAGACACAAACAAGAAATTGAGTCATAGTGTTGAGGCACTCAGCTTGTGGAACAGAACGAAGCACTCAAGAACCTCCTCCTCAAGTACTCAAGTGCCTGCAACTTCTTCTGCAAGGTCTGCGGAAATTCCGGTATAAGTGCTGGCTCACAAGGCATATGTGTCATCCTGAAAGCGTGACATCAATATGATGTCCTTTCTAAGACCAGAGAACAAAGACACAAACAAGAAATTGACTCATAGTGTTGAGGCACTCAGCTTGTGGAACAGAACGAAGCACTCAAGAACCTCCTCCTCAAGTACTCAAGTGCCTGCAACTTCTTCTGCAAGGTCTGCGGAAATTCCGGTATAAGTGCTGGCTCACAAGGCATATGTGTCATCCTGAAAGCGTGACATCAATATGATGTCCTTTCTAAGACCAGAGAACAAAGACACAAACAAGAAATTGACTCATAGTGTTGAGGCACTCAGCTTGTGGAACAGAACGAAGCACTCGAGAACCACCTCCTCCAGCACTCGAGAACCTGCTCCTCCAGCACTCGAGTGCCTGCAACTTCTTTTGCAAGGTTTGCGGCAAGGCTTTCTGGTACAAGTGTTCGCTTTCAAAGCGCTATATGGTTCATCCTGAAGACGTGACATCAATATGATGTCCTTTCTAAGACCAGAGAACAAAGACACAAACAAGAAATTGAGTCATAGTGTTGAGGCACTCAGCTTGTGGAACAGAACGAAGCACTCGAGAACCACTTCCTCCAGCACTCGAGTGCCTGCAACTTCTTTGCAAGGTTTGCAGCAAGGCTTTCTGGTACAAGTGTTCGCTTTCAAAGCGCTATATGTTTCATCCTGAAGACGTGACATCAATATGATGTCCTTTCTAAGACCAGAGAGCAAAGACTAATCAGTGTAGTGACTCATAGTACTGAAATACCTTATGGTTGTGGCTTCTGTGGAAAGAGGTACAACACTCAGGAACCACCTTCTCAAACACCCGAGTGTCTGCAACTTCTATTGCAAGGCCTCAAATACAAGTGCTTGCTCACCAGGCACTATATTTCTCATCCTGAAGGCATCACCTCCATTTACTTTTGTTCTTTCTCAGAGCAAGACTAAAGCATATCGATTCACTGTGCCGAGGGACCTTATGCTTGTTTTACAGGAGAAGAGTGCCTGCAACTTCTTTTGTGAGGTCTGTGGCAAGGCATTCCTTTTTAAGTGCTCACTCACGAGGCATTATATGTCTCATTCTGAAGATGTGATATTGATATACAGTAGACGCCACTTAATGTGATCACATCGGGACGAACATGATTTGATAACAATAACCGATTGATTACAATACACGAAAAATGCACGATTTAATGATGAACTGCAGAAAACAATACAAAAGGTTAATTATTAACTGAAAAAGAAATCATCAATTGTTTAGCATTCTTTTGAAGCAAGTCATTAGGAATCGTTCATATGCATAATGTTTATGAAAGTGTTCCGCGTCGGCTTTGTTTTGCACACCTAGACGTAAGATTCGAAGTGCCCCCCTCATCTGAGCAGGCGTCGGAATTTTGTCCTCAATAGCACTTTGGGGTTCATCATCGGCATCAGAATCTTGTGACGAAGCCTGATCTTTGACACATACGGCTTCGCAAACGTCTTCATCAGAGGAGTAGAAGTCGCAACCTTCTCGTCGATCTCCATCCATGCTTCAAAATCCTCAGCAGTCACATCGGGGTCTTCCATTTCTTTCATCACTGACAATAAACTGATAACAATAAACGAACATTTAAATACAATAAACGATGATTTCTTAATGTATTTTAATATAAGCGGACGGGACTAAGCGATTTTGATAACATTAAACGATTTATAGCATTAACAGTGATCACATTAAGCGGCGTCTACTGTAATTTGTTGTTTCTAAGGCTAGAGAATAAAGACCACCATGTGTTGACTCGTAGTGCTGAGGAACTTCATGCTTGGGAATGCTGTGGGAAAGAGGTTTGAGCACTCAAAAACCACCTCCTCAAGTGCTGTGTGAAAATAAATTTGTACTTGTGCATATGTAATAGTAACAGATTTTATCTTAAAGATAAGGTATTTAAATTATTTTAAAAAAAAATATTTTAAAAGCAATTTAACTAAAAAATATGGGACACATAAGTAACTTTTAAATTTTGAATCATGAAATGTTTTATGATTGTGTATAGTGTATAAAAGTTCGTCTTTTGCAAATGAAGTGAATTTAAAAACCATTGAATGAGCGATGCTTGTGATTTTTAAGATTATTATTGTTTTTTTAATGGGCTTGATTCAGCACTTCATCAAAGAAAACGGAACAACCAATGAAATCGCAGTTCAGAGATCATGACATCATAAGAATCACTCCCATTTTAGGATGATCTGAAACAGTTTTTTTAGATAATTATCTTTGTTCTTGACAATGTCAAACTGGTTACAATTTTTAAAAATTATTAGAATCTCAGGGTAAATCTTTACAATATTTTTGTAATTTATAATTTTCAGAGAATAAATACATAAAATTGAACATGTTTGAAAGTAAAAAAAATTAAGATTATACTTTGGATGCTTTTTTTAGCTTTTTGAAATTGATTGTTCTGAGTATAAAAAGTTTGCTCTGGATGCTATTTCATTTGTAACAAAATGTTTTACTATCATATCATTTGTTAAAATGTCTTTGGAAATAGTGTTTAATATTTGTTGCAATTGTGTTAAGAGCAAGTTTAAGCGCTTATTTTTAACACCATATTTTTTTTTTTGCAAGATTATTAATTATAGTTGGAAAAAGTGCTGATGGAAAAAAGAAAATTTTTGATTTTGTCCATGTTATAATGTTTTTAATGCTGTTAAATTGTTATAAATATTATGTTCTGTTTTTCCATTACAATAAAAAAAAGCTTGATCCTATTGCATTTTTTTATTCACTGCAAAATTCAAATATGCCTTAGATTCCAAAAATTTGTATATACAGTATTCAAATTTAAGGTGCTGTTCGTATTATTCTGTGTTTAAAAATTTCATAATTTATTTTAACCTATGCATTACATGCAGCAGTTGAATAGCAACGAGTCCCCTTTCAACAGTAGAATTTCAATGTTACCCCATTTTCCCTCAGTTACTAAAATGTTGACGATTGTTTTCCTAAGTTTAAGTTTGTCTAAAATGAAATAAAAGACAAACTAAGACTAATTGAAAAGCTTAGTGGAGGATTGCGATGTGTTACAAAAAGGTGTAAACAAGAAAATGAGCTTTTACATTGCTCTTAAGGTAGATCTCCATCTTAGATGGCTTAATTTTTTTTTCTTAATATTTTCACTTAAAATTTTCAGCATAGTTGAAAAATATGAATATTAGAACAATTAAGTTAAAAAAAAGTTTTATTATAATAATAATTTTATAGTTAATGGCCTTAAAAAGGTTGACATATGTCGCCCTGATTTTTTGAAATAGATAAAGCTCTACTGTTCCCTTCATTTTATCGATTCAAATCTAATTTTTTTTACATAATCATACAAGTGTGAAGAACAAAGCTTGTTAAAACATTCTGAAAATAAAGAATATTTTTGTCAAAATTAATTGTCAAGGACACGTATAAAAACGTTTTTTCTATGTAAAATGTATTTTTTTAAACTTAGACAATCAAATTTCATAAAAACTCAACATCGGTTTGTATACACCATCATCTGGAAAAACATAAAAGAAAAATTAACTTAATTGGATTATTTTCCTGAGCCTTAGCGGTTCGAAGAAGGTGAAAAGCTCAGAAATATGTTTCCGAGAAAAACACGGTTAAAGATTTTAGTTGTTATTAAAAGTATTTATACACGTCAACTAAATTGTAAAAAATAATAATAAATAAATAAAAAACGTGAACCAAGCTGTTGACGACTACCAAATTTGGACAACATATTCTTTAATATGTGAGGATTATTTCTGATGATTTTTTGTGTGTGGACAATTTTAAATTATTTTTCGTGGGAGGTCTATTTTAAGGCTGCTCATCACCCCCATATCCCGTCCTCCTTCTAATGGTAAGTCTATGGGGAAAAATGGTTTTTATATTTCCAAAAAAAATTCACGGACACATATAAAGTTCGACTCTCATGGACACGACAAAAAAAAAAAAAACAATGAAATTATAGGAATATTTTAATGCTGTTCTTTTTAATTCATGAAACTCCAATAAAATTGTACTTTTAGAGGTTATTTTTTTTATATACGTTATCTACCTTTTTTTAATCGGAAAAAATTCGATTTAAAATAAGTAAATAACGTTTTTAAAAAAATAACCTTTAAAAGCACAATTTTATTGGAGTTTTTATGAATTAAAAAAAAAACGCATCTAATATTCCTATAATTTCTTTGTTTTTTTTGGGAATAAAAACCATTTTTCCCCATAGACTTACCATTAGCAAGCCCGATCGAAGGAGGACCGGGGGTATGGGGGTGAGCAGCCTTAACTCTGTTAGAAACGGTACTTGCATACAGTAAAACTTGTACCTAACTCTTAGTTTATGGAGAACAGGAAACTGTTATTTAACTCTTTCGATCCCTATTTTTATTCTAAAAACCTAAAATATGTGAAATATGGGGGGGGTATCTTAATTTAACTAAATTTTAAGGGGGTGGATGGAATCATTGCTTTTAAATAAATTATATTGATATTTTTTAAAAACAATTTGTTTAAATTAGTTAGAATTCGATTTGTAAATAATTAAAATGAATGCAAGCATGAAGAATTTAGAGCCAATTTATTAAAAATAAAATTGTTCGAGAAAAGAATTTAATTTGTACCATGTTTTTCACAATTTCATTTGACTACTACAAACATTATTTAATTCTTCAAATGATTGATAACTAGTTAGTTATGAAGCATTTCATTTTTTACACATTTCTGCAGGGAAAGGCATAGCACTGGCTAAAACTTAACGCTAGGGGGCGTCACAAACCTGGGGCGCAACTAGAAAAAATTTCTGGGGGGGGGGGGGTTCAATATTTTTCATACACATATTTTTTTTATTTTTTCTAATTAAAACTCTAATTATGAAATTAAAGTTATTTGTTATTAAAATTATTATTATATTTAAAATTATTGTTAATTAAAATAATTATAATTAAATTATTATTAATTAAAATTATTATTAAATTATTATTAATTAAAATTATTAATAAAAATTATTTTTAATGAACTAGTTTCAACACTGAGCTACAAAAAACAAAACAACCAATGACATCGCAGTTCGGATCGCGTGACCTTTTTTTTAAACCAATGAGCTTTTCAACATTTTTTCAAAGAAAGCAAAACAACCAATGAAATCGCAACTTAGAGAGAGTGACGTCATAAGAAATATTCCCATTTTAATTATTTTTAATTAATTATATCTTAATGTAATTTCCCATAGTTAATACAGCTTTCACACAAATTTATAATGAAAAATGAGAATGTTTTTGAAGCTGATGTAACGCTCTTGTCTTTAGTTTTCTAAGTACTGCGATTTCATTGGTTGCTTCGATTTTATTTTCAAAAATGAACGTACTTTTCGTCTGCTTCTGAGTTTTTTACAATACAATTTATTTTTATCTAGTCTAGGATCAGAATATTGGTATGGGTATACCTCAATGTCATTTAAAAAGTTTCTAAATAAAAAAAATACGTAACATTGTGATAATATTTGATGACGAAATCATATAATTATTTCGTCCTTTAACGAAAATAAGCTCTTAATATTAAATGCAATTTTTTTAAATTAAAAAAAAAGTTTATATGTAATACATTTCGAAACGAGTATCAGCAAATTTTTAATTAAAGTAATAAAACGTGATTACACAAATTGTTGATTCAATACAAATTTTCGACGATGCCAAAAGCAAGTAAAAGTTAAAGCTCAACAATAAAACAATTAAACGGTTTATTTTTATTATTTCTATATTCCTAGTAAGGTCCAGTTGCTTAGTGGTAGTGCTTCGCATTACCATGCCACTAGTCCGGTGTTCAAATAACGGATTGGGAGAGGTTGACTCAACATTACATTCCGTAAGAGGATCTATAAAATGAGGACCAAGCATACTTGGGAACTTAACACTTGAAGTTGACCGCTTAACCTGGACTCATGCCTTGCACCTCAGAGCCCTTGGTCACGTAAACTGAAATGGGCGCAGCTGGCCTTGGCCTACTAATGGACTGTTGCGCCGAATAGTTTAGTCTATTTCAAACTTCACCCAAGATGATTAATACTTTTAAAAAAATAAACTTACAACATTGTAAAGGCTCGAATTGCCGATGTGAAATAATTTAATAAGTGTTTACATTTATATCGCGAAAACAAAAGTATCTAATTTATATAAAACATGAACACACAAACCTAAGAAGAAAATATTATGAATTTGAACTTACTTAATTGTATGAAGAAAGTAATCATCTTGCTATTATAATCTAAAATCTTACTTTTATGACGATAGAACAGGCCGCGAAAAAAAATTCCCTAGTACACTTATTTTATATTTTTACTTCTATAATAATCCTTATCCTTAGGTAGCATATGCCGTGCCTTCAAATAAATCAGTCCATTTTTAATTTTTTTCTTGACATTTCCTGTTGAGAGTTTTGTTATAATCGCTGGTTTCCATCTTTTTTCTCAAAGAAAGAAAAAACAACCAGTAACGCCTGCATAAAAAATAGAAATCCCAATAAATAATAATTAAAAAAATACATCCAAAATCCCGCGCTAACTTTCTATTGGATGGGAAATTATTCCGAGGGGGTAAGAAAAAGAATAGTCGTGCAATATCGCAGACTTGTGAATTGTGATTTGTGAGGCGGCGCCAAAAAGTCAGAATCGGAGCTTCAGTGACGCATCAGTAGTAGAAGTAGAACAGATCTTACAAACAGAACAAATTAGTCATTCGAACATTTATTGTAAAATGAGGATAAAAAATCGTCTGCCCATTTAGAACTTTTTAAAAAAGTAAACGAACCTTTTTTTTTAAAGTTATGCTATAAAATAATTTTATGGAACCATTAAAAATAAACACAAAATAACATTTTATTAATTATATAACAAATTTTTATTAACACACGATTCAATCGAGCAATTCATTTTGCTGTAAAAAAAGAGAAAAAAGAATCGTTTATCTTATGGAACCTAAGAGTGTGTAACACTACACGACTTTCAATTACAAATAAAAATATTAACGCACATTTTTAGGTAATAATATACTTTATAAGGTAATTTCAATAACTTTAAAACAAAAAAAAAGGGTCTATCGCAGATACATCTTGCGCATTTTCAATTTCTTCGAGTATCTTCTTACGACATCTCACAGGTACTAGGAGTACGTGTACCAAATTTGAAGCCTGTATCACTTTTCGTTTTCCAACAATACCTTTAAAACCAAAAAATACTATCTCCGCTACCTCTTGCGCAAGCGCAATTTTATCGAAAACGTTATATGACGCCATACAGGTACTAGTAATACGTGTACCAAATTTGAAGTCTGTATCTATATATTCGTTTTCCAGCAATCCTTTCAAACCAAAAAAGTTCTTTGGCAGAAACCTCTTGCTCATGCGCAATTTTATTGAAAATTTTATTATGATGTTGCTTTGCCATGATAATCTTTTTGCACTAAGTGCGTTTATCCCGCCATTACTTTTATACCTCTCCCACGGGAGGGTGCCTAGTGGCCACGATTGGCATTCTGCCTCTCATTAGGGTCTTTCGTTCATCTGTTTGTCCTTTATCAATTCTTTGTCCTATGCGAACATTCTTGCCATACCGGAGGTGGAAGTAGCTTCGCTTCCATGGACTCCTAAATTGAAAATCGCCATCGTTTCGTACTATTCCGATGGTGTGAGGAATAGGATAGTTATGCAATATTTATTACCTTCCCAGATTTATAATTATTAAAGAAAATTAACTCAAGAAACGAAAAGGCGACGCCAAAGTGTCATTTTATCACAATTGGAGCTTTTTTTTGCAATCTATCTCATTAGAAAAGAGTTTCGTTCAAAATATTGTTTTGCACAGATTTATATACTTCCTGCCACCCTTATTTGAAACTTTTTAGGGATGAAAAACCGAAACCGTTTTTCCCACTCGGTTTTGACCAAAAAACCGGTTTTCATAAGGCCGGTCTTAAGGTTCAGTAAAACCGAAAAACCAGTTTTTGAAACACCGGTTTTTTTTCTGAAAAACCGCCAGCCCTACCGTTTCTTATTTTGTTGGCGGCGAGTATAGTAAATGCGAAATAGTGTTTCTCTATGGAATTTTTTTTATCACTTTCTAAATTTTTATTGTTAACAATATAAAATTTGACTATAATATGGGTTCTGGGGGGGGGGGTTCTGACCCTAACCCCCCCCCCCCCCCCCGTGGTTGCGCGCCTGTCACAAACTAATAAATTATTAACCGAAGTTCAGAACATGATGGGAAAATGCATAGATTAAGAAAGTAAGACTACTTTCTAAATCTATGGGAAAATGCAAGCATGTTAGTGAATATAATCTTTAAACGCGAAAAGAGTGGGGACTTTATCAGAAATTAAAAATAAAAAACCATTTTAGATTATCCTCTAAACGTATTATTAATTCTTCTAAAGATCTGCGGTAATTATTAAGTTGAAGCAAAAATGAGCAATTCTTAGTATTGATTTCGAAAGGCTCTAAATCATTTAAAAATTACGGTACAATTTTTTTTACCAAATTATAAATTGTACTTTTATTATTATATTTACACCTAAAAATCTTATTTTTAAAAATTATTTTTTAAGAAAAAAGACATCTTTTGAAACATACAATTACGAATTTTCCAAAATACAAGTATTTTTTCGGTTCACTTTTCTCCAAATCTTTTAAATATTTCTTAATATTTTTTTGTGTGTGTTGTGAAACCATTTTAGATCTATTTAAAGGCAAAAAAAAACTAGGTGACTATTTTTTTTTGCCTAAAAATTTCTTTAATTTTATTTCAAAAACATTATATTCTATATTCATAAAAATTCTGCTTTTCAAAGACGAAAAGTGTAAAATAATAAAATATTTTTTTTAAATTTGTAAGACTAAATTATTAAAATACGTCAACCATGCTTTTTCGCTGATTTCTATCAAGTAATTTCTATGTTGTGATAAAACAAATTAAAAATGCATGACGACTTGTCGTTTCTTTTATTACCACTTTATGTATTTTAAAATACTTTTTATAAATTTTTTCAATTATATTTAATATGCTTTCATTCCTGCGGTGTAACTAAGCACTTCGTACATGATAAAGTATGAGGTGTGATAGATTTTATGTAGTGCATTGAATTCTTTTCAACTTTGAGAAAACTTTAATTTTATACTATATCCTGTTTCGGACAGTTGGCCAGGTGCTACTGTTTATATCATTCAGCAAGGGCTGTGGGGAGCCCTGTGGTCAGTGTCTCGATCTCCGGATCGAATAGTCTCGCGATCGAGTCCTGGTCGCCGAAGACACACCGAGTATATTCGGAGTACAAGCTCGTTAAATCTGTTGGGTCCGAAAGTCCTGTGGGCGGTCATTGCGCAGTTTCCCACGGGTCGGGTACAGGTTCCTGGAGATTATTTCCCTCCCCTTCGGGGACATGTCCATATTGTGGAAGTTGGGCGCGATAGATAGCAGCATCTGTCACGTATATGTGAGTATGTTATGACTGTCTTACTTGACGAAGGTTTATAAGCGGCTCCCTGAGCAAGCACACAAGCCTGAAAATATATGTATACATGTATACCAACCAAACCGGCCAGCTGACCAATTTTTGTACCCCATGAACAGTTTCGCCCCTTCTAGGAATAATTTCGATGTGTAGTAAGGAAGCTTCACGTCGAGACTACAAACTTTTAATTACGATCTCCGGCGGTCAAACGGCGCTGATTTAAAAATATGAAATTAAATTTGGAGTTTTATCGAAAAAAAAAAGGGTTAAACGGCATCAATGCCAGCAACTCCTTATAAACAAAGTCATTTTTTTTATACAAATAACGAATGGTACAAGCCAGCTGCTTCTGTATCGAATCACGATCGTGCGCGTCCGGTCGGAAAGGTTTATTAAAACTTCACATAATCACATTATCTCGTCTTGATTAGTGGAATTGAAAACAAGCACCAAATTGCATAGTAAGGTATTTCCCCCCCTGCCCTATGTGACTGCTCACGACAGACATCGCATTTCAATCTTTTGGAAGAAGTGAGCAGTAGCGACTGTCATTGTTGACAATGTGTTGCGACTGTCATTGTTGTCATTGTTGACAGTCGCTACTGCTCACTTCTTCCTTGGCTGGCGGCCATTAAACTTTTTGCGGACTTGCACAACCTTTGGACATTATCTAAGAATTTTTTGTTTGCTCCAACCATGATTAACCATCTTCAATGTACAAGGAACTCTATGGTATAAGGATTCAGCGCCTCCAGCGTTTTGTATAAAATTGTCCGTAAACATACTCAGAAATCCTTTAAGAATATACAAAAAAACTAATATATAAACCTAATAATTTCTATTGGGTATTTTCTTGATTGAATTTAGTTTTTTTAAAAAAATAATTCCTTACATCTTTTAAATAAATGCATTCTAAATAAGTATCCTACCAGTTTTAAAAAACATTCTTTTTAAATGATTGTATAAATAGGTGACAAGATTTGAGGTTATTGGGTAATTTCAGTGGTAGTCCATCTTGGTGTTTGGTCCGCTGAAAATGAGCGGCAATAGATATTGCTGTCCGAGGCCTATTGAGGTTCGGCAATATACACTGTACTGTGGAAACTGTCGAGAAAAGTCATGAACTCAAAAACAAATAGAAAAGCACAAAAAAAAAGTAACAAAATAAAACCATTGGCGACCACTGAAAGAACCTTTTAGAAATTTAGATAAAAGCATGCACCAAAGTTGCTGAATATGTAACTTTTAGGGACTAATGAAATGTTTTAAAACTTTTTTTTTTCTCACTCAAATCCATTTTTGACTCTGTAGCAGTTCCAATATCTTCACCAGATGTCACCCTCGGACACGTTGAGTTGCTCCTCGGGGCTATTTCCCCTTAAGATCAAAATCTTCACCAAAATCTCTTCCCATCAGGGCCTGCTCTAGGGAATCTCAGACTATAGGCACAACCTATTTTGGGGGCCCCTTTTCGGAAAATTTTATGCATGATTTCCAATAATGATGGTGCTATAGGACCCATATGTAAAATTTTTGCTACAATTTTTTAGGATTCCTTACAAACATCGATCAAAACAATAACGTTAGGTCAATTACTAACTTAAAATTGAGCAAAAAACAAAGTGGAGTATCCGAATTTTTGTTAGTTTACTGATATTTTGGAGATTTACAGCATTTAGCATAATAGAAACTGAAATTTAGGGGCCCCTAAAATTTGGGGGCCCTAGGCCCGAGCCTAACAGACCTTAAGGAAGAGCAGGCCCTGCTTCCCATGTAACTCTTAAAAATGTGTGCTGACTAATAGTTATTATTTATGAATTTTGCCACTACCTCACGGGTGATATTTTAGTTTTCTGCAACTAAAACAAGCACCAAATTGCTTTACAGAACTTTTTACCCACTGCCTGCTCACGACAGGCATCACAGTTTGTGAAGACATTTCCTGCTCTCCCAAGGCAACGACCAGCCTGCCCCGCGCCGGCTGCAGTAGACTCAAATTTAAAAAGAAAAAAGCTACTGAACGAACCATTCTCGATGATAACACTTATCAAGTCTAATTATTTGTACATATTACGCATTGCGTACGTTGAAGCATACGCATGCTTATAAGACACCAAACTTTGGTCTACTAACATTTGAATTTTAAAATAATTATTTTGAACACATATTTAAAAACAAAAACTGGTGTTAATGTTCGTTATGAAATATTTCTTGTAATTTGTAAGTATTTGGCTGATGTGAACATTTGCGCCCGGCAATTAAGTCGCCAAGTTAGCAACCTCGCCGGATTCCGTTTTACGACAACCCTTGGCGGCGAAAATTTGGCAAAATTGCCAAATCGTGAAATTCGCCAATTTTAGCAACTTTTCCCATTGTTTTTCGCCAAAAAACCTGAAATCCGAAGTTTGGCAACCATGCATGTTGTTTCATTTTTTTCCCCATTCCATCTCGCGGTGGTATGTTGCACGTGATTCTAGAACTTAATTTTTAGTCCATTTAAATCTTATTTGTTTTTATTTAAAAGTAAATATTTTTCGTGCAGATAGATTTTAAATTTGATGTTTAACTATTTAAAATGATTATTTTCATTATTTTATTTTCGGCACTTGCAGTGTTAGGATCCACGTTTTTTATAAAATCATTGTAGGATTTGCCTTTTTTCCTGGTATGTAATTAATGTTTCTTCAATGTTTTATATTTAAAAGAAATCGTTTTAACGCTTTTTTAGTCCGTTAAATACTGTTTGAAAACTCGTGTTAGAATAGTTTTTTGGCTACGTTTTGTTCATTTTTACCTCTTTCAAGAATTTCACGTTTTTGGTCATTGTCAGATCGTTGTAAAAATTGCATGTTTTTCGTCATTTTGCGATCGTATTTTAAAAATGTCTTTTAAATGAATAGCTTTTTTAGTCTTTTTTTTTTAAATACCGTTTGAAAAATCTTTTTAGCTATGTTTTTGTTTATTTTTTCCGTTTTTTAAGAATTTATGTTTTTGGTCATTTTCAGATCGTTGTTAAAATTGCATGTTTTTCGTCATTTTGCGATAAAATTGTCTTGTTTTTTGTCATTTTCATATTTCAGCCGTTTTGGGATTTGGGAAACCCCGGGTGTTGACGTCATTTTGACTTGGCGCCCTCTCGGTAAACACCGGGTGTTGGCGTCATTTCGGCTTGGCGACGATTTTGGCAAAGTCTCCAAACCCGGGCGCTAATGTTTACATTAACGCCCGGAAGAAAAAGGCTACTTAACGAACCATTCTCGATGATAATACTTTTCAAGTCTAATTATTTGTACATATTACGCATTGCGTACGTTGAAGCATACGCATGCTTTTATAACACCAAACTTTGGTCTACTAACGGAGATCGGAGATCGAAATAGCAATACGAAGTATCGACGCGAAGCGTCCTTACTTCTCCGTCTAAGATACCCCAAAAAGGGAGAGCGTTTGTGTTTTCCAAAAGTAAACTATAAGTCCATATAAAAATAATGTGGAAAACCCGTGGGAGAGACCCCAGGGCAAAGCGATAGGCTTGTTTATTAAAAAACAATGATGAAGATGAACACCAAAAAGGACAATGAACACATATCTTTAAACACTGGACATAACAATGCTATTCAAAGTGCAACTTGTTGTCAGGGTAAAAAGTAGTTAACGAAAAAACTTAACTGTCATAACGGTATTACCAAGAAGGGTCGTGATGAACGGTGCATGGACGTTTATATTTTTGTTCGACTATATGATCATAAGCGATAATGCCTTTAAGGTTCTCATATGCAGAGCCATCAATAGAGGTTTTGTAGTTATGTGAAGCAGAAAGAATTGCGGAGTCAATAAAATCAATATTAAGGTCTCTGTGAAGGATCTTATTTCGCACATACCAAGGAGCATTTGTCATTCTTCTCAGGGTTTTATTTTGAAATATTTGCAGTTTGTTTCTGTGTGTCTTGCGAACAGCGGCCCACGCTGGAGAGGCGTAGAGTAAAATTGGCCTTATCATTGACTTATAAAGTAAAACCTTGTTGTTAAGGGACATTTTGGAGTGTTTCCCAATGATGGGATTTAGACTGACGCTGGCACCTGTGGCTTTAGCTATTGTTTGCTTAATATGTTCTTTAAAGCTGAGTCTATTTTCCAAATGTACTCCGAGGTATTTGGTATGCGGCTCATTTTTGATATCAGTATTAAAGATCTCAAGATCGGTGTCATAATTTGTCAGTGTTTTGTGCTTTCTAAAGAGGACTGAGGCACTCTTTTGTGCATTAATTTTCACTCTCCAATCTTCACACCAATTTTCAACTAAGTATAGCGCTGTTTGCAATTTGTCAAAGGCTATGTTACCGTGTTTAGATTTGGCTAGTATGGCCGTATCGTCCGCGAAATGCGCAGTAATACAGTCTGTCTGAGTAGGGAAATCGTTAATGTACAGATTAAATAATGTGGGACTCATTGTGCTTCCTTGTGGAACTCCGGCCCTAATGGTTACTACTTTGGACAATGTGCTATTGATTCGAACCTGGAAACATCTGTTTGTGAGGAAAGAGTTAATAATATGTATTAGTGGTTTTGGTATGTTCTGCTTGACAAGTTTTATAATTAGGCCTTCATGCCAAAGGCTATCAAAAGCTTTTTCAATATCTCAAAATACGGCTCCCACTGTTTCTTTGTTGTTAAAGGCATTTCCAATTATTTCTACTATTCTATGAACTTGGTGTGTTGTTGAATGTCCTTTTTTAAAACCATATTGATTAAGATTGATAATCTTATTAGCATCTAAGAAAGTGTTTAATCTAGTCAGAATAATTTTTTCAAGAACTTTTGCTAAGCTGGGTAAGAGACTAATTGGTCTGTAGCTGCTAGGGAGAAGTGGGCTTTTGCCTGGTTTTTTAAAAAGAATTATAATGGCTTTTTTCCATGTAGTCGGAAAGTAGTAGTGTTGGAGGCATGCGTTAAAGATATTCGTGATAAGTACAATGACCTTTTGGGATAGATTTTTTAGGGATTTATTGGAAATCATATCGTATCCAGATGCCTTTTTAGGATCAAGGTTTTTAATAATGTGTGCTACTTCCTCAGGAAAAGTTTCTGGAATAGTTGCATTGGGTTTAGAGCTTAGGTATCGATGAACCTCTCTCTTCCGTAACATTGTCAACCATTTCATCATTTGTTGGATTGTCATGGGGTGAAAACTGGTTATATAGGCTGTTTGAAAGTACGTCTGCCATGTCTTTTTCTGTGCAAGCTATTTTGTTTGGGCCTTGAAGTGGGCCAATATTTTGAGGATTAGATTTTAATGCCTTGGCCAATTTCCAGACTGTGTTATTTTGGGTGGATAATTTCATAACTGTACATTCCCACGTTGTTTGTTTGTGGTCAGCAATAATTGCTCTGACTCGCCTACACGCTTCGTTCCATTTGCTTTTATCCTCCGGTTGTCTGGTTACTTTGTAAACTTTTTAAGTTTATTTTTGTTTTTTATTTCATTTCTAATTTCCTGGGGTAGTTTATAGTTGTTGCTATGGCTTATTGGTCTCGAACTATTTTCAATGTCATTTTTTATTTTAAATACAAGATCCTTTATAGCAGTGTCTATTTGGGCTATGGTTTGAAGAGGAGGGTTGATATTGATATTGTCATTTGAGAGGGAATGAAATTTTTCCCAGTTTGTTGTAAGTCTGATTGATTCAGGGGATTGTGTGAGGCCATATAGAGAGAAAGTTACCGGACTGTGGTCGGAAGACAAGGAACTATGAACTTTTAATGTAGGAAAGCTTGGAATTCCCGTAAGGAGCATGATATCTAAAATGTCCGGTCTATGGGATAAAGTGCCTGGAAAGTGTGTAGGTTCACCAGGAGCTATTAAGGTAATGCCTTTGTTTAAAAAAATTTTTTGAAGAGTCTTTCCATTATTTGCCCTGCAGCCCCAGGTATCGGATTTAGCATTGAGATCACCAGCGAGTATGGTTGGAAGACCGGAGTTTACAAGAGCCTCTAGATCATCTGCTACCAGTTTGGAATTGGGTGGATTATAAACTGATACCACTAATATTTCTCCAAAATTTTCGCTTTCAATTATGACTGCGCATGCTTCTATTGTTTTAAGTTGGGGCAATATGTATTCAGTGCTTCTAAGACTATTTTTTATGTATACCGCAACTCCACCACCTCTATTAGTTAGTCTATCTTTTCTGTACAATTTGAAATTTGGGATTTTAGCATTGTTACAAGGGCGAAGGTGAGTTTCATTAACTAACATTATGTCCAGGTTTTGCTCGTTAATAAATTGCCCAAGTTCCTCCAGTTGCTTTTTGAGACCGTTCAGATTAGCAAACCCAATGTTTGTATGCATAATTGGCTGAAAGGTGTGATCTCTTTGAGAGCTGTAATTTTTCATGGTTGGAATAGTGTCATTAGCTCTTCAAAGGCTGATAGCCCAACCTCTATTTTTGCAGTGATTCCTTTGGCAGTTTTAAAATTAAGGGCAGCTTTTTTAAGAGTGGTTAGTATACGTTTAATGTTAGTGCCTTTTATAATATTTTGAAACTGTCTAATCAAATCGAAGAAGTTTAACTCATCAGTCTCTTGGTCGCCCTGATTTGGAAGAAATAGGTTTCCATCCTGTGTGAGTACCGAAGTATTTGGTGCATAATTTTGAGAAGTGGAAGGAGCGTGAGGGTCATTTGAATTGACCTCATCGGGAATCAATGCCTGCGAAAAGCTGACACCTGGTCTAGTCAGGTTTGGAATAGAAGCCCTATTTGGAACAGAATCAGATCTGAGGTCATTAGAGGATATTGCAGTATCTACTACAGGTGTTCTAGGAGTCCGAGTAGATTGTCTGGGTTTTGGATACTTCGGACATCCACGGAAACTAGCAGCATGGGGGCCCTGACATAATGCACATTTTGGACTTTCGATTCTCCCTCTTGAGGGGCAATCTACTGTCATATGGTCTAGCGAACATTTTACACACCTGGGTGGGTTGTGACAGCCCGATTTTGCGTGGCCATAGCGTTGGCATCGATGGCACTGAGTAGGTTGTTTTTTGCGCTTATATGGGGCAACATCTACTTTTAAATGCATAAAGTCAGTGAGATTAAATATGGCCTTATTTGCTATTGTGTTTGGAAGTTCCAGAAAGTATACCGGAATGGGTATCTTATTGCCCACCACCGTTTTGGAAAACTGGAATAGAGAAATTACGGGATAGCCTAAATAATTTAGTTCTTCATTAATAGTCTCTATATTAATGTCAGAAGGGACATTTCTGAGTACTACTTTAAGAGTTCTTTCACTCTTAAGCTTATACGAGTTGAAAGGGATTTTCTTTTCGTCTAGAACGGTGGTAACATTTATGTAGTCCATTTCCGTCTGGACCCTTTTATTCAGAGTTTCCGGGTTTGCCTTCCCCGTAAAATTACTAATACCTGCCTTTTTCAGGTCTTTTGCCAATTCTGGCCAGTTAATTTTAGGATTTGAAATCACTATTGGAGGTGGTTTTGAACTAGCTTTAGGAGCAGGTAAAAATGTGGAATCGTTTTTATTGTTAGAAATTTCGTCTATTTCTATATCCTCTGGAAGGTCATTTTGAAGAGGTGCATATTTATTTTGTGTTTCAATTTGTGTGGGTTTAAATTGATCATGCGACTTTTTGACAGTATGCCTTGGGGAAGTGAAAACCTCGTCACTATTATGTGACGGTGCATTTTCTTGCACATTGTCCTCGTTCGTCCGAGATCCGTTTAAATCCGACCGGAAATCGTCTGATGAATGAAATGATTGGTTTTTGGCCAAGCACTTTGCCTTGGTCATAGTGAGTTCATCGTCATTAGGGTTTGACGCATGATCAAAAACACGTTTGGATCCCTTTTTTATCAGGTCATGTTCAAGATGAACCAGATTTTCATAGTCAACTATTACACTATGCTTTTCACAGTTGGGAATTGAACATTTTCCCAATTTCTGAAGAAACATCATAACCTCTTTCACCATATATTTCATGGTACATTGAAATTATTGAGGCTGAAACCTGATACTGGTCGGGTAAGTGATCATGAGTCATGACTGCTATGAAGAGCAAGTCTCGTGTCTTCGAGTGACTTTTGAGTGATCCTACAGCTTTCTTCAGCTTTAAGGATTTGATCACAAAGGTCCAACGCAATTTGCGAATTGGCCATGATAGAAGTGAATAAATAAAATCGTAGCAGAAGAATCAAAAATGATTTATCGCTATGTAATAAAAGCATGTGTGACCACGGCTTGATCAATAAAAGTTTAACTATCCAGAATAAAAATATTCGAGTCAATAAAAACAGTATTCGCACATGCAAGCACGGCGTAGTTCAATATAAAATAGACGCACAAAGTTTAAAGGAAAGCCAAGTAAATAAGAGACAGGAATCAATTCAAAGCACGGAATAAAATCTACTAAAAAGTAGAAGTCAAAACAATCAACAATAAAAAGAAATCAAATATGGCGACCACACGTGCAAGCACGCGGGTACCGCCCTAGAATTATAAGCAAACACAAACAATCACACAGATTGTTGTTATCAAAACAACACAATTGAAAGACTCAAAATACAAAAATTCATAAAAACCTTTTAAGCATGAGATGCAACGAATCGAGATACCAATTCCCGCGACTAGTTAGAAAATCACATAGATGATAGAATCACATAGATCTACTAACGATTTTATCACTACTAACAATTTTAAAATAATTATTTTTTAACACATATTTAAAAACAGAAACTGGTGTTAATATTCGTTATGAAACATTTCTTGTAATTTGTAAGTATTTTAATTTCGAATCATTTTTAAAAGATAATAACGGGGTGAATTTTTTTTCGATATGAGATTCCCAAGAGCAAATTAAATAAAATTTTGGATCTGAAATCCATGAAGACACATGAAAATAACCGTCAGCAGATGACTGTTTTTGATATCTAACGAAACATCTTTCAATGGCATACGTATAGTTGTTTGAAATGTGTAATGTGCTATTTTTATTATTTGTACGTTGCATTTCTTTTTACTTATACAACTTTCCAACCAGGCTCGTACGATCGTCCGGGTATTAAAGAGAATGTTCAAGCTCTTCAAAAATATCGATACCGAGGCAGCTGACTTGTACCATTCGTTTATTTGATCGGAGATCGAATTAACTGTTGTAGTATCGACGCGGAGCGTCCTTACTAAGCATCGAAATATCCCTAGAAGGGGCGAAACGGTTCAAGGGGGTAAAAAGTGGTCATCAGACCGGTATAAACAGAGTTGGGGGGGGGGGGGTCCTAGGACCATGCCTATATCCATTCACTACCACGTCGGATCGTGATGGATCATAGGAGGGCGTTCAAAATCTTGCATGGCAAACTGGTCATAGTTTATAATTTGAGCTATGTTGTCGTGCTCTGTAGCCTCCATAGCCTCGAAGTATTTGTGGGAGGCAGATAAAATGGCTGAGTCGATCGGGTCAATTCCGAGATCCTTATGAATAATGGTGTTCCTGACATACCACGGGGCGTTTGTAATATTCCTCAGGGTCTTGTTTTGGAACGTTTGCAATTTTTTGCGGAGGCATTTCTGAGCGGTTGCCCAGACTGGGGACGCGTACATAATGACTGGTTTGATCATTGACCTGTAGAGAAGCACTTTGTTCCGAAGAGACATCTTGGAGTTTCTGCCTAAAATAGGGCCCAGGCTGATGGTTGCGCCTGTCGCTTTGGCAATGGTTTGTTTTATGTGTTCTCTGAAGCTCAATCTACTGTCTAGATGAACACCGAGATATTTGGTATGGGGCTGGTTAAGGATTTCTGAGTTAAAGATCTCAAGATAGGTGTCGTAGTGGGTTCTGACTTTATGATTTCGGAAGAGAACTGAAACGCTTTTTTGGGCGTTGATCTTAATGCGCCAATCTTCGCACCACTGTTTAACCGAGTACAGGGCGTTTTGCACTTTCTCAAAGGCTATGTTGCCTCTCTTGGATTTGGCCAAGATTGCAGTGTCGTCTGCGAATTGGGCTGTAATGGTGTTGTCGGAGGTCGGGAAATCGTTGATATAGAGATTGAATAAGCTGGGTGAGAGTGAGCTGCCCTGGGGAACTCCAGCTTTTATTGCTTTTATCTCGGATAAGGTTGTTTATCCTTACTTGAAAGCATCTGTTGGTAAGGAACGCATGAATGATATGGATAAGGGGCTTCGGTAAATTGCTGTTGATGAGCTTCTTAATTAGGCCTTCGTGCCATAAGCTGTCGAATGCCTTTTCTATGTCTAGGAAGACCACTCTTACGTGCGTTTATTTGAATAATAAAATGACTGTTTTTAAGGAGTTGCTGGCATTGATACTCTCTAACGCATTTTTTTTTCGATAAAACTCCAAATTTAGTCTCATAATTTTAAATCAGCGCCACCTGACCGCCGGTCGAAAGGGGATACGGAAATGGCATTCACCATCTTCGGACCAACACCCATTTTCGGACCCAAAGTTTCTTTTTTCGTTCTTTTAAGGATGAAGCAAGTTGCATGATATTTAGGGAAATAATGCCTTTTGCGAAGAGGACAAGTTTCGTACCATGTTTCCTCATTTTGCTCTAATCAAAATAGAAAAATAGTTAGAAAGTCGGTGCATGTGAAAGCTGAAAGAAAGTGGTACAAGTGATAAAAAAATATCCAAGCAAATAAAAAAATGTGCTAAGATTAGCGATAAATATCATTCCCAACAAACCCTCCCGAAACGTGTGACTTTTTATTCTGGGCTGTCGGACAACTCCGTACGAAATGGGTTTAATCCGCCTCTGTTTTCGTGTCACGCGGGTTACCAACTTGATATTTAAAAGGGATTTTTTTTTTCGTTTTGCAGTTGCCACTCAAGACGTGAAATATGCCTTTCGAGTGTTCTGAATTTCGAAGTATTGTAAGATTTGCAGTCAAATTTTGTGAGCCGCTCAGCTGGTATGATGGTTTCGACTTATGAAGAGAAGGATTTTTATTGTTATCATTACAAGGATTTTATTGTTATCATTAAAATTGTATGATCTCGAAAACGTGCTCGTTAAAATTTGTCGATCCATAAGTCCGGTGACGGTCAAAACACAGTTACTAGTTACTGTGCAGGTTGTCTGAAGAAAGATTTTCCCTCTCCCCCAGAGCTTAAAACAGACTTCCACTTTTACGGGCCTCTTATTGTCTTATGCTAAGAGAAACTACTGCACTCTCTATCCCTGGAGATACACGACCACAACAAGAACACAGCAGTAGCAAGGGATTATTGGTCATCGACAAATAATATCCAAATTTAGGATCCCAGTCACAATTTCAATTTCAGGATTGCAGTTTCTTTTTATTTAAAACTATCAGTATGGCCCCGCCTTGCTGGGAATCCGTTAGCAGAATAGAAAATTTGTCGTAAAATTATTGGAATGGGGTTTTCTCTTCAAGATTGATTACCTAAGATCTACTTAAAACTGGTTGTATTTTTCAAATAGATTCGAACGTTTAGTAGAAGAGCTTCCGGCCGGACATATATGTTTGCAGTCCTTCAATTTGAAGCATATATAAATCTAATATTTCATATTTACCTTATCTAAAACATCCAACATACAGCTGATAATGGGAGAAACATGGTATCATAAGTACTAACACATACGAAGTAACGAAGCTTGAACAATTAATATTTATATACAGGTACATTATGTTATATACAGGGTGGTTATAAGATAACGCTCGCTATTCGGAGTGATCCCCTAACTGACAAATATTTTGAAATGATATTTAGTTTTTAATTCTCAGTTTAAAGAACGCTGAAACTCAAGTTTACTTTTTAAAAAAAGTGGAAAGAAGAATTCGGGGATTAAATTGATTTATTTTTATTTGTGTGAACTACTATTATATAGATTTATATATAAACGAACCTACTTCAATGAAACACTTCCCATGCGAGCACTGTTATTACATATAAAATGCACTCCGTACGCTAACGCATACGCAATGCTTTAATAACACTGTAAAAAATATCGGTAACAATTCGGAGATCGGAGATCGAAATAGCAATACGAAGTATCGACGCGAAGCGTCCTTACTTCTCCGTCTAAGATACCCCAAAAAGGGAGAGCGTTGGTGTTTTTCAAAAGTAAACTATAAGTAATTATAAAAATAATGTGGAAAACCCGTGGGAGAGACCCCAGGGCAAAGCGATAGGCTTGTCTAATAAAAACAATGATGGAGATGAAAACCAAAAAGGACAATGAACACATATCTTTAAACACTGGACATAACAATGCCATTCAAAGTGCAACTTGTTGTCAGGGTAAAAAGTAGTTAACGAAAAAACTTAACTGTCATAACTGTATTACCAAGAAGGGTCGTGATGAACGGTGCATGGACGTTTATATTTTTGTTCGACTAAATGATCATAAGCGATAATATCTTTAAGGTTCTCATATGCAGAGCCATCAATAGAGGTTTTGTAGTTATGAGAAGCAGAAAGAATTGCGGAGTCAATAAAATCAATATTAAGGTCTCTGTGAAGGATCTTATTTCGCACATACCAAGGAGCATTTGTCATTCTTCTCAGGGTTTTATTTTGAAATATTTGTAGTTTGTTTCTGTGTGTCTTGCGAACAGCGGCCCACGCTGGAGAGGCGTAGAGTAAAATTGGCCTTATCATTGACTTATAAAGTAAAACCTTGTTGTTAAGGGACATTTTGGAGTGTTTCCCAATGATGGGATTTAGACTGACGCTGGCACCTGTGGCTTTAGCTATTGAATTAAAACAATTGAATTAAAAATAATCTTTAATAAAACATACTTTAAAACAAAAACTGGTGTGTACATTCGAACCGAAACATTTACTTTAATTGGTAAGTTTGTGGTAATTTCGAAAAAGATAATTCTAATTTTTAAATAGATAGTTTCGGAGTCTTTGCAGTCTTCTTTTCGTTACGAGGGTTTTTAATCTGAAATTCAGGAAAGCAAAAGAAAAAAAAATAAAACGTCACCAGATGGCCTGTGTATTGTTCTAATTTAAATAGTTTTTATGTGGCATTGCGTTTTTCTCATATGGAAAATGCATGTACTAAGTTACCTTCAACACTAAAATAGTTGAAAATGTATTAATATTTTTCTAGGTCAAACGGCAATCTTTTTTTTATCTAGCAAGCCATCTTTCAATCGCATTTGTGGAGTTGTTTAGCCTGTGTATTGTTCTAATTAAAACATACTTTAAAACAAAAACTGGTGTGTACATTCGAACCGAAACATGTACTTTAATTGGTAAGTTTGTGGTAATTTCGAAAAAAATAATTCTAATTTTTAAATAGATAGTTTCGGAGTCTTTGCAGTCTTCTTTTCGTTACGAGGGTTTTTAATCTGAAATTCAGGAAAGCAAAAGAAAAAAAATAAAACGTCACCAGATGGCAATCTTTTTTTATCTAGCAAGCCATCTTTCAATCGCATTTGTGGAGTTGTTTGGCCTGTGTATTGTTCTAATTTAAATAGTTTTTATGTGGCATTGCGTTTTTCTCATATGGAAAATGCATGTACTAAGTTACCTTCAACACTAAAATAGTTGAAAATGTATTAATATTTTTCTAGGTCTTAATGCAGCTGTAATATTTTACTACAGCAGTTCGGTGAGTGGCTGTTTGCGTATCATGCTATCTTTTTCTGGTTTGAGGAGAGATTAGAGCTAGAACAAAAACAAACCCTGGAATCTTGTTACCGAAGCTAATTTATTTGGTATGGGAACATGGAGGACTTTGTGACCACGAAGGACTTTTACGTGCCCAGTCATCATTAGCATTCACGGGGGTCTTCAGCCAAGTATGGTTTTTTTTTTTTTTTTTGTTATATCTGACTTCCGCAACTGAGGACATATTAAGATAGAGAGAACAAACCAATGCCCGTATCGTTTTGAACTTGTGAATCCTTGAAAAAAGCTAAATAATTACTCGGATGCTTGAAACAAGCGCAAACAATTTACTCGAATACTTAAGGTAGGCGAATACCCAAAATTTCCCAAAATTCCAAAAATTTTACTATTGCTTTAATCTTTTCCAAATTTGGCATAGTGATTTCAAATATAGTGAATAATACTATTTAGGATTTTGTTTTTATTTAAATATAATTTAATTATTTTGAACGGTGTTTTTCTACTAAAAAAAGAGGTTTACGCCAACAAGTCTACCACATTGAATTTTCATCCTATGAACATTTATTAAGTGTTAAATTCTTCGTTTGGAACTGATACATGCAATGACCCTCTAGAGTTACATACAAATTACAAGACAAAAAGTTATTAAGAAAAATGTTATAAATTAACCCCCCCCCCCAAAAAAGGATTTTTTTCGATTAACTTACACTTGGACATTTTTTAAAAAAAAAACTTGTATACTTACACCAGATGTGTTAGAGGTTCATGGCACAGATATATATATATATTGAAATAGCATCTGTGAAAAATTTCAGGTAAATTAATGTAAAACTTTTTATGCTAGAAGTGTTGGCGTAAACCCCTTTTTTTAGTTGAAAAACACCGTTTAAAGTAAATCAATTCTATTTAAATAAGAAAAATTGCCCGAAAAGAATTGTTCATTATATTTGAAATCTCTATGCCAAATTTGGAAAAGATTAAAGACATAGTAAACATTTTAGAATTTTGTGTGTTCGCCTACCTTAAAACAACTACGGACCTCTATGAATCGCCGAGAGAGTACAGTAAATGAAGAGGTAGCCGTTGTACGTCATGTTGCCACTGAAAACTTTTTTGTAAGAAGTACTTAAAATACCTAATATTCCTTTGGGACGTTTCCTTGATTGATTTTATTCTTTTTATTAAATTTGTTTACATCTTTTGCATAAGCATTCTAAATTTGGAATCTACCAGTACAAAAAATTTATCCAATTTATCGTTCTATAAATGCACGGCGAAATTCAATGTGTTGGCGATTCTCGGAATTATCTTAACTTTGTCATGAGTCCCAAGACTCGGTCACCAAAACATTCTGTTCTTGCTGACCTGTTCCTGCATTTCGATTTTCAGCTGCACATCTTGAATTAGTTTACACTCCCAGGATATCTGACCGACCCTGTGCCTTAGTCCGTTTCAACCTGATTTGCCCATCCCCTTCGATTTAATTAACACATTACCTTTTTTTCGATGATTTTCACACATCCCTGTTATTTTTTTTTTGTTTATAATTTTTTTTTGTCCGTCCCTATTTTATTCGGTATTTTATATTACTTGTTTTTTTGTGAAGCATTGTATAATGTATACCCTTCACATCTTCTGTTTCTAAATATGTGCTCACGTATCACTTACAGATAGTGCAAATTGATTATTTAATTTTCACTTTAATGGACCGTTCCCTTGTTCAGGGAAGGGATATGAGTGCAATTTCGAGCGCGTGGTTTGGGTGAAGGTCTTGGAACCAGGTTCTTGTGACCTAATATTCTCTGGGCTTATTTCAATTGATTTTTTGGTTTCTCATTTTTTCTTATCAATATTTTTTCCTCATTTTAATGATTTTCGATCTCTCATGCTCATTGTGTTTGTGTTTCCCCCTGTGTTTATAGTACTAACGTTTTAGAACTCAAGTGAACTACATCACCAGACTTTGCCATTCAGGCAACTCCATTATTCACTTTGAAAACTGTATGAGTCGGAGACTAAAGCGCCTGCCTGGCGCTGGTTCTTCGATAAAATTAAAACGTCGTCGTCGTGGGAAAATTCAGTGATATTCTATCTTGATGTCTGCCCGCTGAAAACGAGTGGCAATAGATGAAGGTCGTAGCCTTTCGACGTTCGGCAATATATACTTTAATGGAGTCGACCTAGAAAATTCAGTTGAAAAAACAACAGAAAATTGTTAAAATAAAAAAATAAACAAAACAAACCATGGGACTACCACTGGAAAAACCTTTTAGAAATTTCTGAGCTCCAATTTAAGAAAAAAAACCGTCATACTTGTTCTACAATGAAAGGGAGGAGAGATTCTTACACCAACTATCATTCATCATTCATTCTGCCTTCATCAGTTATGAAGCAAGGACGTCTGTTACGGAGCAAGGAAGCTATCAAGGACGAGATGAAGCGGCTGGAAGCCGCTATCGAAGAAGCAACCAGTCTAACAGCTGCGTTTGCATTATATCAGGAGCACGAAAAGCTTTAGGCTTTGCTGGGACAAATGGAAGAAGCAGATAGGGAGGCACAAAGTCAAAAGACGGTTGATAGTGACTTTCCCACACTGCCAAGCGTTGAGCCTCGGCCCGTGGCCAACAACAAGCCTCGGCCCGTGGCTAAAATGTCTAAAGCGGCTAAGAAAAGAGCTGCCAAAAAAGTCAAACCTGCCGGCACGGAGGTCCCTGACAAGGAGGTAAAGATAAACGGTGAACCTCGGCCCGTGGAAACCGTCCCTGTCTCTGCAAAGTTCGATGTAGCCGAGTCCATTGAACTGCCGACGGATCGGTCCATTCCGGCGGCAGGGGCTGCAACCCCGGATGCCCAATCCCCGGAGGGAAGTTCGGAAGTTCCGACGGCTAAAAAAGTTAAACTCTCCGGCTCGGAGGTCAATGACTTAGAGACAGATGTTGAGCCCCGGCTCGTGGCCAATATTCCTGTTGAAAATATGTTCGAAAAGCTAGCTGAGCCCATGCAACTGTCGTCGGATCGGCCCGTCCCGATGACAGGGGTTGCAACCCCGGATGCCCAATTCCCGGCGGGAAGCTCGGAGGTCCCGACGGCTAGCACTGAGCCACGGCTCGTGGCCAGTAGACCAATGCCCATTCTCTTCCTCGGAGGAGAAAAGGGTGATGAAGTGGTTAAACGCATCGCTGAGTCGGTAGCGGACGACCTCGGCGCAAAACCCTTTTCACAAGTATGTGAAGGTATTTCCACGGTCCGTGGAAGAGGAGGCCAAGATCCTGGCCATCCTTGCCGAGGCGAAGGTCGGTTTCTTCCGCCATTCCCGACGAAAGCGGTCGCAATTCAAAACGGTCGTCAAAGGGCTGCCCCGCGACACCGATACATCGAACATCTCCTCCGGGCTCGCCGCGGAAGGTTTCATCATCGAACGGGTCGTCCAGCTGACCAAAGCTTGGACAAAGGCCCCCCTCCCGATTTTCCAAGTTGTAGTTGTTCGGACGGGCAACTACAAGGTTTTATTTGAGCAAAGCATTCTCCTGGCTAAGAAGGTCTCCTTCGAACCATACAGGAAGATTGCCAGAGTTCCCCAATGTTACAACTGCCAGGGGTACGGCCATGTGAGCAGTCTCTGCCATATGGACCCCAGGTGTCGGTATTGTGGCCTCGGCCAAGACTCTCGTGCGTGTCCCACCCGAGAGGTAGATCAGACCCGCCGCTGTGCGAATTGTTGTGGGCCCCACCTCAGTTCCTCAGCGGCCTGCCCGGAGAGGCCAAAGCCCCCCAAAAGGGAGCTTCCAGAGAGTTCCACCAGGTGGCAGAACCGACCTAAGCCACGCCTAGAGGAGGAAGGTCCCTATTGGCTGCCCTGAGATCCGTCAAAGACGCCATTGCTGACGTTTTCGGAGATCTAGAGGCTTTCAAGAAAAGCGCAGCTGCCCTGGCAGCCTGCTCCAGCAAGGAGGAGAAGATGTTGGCTCTGTTCAGCATGCTTGCTCCATAGACTCTCGGCTCGTGAGTTTCTTATTCTCGTTCTTAGACCAGCCGGCTCGCCTGGCTCTTCGAATCCTGTTTTTGTTCGTTTTGCCCTATGGGCCGATTTCGATGAATGTGAAAGGGCGCTTCGCGCCGATGCACAGATTGTCAGTTTTTGATTTCAGATTTACACCAACTATAATTCATCATCAGCATTGGCACGACAGCCCATTGTGGGCCTTGGCCTTCTTCAGAAGACTCTGCCATTCCGCCCTCTTTTTAGAAATCGACCTCCAGTTCCTGACTTTAAGTACACCGAAGTCTTCCTCCAGGCAGTCTTTCCATCTCTTTTTTGGTCTTCCTCTTGGTCTACTTCCAAAGGGAGTGGTGTTGAAAACCTTAAGAGGTGTTCTCTCTGCATTCATTCTCAGAAGGTGGCCTGCCCATCTCATTCTAGACAGTTTTATCGATTTAATAATGTCGTCCTCTCTATAAATTTTGTACAGTTCAAAGTTATATCTTTTTCGCCAGGTATTATTTTCCAGTACAGCACCAAAAATAGCTCTCAGGACCTTTCTCTCAAAAATTGCCAATGTCCTCTCTTCCCTCATTGTCAAGGTCCATGTTTCTGAGGCGTATGTTAAGACTGGTTTAATTAATGTTTTGTATAACATAATCTTTGTCCTTCTCTTGATTAGGTGGGATTTCAGAAGAGGTCTTAATCCAAAGAAACAGCGATTTGCAGCAATGATCCTCCTTCTGATTTCAGGATTGATGTCATTTTGGTGGTCAATCTCTGAGCCCAAATAGCTGAAGTTCTTCACCGACTGAAATTGAAATGTTCCGATCTCAAAAGTTTCAGACTGGTGTTCTTTTTTACCACAAAACATATATTTTGTTTTTTCCATGTTTACCCTGAGCTTCATCTTCCTAGCTGCTTCTTCTAATGCCAAAAAAGCTGCCCTCAGGTCAGTTTCAGATCTTGAAATTATGTCAATGTCATCGGCATATGCTAAAATTTGTTCCGATTTATTGAATATAGTGCCTCTTGTATTAATGCCAGCATCTTTTATCACTTTCTCAAGAGCTATATTAAAAAGGAGGCAAGCCAATGAATCCCCTTGCCTAACTCCATTGTAGACCTCAAAGGGAGTAGATATTTCTCCCTGGACTCGTACCGCAGAATAAGTTCTTGTGAGAGTGAGCTTTATGAGCCTAATTAGCTTTGTAGGAACTTTAAATTCAAAAAGTGCATTTAGTAGCTCAGTTCTATCGATACTGTCATAAGCTGCTTTGAAGTCCACAAATAGATGATGGGTGTCAATTCCATATTCTTTACATTTCTCCAAAGTTTGTCTCAAAGTGAAGATTTGGTCAGTGGTGGATCTTCCTTTTCTAAAGCCACATTGATACTCGCCAACAACAGTATCAATGATAGGAG
Source organism: Hylyphantes graminicola (assembly GCA_023701765.1). NCBI lineage: Eukaryota > Metazoa > Arthropoda > Arachnida > Araneae > Linyphiidae > Hylyphantes > Hylyphantes graminicola. The sequence continues at coordinate 18,749,820 of CM043112.1, forward strand.
ACAAACGACTAAATAAAATATTTGAAAACACTTTATAAGCAACAGGAAGTAAACTTATTCCTCTATAATTCTCACAGTTCAATACATCCCCTTTTTTGTGAATTGGGCAGAGGATACTTAATTGCCAGTCCAATGGTAGGATTTCATTCTCCCAAATCAATATTATAATTTCCCAGATAATATTTGTCAGGTCTTTTCCACCACATTTTATTAGTTCAGCAGGTATGGCGTCTGGTCCAGCTGCTTTGTTATTTTTGAGTTTATCAATTGCAAACTGGGTTTCTTCAACAGTTGGAAGGTCAACTAATTGATTTTGAGTTTCCCCTTCTGGTATCTCTGGATTGCCTGATACATCCGAGTTAAGCAAGTCGTTGAAGTGCTCAACCCATCTATCCAGAATTTTGTCTCTTTCATTAACTATCGTTCCATCTCTGTTTTTACAGAGAGTTATCCTGGGTTTAAAGTCTCTACGTCCCTCATTAATGGCCTTGAAGAAAGCTCTGCTTTCATGGTTAGACCTAAGGAGTTCGACTTCTTTAAGTTGATTCTCTCTGTAAATTTTTTTCTTTCTTTTATGTATTTTCTTTTCTTCTTTACGGGCATTTTTGTATTCATCAACTGCTCTTCTTGTAGCTCTTTTATTGAGCATATTTTTATAGGCTTTATTTTTATATTCATTGGCTCTTCTACACTCATCATCGAACCAATCAGGTCTTCTTGATTTTTCGGCTTTGCCTATCAGCGTGTTAGCCGTTGATACAATTGACTTCTTAACAAGTTGCCATTTTTCATTTGCTTCATTATCTGTTACTTTCTCTTTGAGTTCATTCGACAACTGTTTTTGATATTCTGTACGAGTTTTAGGGTCTTTTAGCTTCTCACAGTTAAATTTCTCAGAGACAACCTTTTTTGCCTTCCTGGCCAATGAGATCTTTGCCCTAATTTTACAAATCACAAGGTAGTGATCAGAATCTACATTGGCTCCTCTATAAGTTCTTACATCCAGAAGGTTTGAAAAATGTCTAGAGTCAATCACTATATGATCAATCTGATTGTTATAAAGTCCATCGGGGGATCTCCAGGTTGCTTTATGAATATCTCTATGCTGAAACATTGTGCTGCCAACTACCATATTGCGAGAGGCAGCAAAACTTATAAGTCGATTACCATTATCATTAGAGTCAGTATGTAGGCTGTGCTTTCCTATTACTGGTCTAAATTGTTTCTCCTTTCCAACTTTGGCGTTAAAATCGCCCATTACGATTTTTACATCGTATTTTGGACATGATCCCAAGAGCTGGTCAAGATCATCATAAAAAGAGTCTTTTTCATCATCATCCTTTTCCTCGGTTGGAGCATACACATTAATCATAGAGTAGTTAGCATACTTTCCTCTTAGGCGTATAGCACATAGTCTGGGCGAAACGGCCCGAAAGTCCATAACAAGGTGGCCTATCCTTTTGCTCAGGATGAATCCAGTTCCATATATATGCTTTGTTTCATGACAGCTATAGAACAAGGTGTGGTTTTTCTTCTTCAAAACCGCACTACCAGTCCATCTTATTTCCTGGATAGCTAATAAGTCCAGTGCATAAGACTCCATCTGCTCAATCACCATTTGCAGATTTTTGCTCTGATATAGAGTACGTATATTCCAGTATCCAATTCTCATGTCCTGTTTTCGTTTCCTGGTCGAATTCCGTAAAGGCGGTCCGGTATTTTCTTCTTTGGATTTCGGAACAAGGTGTTTTTTCCGGGGAGGGGTTGTCAGCCCTTCGCCCAACCCCCAACCTGGAGGACCAGGGTGTTACTCTTAGTCTGGTGCCTCACTACTGACCTGTCCGGCTTGGGAAACCCTACCAGTAGCAAAGCTACCGCCGGCATAGCTCAGCAGATCGTTGACACACGCAAGCCCCACCATCGCGACAAGATGGTAACACCAACGGGGGGACCAACTATAATTACTCCAAAATAAATGGGAGAGGAGGAAATGGGAACTTAAGGAAAGATCTAAATCAAAACTTTTTTGTAACCTTTTACGGTCAGATGGCGCTAATTTAAAATTATGAGTTAAAATTTGGAGTTTAATAGAAGAAAATTCGTAAAACAGGATCAATGCCAACAACTCCTTAGAAACAAAGTCATGTTTAAAACAAATAACGAATCAGCTGCTTCGGAATCGATATTTTTGAAGAGCTTGAACATTCTCTTTTTTACCCTCACAATAGCAATTGCTTGGTCGGAAGGGGATATACTTATGAAATCTAACGCTTTTCTAATAATTTATGAAACTTTAATAGTCTGGGAACAATTAAGCAGGTTTTTCTTTTTGCTGGACAGTTTCAGCTTTAAGACAAACGAGTCAATTTTATTCTAAAGCTAATTTAAATCATAACTTACGAAGAAAACCTTCAAAAATGCCACCGAAGATAGCGCTGCAGTCAAAGCTCCTTCTACACCAAATTGAGACATAAAGCGGGATGTCTATGGGAGAGAGTGGCTCAACTGGTTCGGTGCATTTTCGGCCTCAAACAGATTGCAGCGCTTCTAGTGGGAAAAATCGGCGTGCATCAAAAACTGTCCCGTACACTTAACATGGGAAGTGAAAAGGGAAGGGAGGTGTTTGACTTCATTTTAAAAAATTACCATGGGGGTACTTTTAGCAGACGATCCTTCCTAGGGATATTCTTCCGCCACAATTTAAGATCCTCTTCATTATTAGGAGCTTTAAACAAGGAAAATCGATAATTAATTTCAGTTTTATATCCAGATTTGCATCCCGGAAAATAACGCTTTTTCGTTATTTCTGGCCTCCAGCGTATCGCAGCGCCTCTAGTGATAAAACTTTGGCTCCGGTCTAATGTATGAAGTGTCCCAACTTGGTTTGGAAGGAGCTCTGATCTAGTTAACCCTTTAGTGCATACTGTTGCCATATGGCAACAAATAACATAATCCACTTTATTCTAGTTACCTTTTCCGTCGGAGCTATCACTATCGTACGGATTGTTTATTTGTATAAAAAATAACTTTGTTTTAAGGAATTGCTAACATTGATGCTGTTGAAAGCATTTTTTCCCCAATAAAACTCCATTTGTCTCATAATTTTAAATCAAAGCCATCTGACCACCGTTCTAAAGGGTCTCAATAATGAAAACTAAAAACTTAAACTCCTCAGTGCATAGGCCCATTCAAGTGGCCAAATGGGCGTGCTTCCACATGTCCCTATTAGATGGTAAACCTCATGCGGAATCCTAAGTGTTTAGTTCCCAAGCACGTTCATTTTATCAACCCACTTATAAGGGAAGAAATGATAAGTCAATCTTCCTAATCCGGTACTCGATCTCCGGATCTGTGACATAGCAATGCGAAGCACTATCACTAAACCAAAACCGACCCTAAGTTTGCAGCAGAGAAATGTACTACGCGGAGGAATTTGAGTAAACAACGCGGCTGGCGCCGAAGCTTCGCCTGCTCCGATTGGTTGATAATGTGACCCTGATATTCGTGCGCCCTGCTACGTTAAAATCGAAGGAAAAAATAATTTAAATAACACTCTAACTGAAGCTAAACTAATAAAAATAATAAATTTATGTCTTGAAATAACAAATAAATTTGTTTATTGAATGTGAAATACCTTTTTGCATTAGATTCTCACACTCAAAAATGAGAACAATTTACCCTTTTTCTCGTAGAACATTTGTATACTGCAAACTTAAGGTTGGATTTGGTATAAGCCACTGGGCCTCCAAGAACTAACATTGTATCACAACAAGTATTTTGACCTGTATTTGAGTATCGATTAGTTATCAATTAAAGCGTTGTTTAGAAGAATAGTAATTTTTTTCCTTCCTCATATCCCTTTTCGACCGGCGGTCAGGTAGCGCTGATTTAAATTTTTGAGATTAAATTTGGAGTTTTATCGAAAAAAAATGCGTTAAACAGAATCAATGCAAACAACTAGTACTTGAAAACAAAGTCCGCTTTCATACAAATAACGAAAGGTACAAATCAGTTGCTTCGGTATCGATATTTTTGAAGAACTTGAACATTCTCTTTAATTACTACACGATCGTACGAGCATGGTCGGTAAGGGGTATTGTATGTACGGCATATACAAAAACATTTTGTTAATAATAATTAAGACGAATAATAGTCGTTTCCCTGCTACCCCACAGAAAATTCAAGGCTACCTAAAATTATAGTTGAATAAGTTTTACCCACTTTGAAAAAATATCTTTGGTTGAAATATCTTATAAGCACAAAATCTTGCATAGGCCCTCTATGTCGGGAAATATGAAAGATTACATAAAAAAAAATTATTCTAAGAAAAGGGGGGATTATTCTCCTCTTAAAATTAAGAATTCTATGTTGGCATTATCTGATCTATTATATAGTATCTCATTCAATTTGTCTTGCCCTTTTTTGCATGTTTTGAACGAATTCGCTGACCCGTCATTTGTGTTGTTTCATATTTTTAATAATTTATTTTAATTATTAATTAAAATAAATCATTAATCGAAATATGTTATTTAATAATTTGAAGTTGACAATAAAGAATGGAACGAATTACTGTGGAGGTAAACTGCAGTAACTTTCATGGTGACCTGGACCATTATTACAAACACTCAATTACCCTAACAATTAAGAAAACATGCTTGAAAATATTTTATTTCAGATCAAAAATGGTGCAACTCATTCTTGTGATAACTGCAGTTTACCTGTCCACGGTAGAGCAGCTTATCAACTCTGCGATCTTCTGCTGAAGTGGTTCCTTCCCTATGGGTTTGAATATAATTATATATTTTAAAATTTAAATTGATATCAAATTGAAAAAAAAAAATGTTCAACACAATTTAAACACAAGAAAGAGATCCAAAAAGGAAGACATAAAAATTCTTCGCCAGCTGTCTTATAATGTAAATAATATATCTTATCTTGACAACATGTTATGCGCAATTAACATTTACCAACTTTTTTATTAAAAATATTTAAATATAAAAATACTTCTAAGCAATTTCTTAGATTGGTTAAATCTATGGCATATAAAAAGTACGTTGCGTCCAAGCTGACCTTTGACGCGGCGCGGTTTTGTTGAAGCAATTTGTTTGAGGGCGGCAACGTCTTCCTTCGTCGAGAGGCCATTGTGTTTCACGAGAACTTTAGTCCAGGCAACGAAGAGTTCTAGAAGGAAAGTTTTGGAACACAATTTTTGACTTCACAACTTTGTTTGGACTAGTTAGGAGGTAAACATATCAAAAGTCCCCGCCCCTAGCCCCTGTGCTAAAGGGGGGAGGGGGGGTGAATGTCCCATTTTTCGGTTTTTTTTTGCTTATATCTCGAAAACTATGCGTCCTACCGATATAATTGCAATACACAAAATGAAAACTTATTAAATTTGCAACAAGATTCATAGCAAGAAGGCTCTGATATCTTGTACAGTTTTCGAGATATCCGCGCTTGAAAGTCTGTAATTTTGGAGAAAACCTTTCACCCCCCTAATTTTTCCTCTTTTTTGACTGGACAACGCTTCAATAATGCAGTGGTGGCCAATGCCTTTTAGACATAATTTAAATTTAATTCAAAAATATTAAGTTGTTTTCACTTATTTTGAATGTTTTAATACACACTTAAGTATTTGTAGATTTTTTTCCCACTTAAACGAATATTATCATATTGTTTTTGGCCCACTCGGCGAGCGCCGACTAGCCGCCCGGGCCAGTCCGCCCCTGTATGAAGTTATGCAATACGGTATCTTGCTCCACATTACTCTTGGTTGGTCTTTATGGCCCTGTCTTTATGCATTACCTATAATCAGATGATTACCATTAACATTAGTCAACCAAACCCACACAGCTTCCATACCAACCTACCCTACCAGATTCCATTAAGACTTTGCAATCTGTTGCCGTGGGTGTATGCGTTCATAAATAACATGTTCAGATGTTTGTTCGACTTAAAAAAAAAAGACTTATATTTTGAAAAGAGATTTAGTTTTTAATTGTCAGTTTAAAAAACGCTGAGCCTCAAGTTAACTTTTTAAAAATAAAAGTGGAAAGAAGATTGAATGATTGAATTGATTTATACCAAAACACACCTTAAGTTTGCAGCAATGAAATGTTCTAGGCGGAGGAAACGCTAAACAACGCTACTAGCGCCGAAATTTTGGCTGCTCTGATTGGTCGCTCCTTTGCGATATGTTCACCCTGATATTCGTGTGCCCTGCTACGTTGAAGTCAAAGGAAGAAATAATTAATATTTCATTCTAACTGAAGCAAAAACTAATTAAAATATATGTTGAAATAAATAAATTGGTTTATAGAATGTGAAATTTCTTTATTTTATTCGATTCTCGCACTCGAAAATGAACACTATTTACCCTTTTTCTCGTAGAAAAATTTCTATACTCTGCAAACTTAATATCAGTTTTACTGTAATATTAATTAATAAACAAATAATAAAAAAAAAATTACTGAAACACATACCATGCACAAACGCTCTAAGTCCATATATATATACAACGCATTTCGTACGCTAACACATACGAAATGCTTAAAGAATGCAGAAAAAATATCGGTGAATTTATATATCAAGAGTAATTCTAAATTAGACATACTTAAAAACAAAAACTGGTGTGTAGGTTCGGTCTGAAATATTTCATTTATTTGGTAAGTGTGTGGTAATTTCTCAAAAAATTATTTTAATTTTTAAAAAGATAGTTATGAAGTCTTAGTCCTCTTTTCGCTACGAGGTATTTTACTCTGAAAGTCATGAAAGCAAAAGAAAAACAAACCGTCAGCAGATGGCAGTCTTTTTATGGCGACAAATAACATAATCCACTATATTCTAGTAACCTTTTCCAACGGAGCTATAACAATCGTACGGATTGTTTATCTGTATAAAAAATGACTTTGTTTTAAGTAGTTACTGACATTGATGCTGTTGAAAGCATTTTGTTTCAATAAAACTCCAAATGCAATCCCATAATTTTAAATCAGCGCCATCTGATAGCCGTTCCAAAGGGTAAAGAACGAACACTAGCTACTAAAACTCCTTAGTGCAACTGCCCATTCCAGTTTAAGTGGCCAAATACTCAAATGGGGTGCTTAATTATGTCCCTGTCAGATGGTAAACCTCATGCAGAATCCTAAGTGTTTAGTTCCCAAGCACGTTCATTTTATCAATCCACTTATAAGGGATGAAAGGATAAGTCAACCTCACCTTAATTACCACACGATCGTACGAGCCCGGTCGGAAAGGGATTATATGTTCGGCTTATACAAATGAATTTTGTTAATAATAATTATGACGGATAATAGTCTTAAAGTATGAACCATTCAGGACGGCAACACTGTATACGAATACTTCTAGGCAGTTTTTAGGGGCTCGGGTGGCCTGTGGGTTTGATCGCAGCATATTACGCTAACTGTCTGCGGGCTGTAACGGGCACGGGCTCGATTGTTTTCTGAGAAATAAAAAACTTTAATTCAACTTCAACCATGTAGAGTTGCTAATTATTTTATAACAAACCTTGTCTACCAAGCGATATATATAAGTGAAAAACAAGTATCTTTGAGTTATTTACTAAAATATTTATTGTAATATAGATGATGTTGTTATGTGATACGTTGTGATTTAGTAATACAGTAAAAATCAGCGCTATCTAGCTTAAGTAAAATATGAGGTTGCACGTGTCCCTGCAACCCCACAGAAAATTCAAGGCCACCTAAAATATTAGTGGAATAAATTTTACCCACTTTGAAAAAATATCTTTGGATGAAATATCTTCTAAGCACAAAATCTTGTATATGCCCTCTATGTCGGGAAGAATGAAAGATTACATCCAAAAAATAAATAATTTATTCTAAAAAAAAAAGGGGGGGGGGGATTATTCTCCTCTTAAAATTAAGAATTCTACGTTGGCATTATCTGATCTATTATATAGTATCTCATTCAATTTGTCTTGCCCTTTTTTGCATGTTTTGAACGAATTCGCTGACCCGTCGTTTGTGTTGTTTTATAATTTTAATAATTTATTTTAATTATTAATTAAAATAAATCATTAATCGAAAGATGTTATTTAATAATTTGAAGTTGAAAATAAAGAATGGACCGGATTACTGTGGAGGTAAACTGCAGTAACTTTCATGGTGACCTGGACCATATTACAAACACTCAATTACCTTAATAATTAAGAAAACATGCTTGAAAATATATTATTTCAGATCAAAAAAAGGGACAACTCATTGTTGCGATAACTGCACTTTACCTGTACACGGTAGAACAGCTTATCAACTCTGCAGAAGTGGTTCGTTCTTTATGGGGTTAGAATACAATTATATATTTTAAAATTGAAATCAAATTAAAAAAAAAAATATTCAACACAATATAAACACATAAAAGAGGTCCAAAATGCAAACACATAAAAATTCTTCGCCAATTGCTTTTAAATGTAAATAATATATCTTATATATGGCGACGAAATTTTGGCTGCTCTGCTTGGTCACTCCTTTGCTAATTCACCCTGATATTCGTGCGCCCTGCTACTTCAAAATCGAAGGAAGAAATAATTAATATTTCATTCTAACTGAAGCAAAAACTAATTAATATATGTGTTGAAATAACGAATAAATAGGTCTGTTGAATGTGAAATACCTTTATTTATTGGATTCTCGCATTCAAAAATGAGAACTATGTACCCTTTTTCGCGTAGAACACTTCTAGACTGCACACTTGATGTGAGGTTTACTGTACGTAATAATTTAATAAACACAAATACTAAAAAACTTACTCTAATTGCCTATATAACGCATTCCGTACGCTAACACATACGCAATGCTTTGATAACACTGTAAGAAAATTCGGTAAGTAATAATAAAAAAGTAATTCTAAATTAGACATACTTAAAAACAAAAACTGGTATGTATGTTCGATCTGAAATATTTCATTTAATTGGCAAGTGTGTGGTAATTTCTCAAAACATAATTTTAATTTTTGAAAAGATAGTTACGGAGTCTTTAGTCTTCTTTTCGCTAAGAGGTTTTTTAATCTGAAAGCATAAGAAAAACAAACCGTCAGTAGATTGAAGTCTTTTTTTATCTAACAAAACATCTTTCAATTTTGCAAGTGGAGTTGTTAGTATGTGGAGTTGTTTGGCCTGTGTGATGTTCTATTTTAAATAGTTTTTATGTTGCATTGCGTTTTTCTGATATGGAAAATGCATGTACTAAGCTGTCTTCAACACTAAAATAGTTGGAAATGTATTATATTTCTAAGTCTTGATAAATGTTATATTTTACTACAGCAGTTCGGTGAGAGGCTGTTTGTACACGTTGTTTATTATGCGCTTTTTTAATGGTTAGAAGCATACATATAGTGGGAGGAGAGATTAGAGTCAGAAAAAACAAGTGATCTTGCTACCGAAGCTAATTTATTTGGTATAGGAACTTGGAGGACTTTGTGGCGACGAAGGACTTTAACGTGCACCAGTCACCACCATTAGCATTCACGGGGGTTTTCAGCCTAGTGTGGCCGTCATTTTTCTGTTGTTGATATTTCTGCCAATAACTACGGACTTCTATAAATCGCCGAGAGAGTATAGTTAATGAAAGAGGAAGCCATTGTGCGACATATACACACTCTGAAAACTTTTTTATAGGAAATACTTAATACTTAATATTCCTTTACCACGCTTCCTTGATTGATATTATTTTTTTTTAATTAAATTTTTTAAATCTCTTGCATAAGCATTCTAAATTCGGATTCTACCAGTATAAAAAAATTACCCAATTCATAATTCTACAGTGGTGGAAATTGATTTATGAACTGGCAGTTTTTTAACAGTATTTCTTTATCAAATGCGTTTTTATCGATTTAAATTTCATACACTACACAGGCTTTGTATTATAAATTGTACCCGTAAATAAAATTTTATATAATTTTGTAAACAATTTATTTTGTTGATATTTTAGTTTTAGCATAGGGAAATTGATTTATGAACTTTTACATTCAATCTCCATTAATAATTACTAAAACTATTTTTTTTTTCATTATTTCTTCGTTGATTTGTATTTTCATAGACAACACGAAACTTCTGGTCAAGTTTTGGTCAAGCAATTTCCAGTTTTTAATGATTAAGTACTTCTATTCCATAACTGATACACACTCCTTCGACACCAAACTCCATTAGAGTAAATTATTCATACCAATTGATCTCAGACATTATTCTTTGGGTTTAAGTCATGGCTATTGACAGGATGATCTAAATGAACAACATTTTGTACATTAAACCATTCTTCCATTTCGTTTTAAATGTGGATACTTGCATTATCATGCATAAAAATCGAATCAAAAGTATAGTTTTGCCACGCAAAAAGGAATCAAAGAATTTTTTTAGAACTAATCTGCAATAGAGTGATGTTTGTCAGCCCTTCAGAAGCAAAACCTTATTTCTTCAATCATAAGATATCGTTGCCCAAACCATCAAACTTCCACCACTAACATTTCTGCCGAAGACAGATCTTGGTTATTTTCGAAGATCCTTTCAATAACAGTTTAAACCATCACGTCCATCCAAATTGAACTTTTTTTCATCAGCAAATTTCACTTTTTCCCCATTTCTCTCAATGCACCCCCACCCAATCCATTTTCATGTAGTTATGACCATATTTTAATAGCCTGTTCTTATGGTGAAGAGTCAGCTTTGGAGCAGCCTTCATTTTGGAACATTTCAAGTTCGACGACGATATCAATATTTTTCCTACTCTTCTGGGAGTTACAGGAAGTGATAGTTCATAACAAATTCGTCCTGTAATGCACAAATGCTGCCACAAATGTTAGCTTTTTGGGATGCAAGTCCAATAATCGTGATTTTGTGCCTCGTCCTACGAGGGTTACACCTTTTTTATTGATGGTATTTATAATTTTATATTTATTGATCGTTTAATTAATATGCTGATTTCTCTTACAGATTTGTTACAATATTATATAAGGTTCATTTTTTTTACCTTTTTGGCTTCAGGCAGTCCCGCAAGCTTTCCTATTTAGTAAAATGGGAATAAAACAGAAAAATTTCAACAAAGTTGGCCTTAATCTTATTTATAAGCATTGATAGTAAGCTCCCTTAAAGTTCAAATGAAGAACTAGTTAAAATATTTGGTACCTGGGTTCAAAACAAATATGAGTTCATAAATCAATTTCCACCATTTGATATGCTTAAAAACTAAAAATAGATATATTTTTTATTTAATATCATTTTTTGAAAAAAATTATGAGTGAAAATCCTTTATTATACTCTGAATATACAACACACAAAATTCGAATAGTGAGCACTTAATACAAAGCAATATCTGGTGAAAAGAGTGTTAGTTCATAAATCAATTTCCACCACTGTATAAAGGCATGGCGAATTTTTCGTTGTGGGTAATTTTAGTGATATTCTATCTTGGTGTTTGCCCGCTGAAAACGAGCAGCATTAGATAAAGGTCCGAGCCTTTCGACCTGGAAAATTCAGTTGAAAAACAACAGAAAACTATTTAAAAATGAAAAAAAACAAACCATGGGACTACCACTGGAAGAACCTTTTAGAAATTTCTAAGCTACAGTTTTAGAAACAAAAACGTCATACTTGTTCTACAATAAAAGGGAGGAGAGATTCTTATACCAACTATAATTACTCCAAAATAAATGGGAGAGGAGGAAAGGGGAACTTCAGGAAAGATCTAAATCAGAAGTTTTTTAAACCTTTTATGGTCAGATGGCGCTGATTTTGAATTATGAGATAGAATTTGGAGTGTAATCGAAAAAAATGCGTAAAACAGCATCAATGCCAGCAACTCCTTAAAAACATAGTCATGTTTTACACAAATAACGAGTCAGCTGCTTAGGAATCGATATTTTTGGAGAGCTTGAACATTCTCCTTTTTATCGCGATAGCTCGGTCGGAAAGGGATATATTTATGAAATCTAAACGTTTTTCTAATAGTTAACGAAGCTTTAAAAGTCTGGGAACAATTAAGAAGTTTTTTCTTCTTGCTGGACAGTTTCAGCTTTGCGACAAACTAGTCAATTTTATTCTAAAGCAAATTTATATCATAATTTACGTAAAAAACCTTCAAAAATGCCACCGAACATAGCGCTGCAAGTTTTTTCACCAGTAATCTAGTCAAAGCTCCTTCCACACCAATTTGAGACATAAAGCGGGATGTCTATAGGAGAGAGTGGCTCAACTGGTTCTGTGCATTTTCGAACTCCAACAGATCGCAGCGCCTCTTGCGGGAAAAAATCCGCGTGCATTAAAAACTGTCCCATACACTTAACATGGGAAGTGAAAAAGGAGGGGAGGTGTTTGACTTCAATTTAAAAAATTACCATGGCGGTACTTTCAGCAGATGATCCTGCTCAGGGATATTCTTCCGCCACAATTTAAGATCCTCTTCATTATTAGGTGCTTTAAACAAGGAGAATCGACAATTAATTTCAGTTTTATATCCAGATTTGCATCCCGGAAAATAACGCTTTTTCGTCATTTTCGGCCTCCAGCGTATCGCAGCGCCTCTAGTGGGAAAAACCTTGGCTCCGGTCGAATGTATGGAGTGTCCTAACTTGGTGTAGAAGGAGCTTTGACCTAGTTAACCCTTTAGTGCATTCTGTTACCATTGGCAACAAATAACATAATCCACTTTATTATAGTAACTTTTTCCAGTGGAGCTATCACTATCGTACGGATTGTTTATTTGTATTAAAAAAATGACTTTGAAGGAGTTGCTGACATTGATGCTGTTGAAAGCATTTTTTTTTCAATACAACTCCAAATTTAGGCTTATTATTTTAAATCAACGCCATCTGACCGCCGGTCTACAGGGTCTCAATAATGAAAACTAAAACTTCTCAGTGCGATGGCCCATTCCAGTTTAAGTGGCCAAAGGCTCAAATGGGCGTGCTTTCAGATGTCCCTGTTAGATGGTAAACCTCCTGCGGAATCCTAAGTGTTTAGTTACGAAGCACGTTCATTTTATCAACCCACTTTATAAGGGAAGAAAGGTTAAATTAATCTCACCCAATCCGGGACTCGATCCGCGAAACTGTGACATGGCAATGCGAAGCAATATCACTAAGCCGCTGGGCCACCAAGAACCAACATTGTATTACAAGTATTTTGACCTGTATTTGAGTCGGTTAGTTATCAATTAAAGCATTGTTTAGAAGAAAAGTAATTATTTCCTTTCTCAGTTCCCTTTTTCGACCTTCGGTCAGGTAGCGCTGATTTAAATTTTGAAGAATAAATTTGGAGTTTTATCGAGAAAAAAATGCGTTAAACAGAATCGATGCAAACAACTAGTTCTTAAAAACAAAATCAGTTTTCATACAAATAACGAATGGTACAAATCAGCTACTTCGGTATCGATATTTTTGAAGAGCTTGAATATTCTCTTTAATTACCACAGGATCGTACGAGCCCGGTAAGGGGTATTGTATGTAAGGCCTATACAAAAACATTTTGTTAATAATAATTAAGACGAATAATAATCTAAAGTATGAGCCATTCAGGACGGCAACACTGTATACGAATACTTCTAGGCAGTTTTTAGGGTAATGGTATATGTAACATACCATAACAAACCTTGTCTACCAAAAGATATATAAAGGTGAAAAACAAGTATCTTTGAGTTATTTACTAAAATATTTACTGTAATATAGATGATGTTGTTATGTGTTTTGTTGTAGTTAAGTAATATAGTATAAATCAGCGCTACCTAGCTTAAGTAAAATGTGAGGTTGCTGGTGGCCCTGCTACCCCACAGAAAATTCAAGGCTACCTAAAATTTTAATGGAATAAATATAACCCACTTTGAAAAAATATCTTTGGATGAAAGATCTTCTAAGCAAAAAATCTTGTATATGCCCTCTATTTCGGGAACAATGAAATATTACATCCAAAACAAATTAAATAATTTATTCTTAAAAAAAAAGGAGGGGGGGGGGGGCTATTCTCCTCTTAAAATTAAGTATTAACTCTACGTTGGCATTATCTAATCAATTATATATTTCATCCCATTTGTCTTGCCCTTTTTTGCATGTTTTGAACGAATTCGCTGATTCGTCATTTGTGCTGTTTTATAATTTTAATAATTTATTTTAATTATTAATTAAAATAAATCCTTAATCGAAAGATGTTATTTAATAATTTGAAATTGAAAATAAAGAATGGAATGGATTACTGGGGAGGTAAACTGCAGTAACTTCCATAGTGACCTGGACCATTGCTACAAACACTCAATTACCCTAACAATTAAGAAAACATGCTTGGAAATATTTTATTTCAGATCAAAAAAGGTACAACTCATTGTTGCGATTACTGCACTTTACCTGTCCACGGTAGAACAGCTGATCAACTCTGTGGTCTCCTGCAGAAGTGGTTCCTTCCTTATGGGTTTCAATATAATTATATATTTTAAAATTTAAATTGATATCAAATTGAAAAAAAAAATTGTTCAACACAATTTAAACACAAGAAAGAGATCCAAAAAGCAAACACATAAAAATTGTTCGCCAACTTCTTTTAAATGTAAATAATATATCTTATCTTGACAACATTTTATGTGTAATTTACATTTACCAAAATTTTTATTAAAAATATTTAAATATAGAAATACTTCAAAACAGTTTCAAATGGTCCCGCTAAGTCGATGTGATTATAAAAAGTACGTTGCGTCCAAGCTATACTTTGACGTGGCGCGGTTTTGTTGAAGCAATTTATTTGAGGGCGGCTACTTCTTCCCTCGTCGAAAGGGATTTGTGTTCTCGTAAAACGCGATGCCAGCTTTTAGTGTATTAAGATCACTACAGTCCGAGTCAGGCTATCTTTGCCAAACTAAATACCCTAGGAGGGCGTGTCCGAGCGCTGGGGTTGGCGGCACTCGCCGATGCCCATACAGTTTAAACCAATCAAATGGCTACGGTTGTCATCGGGCGATCAAATCTTTCTGCAAAAATGGCCGCTTGGCGAGGTTTGGCGTCTATATATATCTACACCTCAATTGTCAACGCCAGACATATTTGTTCCAGCTATCCAACGCGATCGAGTGCTATAATTTCAAACTTTATTTTCTAAAAGAAATGGCTTCGAATGTGAAGAAAACCTTCAATTATGAATTTCAAACTCACAAGCAGGGAAAGCCTTTGCAAAGCTCAGCAAAGATCATCATATTGAACGTGTTTGTGAAGTTGAGAGAGCAAAATTCTACACAGTCAGACAAAGGTCAGCAGTTATTTGGCGATGCCCGGACCCGAACGTGGGACCTTTCGCATGCTAGGCGAGTGCCTAACCGGCTGGGCTCTCCAGCCCATAATTGAGAATTATATGATTTTATGAAATTTTTGTATAGGAAATAGGCCTTTTGGGGAACCCTGCCTTTAAAAAATAAGGTAACGCATCTATAAACAGTACCCCTTGGGTGATGCGGAAAACTGTATTAAAAAAAAAGAAAAAAAGTTATGTCATATTTAAAATTTCAGGTCCCAAGTGGGATGGGGGGGGGGGATATTTTTCTTCAGCTGTATTTTAAAATCTTAAGCACCCCCTATACTTAATTAATGCCCCTGCCTTAAGTAGATTTATTAATCACTACGGTTAATTAATTTTATATGCAATTGAAGCTTTTTTCAATTAGCTAATAAATAAGATACCATATAAAAATATAATCAAATTCTGTTTAAAAAATAAATTGTATTATTTTTATAATCTAAAAAAAATAATATCCCAATATAAGTATTGATTAATGAATAAAAGTTTTTTAAAAAATGAGTTTTACTTACTAATTCTTGAAACGTAAAATACGTCCCACAATGAAAATTAAAAATACGATAATATTATAAAGAATAATTATTTTACTATTCTTCCTTTAAAAAAAACCCATAAAAATAGCTAGATCCTGTTTATATAAAAAAAACAGCGATAATCGCGCCAAACCTGTTACCCCCTATGCATTTCACTGAGCTAATCGCAGCGCTTGGACACTCGGACACGCCCTCATAGGGTTTTTAGTTTGGCAAAGTTAGCCTGAATCGGACTATAATAAAAAAGTCATTCAAAAGATTTAAAATTTTCATGTCACGGATCAACTGCCCTTGACCACCTTTAAATGGTCCATTAGACCTACCCTGCTTAACATTACCTCTAGCATAAGCGAAAAAACCCTTTGGGTTATCCTTAATATCTCTAGCGTGATTCTCCTCTAATGCAGATTTATGTTGTCTACTAATATTTTTAAACTCTCTCCTAGCAACCCTGTAAGCTTCCTGATCAACCTCTCTACCAGATTGTTTATCAATTTTGTAAGCCTTCTGCTTTAACCTAACGGACTTTTTAATATCCTTGGAAAACCACATAGGATACAATTTTCTAAGGGAACTTTTACGCTTGAACTTAAAATGTTTTTTCACAACATCATCAAATAGTTCAAAAGTATGGGTACCCCTACCAGCCCTTTATCAAAAGCAAAAGCAACATCATGTCTCAAGTTGTCAAAATTAACATCTCTGAAAGATTCAACAAGTCTTACACTATTGTTCTGTATGACCTGAAAAATAATATCAAATTTAATACAATTATTATCACTCTCACCTAAGTGATCACTGACAAAAAGGTTATGCACACTATTTTTACAGCTACTCAAAACTAAATCCAGAATAGCATTTTCTCCCGTTCACTCTCTTACTAACTGATGCAAAAAAAAAAAAAAAATCATCTAAAACCTCAAAAAAATCTAAACACTTACCTTTAACAATCACACTATTGTCCCAGTGAATGTTTCGAAAATTAAAATCCCCCATAATCACAACTTCATTTTTGTGACAAATCTCTCTTATGAGGTTATACAATACCGTATCTTGCTCCACATTACTCTTGGTTGGTCTTTATGCCCTGTCTTTATGCATTACCTATAATCAGATGATTACCATTAACATTAGTCAACCAAACCCACACAGTTTCAATACCAACTACCCTACCAGAGTAGGGGAGCCTTTGTACGGTTGTGACAGTTTTCGGTTAATTTCTTATAAATTCGTTAGTATGCCGATTAGCTGGATGAAAATTGCATTAATAGTAAAGTGCAACACTTGTCTACGTATAAATAAAAAATTGCGTCCCTAAGTACAATAGTTAGCTTGTAAGAGCAAATTAGAAAAAAGAGTAAGTAGTGTCACCATCGACCCACACCAAAATGGCATCAAATCCTCAAGTTTACTTTTTAAAAATAAAAGTGGAAAGAAGAATTCGATGATTGAATTGATTTATTCCAAAGCACACCTTAGGTTTGCAGCATTGAAATGTTCTAGGCGGAGGAAACGGCGCAAACAACGCTACTGGCGCCGAAATTTTGACTGCTCTGAATGGTCGCTCCTTTGCCATACGTTCACCCTGATATTCGTGCGCCATGCTACGATAAAATCGAAGGAAAAATAATTAATATTTCATTTAAACCTGAAGCAAAAACTAATTAAAATATATGTTGAAATAACGAATAAATTGGTTTATTGAATGTGAAATACCTTTTTTTATTCGATTCTCACACTCGAAAATGAAAACTGTTTACCCTTTTCCTCGTAGAAAAATTTCTATACTGCAAACTTAATATCAGTTTTACTGTAATATTAATTAATAAACAAATAATAATAAAAAAATTTACTTTAATGAAACACATAAAACGAACGCTCCAAATCTAAGTTCATATATATATATATATATTAGGGTAAGGTGGGGTAAGTGGGCCACCTTTTTGGCATAATTCGACTTTAGACCCTCATACCACTGGATATAATCGGCCTAACAACTTATTTTTTTTTGTGGTCCATTCTCTCATATGCTATAAATGTACCCATGGCAACCTTAACACAAATTGGCAAATAATATATTTAAAAAATATGTTTTTCTTTTTGGTCATCCTAGTGGCCCACTTGCCCCGCAAGGTGGGGTAAGTGGGCCACCCCCCTAATATATTTTTACACACAACTGGTAGAGATATGGTAGGGCAAGTGGAATAATCTACATGTTTTTTTGAGTGTTTTTTAAAAAAAAGTAAGGATGTATCTTTAATAGTTCCCCCATAGCAACTTTTTCTGGCATGCAAGCTTACTAAAAGAAAAAATACGTTAATTTTCATCTTGTCATTTTTGCATGTAGTGAAAAAATAAATATTAGGGCTACAGATTTTAAACTGGCCTATGTCAGTGATCAGTACTATGAATAGTGAATATGATTTACCCCATGAATCAGTGAATATGACTTTTTTTTAAGTATATTGAGGAGTTGGGGCAAGTGGGCCACCCATGGCCCACTTACCCCGCCATTGTGGTGGTCCACTTACCCCAAACGCGGGGCAACTGGGCCACCCCAATTTTCTTTTAACCTTATCAACATCCCAAGTACATGACACTACAAAAAGATACTACGTTTTATACACTTTCAAAATATATAACATTTTGTTTTGTACCATGAACCGTTTGGAATAAAAAAATAGTATGATGGCGTGAATTACGAAAAGATGCAATTTAAAAAAAATTTACAAAAAGGATTGAACCTTGTTACATGCTTAATGAAAATGATGCCATAATGTTTCCTGCATCTATTGGGGTAAATACGTAAAAATATTGCAACAGATTTGTTTTACGTCCATAATTCGGGAAATGCCAGGGGGGGTGGCCCACTTACCCTATATAACGCATTCCGTACACATACGAAATGCACATACGAAATGTACTAGCACATACGAAATGCTTAAAAAATGCAGAAAAAATATCGGTAAATCTTAGATTAAAAGTAATTCTAAATTAGACATACTTAAAAACAAAAACTGGTATGTATTTTCGATCTGAAATATTTCATTTATTTGGTTGGTGAGGGGTAATTTCTCAAAAAATAATTTTAATTTTTAAAAAGATTGTTATGGAGTCGCAGTCCTCCTTTCGCTACGAGGTTTTTTAATCCGGAAAGTCATGAAAGCAAAAGAAAAGCAAACCGCCAGCAGATGGCAGTCTTTTTATGGCAACAAATAACATAATCCACTATATTCTAGTAACCTTTTCCAACGGAGCTATAACAATCGTACGGATTGTTTATCTGTGTAAAAAAGGACTTTGTTTTAAGGAGTTACTGAAATTGATGCTGTTGAAATTTTTTTTTGTTTCAATAAATCTCCAAATGCAACCTCATAATTTTAAATCGGCGCCATCTGATAGCCGTTCCAAAGGGTTAAAAACGAGCACTAGCTATTAAAACTCCTCAGTGCAACTGCCCATTTCAGTTTAAGTGGCCAAAGGCTCAAATGGGGTGCTTCCTTATGTCCCTGTCAGATGGTAAAATTCATGCAGAATCCTAAGTGTTTAGTTCCCAAGCACTTTCATTTTATCAATCCACTTATAAGGGATGAAAGGATAAGTCAATCTCACCATAATTACCACACGATCGTACGAGCCCGGTCGGAAAGGGACTATATGTTCGGCTTATACAAATGAATTTTGTTAATAATAATTAAGACGGATAATAGTCTTAAAGTATGAACCATTCAGGACGGCAACACTGTATACGAATACTTCTAGGCAGTTTTTAGGGGCTCGGGTGGCCTAGTGGGTTTGTTCGCTGCATATTACCCTAACTCTCTGCGGGCTGTTACGGGCACGGGCTCGATTGTTTTCAGTGAAATATAAAACCTCTTATTCAACATCAACCATGTAGAGTTACCAAGGATTTTATAACAAACCAGCCGCCCCGGTGGCTCAACCGTTAAGACTCTAGCCTTTGGAGCTACTGGGGTCGGGTTCGAATCCCGGTCAGGCATGGATGTTTGTGACCGTCAATAAATGTTGTTATTTGTCTATGTGTTATTTATTTCTTTGTGACTGTAAAAATTCTTTCTGTGTTTGTCCCACTTGACGAAAGCTTATAAGCGGTTCTCTGAACAAGCACACAAGCTGGAATATGTATGTAACATACCATACCATACCATAACAAACCTTGTCTACCAAGCGATATATAGAGGTGAAAAACAAGTATCTTTGAGTTATTTACTAAAATATTTATTGTAATATAGATGATGTTGTTATTTAATTTGTTGTAATTTAGTAATATAGTATAAATCAGTGCCACCTAGCTTAAGTAAAATATGAGGTTGCTGGTGGCCCTGCTACCCCACAGAAAATTCAAGGCTACCTAAAATTTTAATGGAATAAATATAACCCACTTTGAAAAAATATCTTTGGATGAAATATCTTCGAAGCAAAAAATCTTGTATATGATCGCTATGTCGGGAAGAATGAAAGATTACATCCAAAAAAATAAATAATTTATTCTAAAAAAAAAAGGGGGGGGGGATTATTCTCCTCTTAAAATTAAGAATTCTACGTTGGCATTATCTGATCTATTATATAGTATCTCATTCAATTTGTCTTGCCCTTTTTTGCATGTTTTGAACGAATTCGCTGACCCGTAGTTTGTGTTGTTTTATAATTTTAATTATTAATTAAAATTAATCATTAATCGAAAGATGTTATTTAATAATTTGAAGTTGAAAATAAAGAATGGACCGGATTACTGTGGAGGTAAACTGCAGTAACTTCCATAGTAACCTGGACCATTGTTACAAACACTCAATTACCTTAATAATTAAGAAAACATGCTGGCAAATATTTTATTTCAGATCAAAAAAAGGTACAACTCATTGTTGCGATTACTGCACTTTACCTGTCCACGGTAGAACAGCTTATCAACTCTGTGGTCTTCTGCAGAAGTGGTTCGTTCTTTATGGTAGGTACAATTCGTTCTTTATGAATACAATTATATATTTTAAAATTTAAATCAATATCAAATTTTTAAAAAAATTGTTCAACACAATTTAACCACATAAAAGAGATCCAAAAAGCAAACACATAAAAATTCTTCGCCAATTGTTTTTAAATGTAAATAATACATCTTATATATGGCGCCGAAATTTTGGCTGCTCTGCTTGGTCACTCCTTTGCGAAACGTTCACCCTGATATTCGAGCGCCCTGCTACTTCAAAATCGAAGGAAAAAATAATTAATATTTCATTCTAACTGAAGCAAAAACTAATTAAGATATGTGTTGAAATAACGAATAAATAGGTTTGTTGAATGTGAAATACCTTTTTTTATTCGATTCTCGCACTCAAAAATGAGAACTATTTACCGTTTTTCGCGTAGAACACTTCTAGACTGCACACTTGATATGAGTTTTACTGTAATATTAATTTATAAACCCAAATACTAAAAACCATACTTTAATGAGAATACCCATGCGAACACTCTAGTTACCTATATAATGCATTCCGTACGCTAACACATACGCAATGCTTTGATAACACTGTAAGAAAATTCGGTAAGTTTTAATTAAAAAAGTAATTCTAAATTAGACATACTTAAAAACAAAAACTGGTATGTATGTTCGATCTGAAAATTTTATTTAATTGGCAAGTGTGTGGTAATTTCTCAAAAGATAATTTTAATTTTTGAAAGGATAGTTACGGAGTCTTCAGTCTTCTTTTCGCTAAGAGGTTTTTTAATCTGAAAGCATAAGAAAACAAAAATCTGTCAGCAGATAGCAGTCTTTTTTTTTATCTAACAAAACATCTTTCAATTTCATTTGTGGAGTTGTTTGGCCTGTGTGATGTTCTATTTTAAATAGTTTTATGTTGCATTGTGTTTTTCTGATATGGAAAATGCATGTACTAAGTTACCTTCAACACTAAAATAGTTGGAAATGTATTATTTTCTAAGTCTTAATAAATGTTATATTTTACTACAGCAGTTCGGTGAGATGTTGCTTGTACACGTTAATTGTTTATTATGCGCTCTTTTAATGGTTAGAAGCAGACATATAGATGGAGGAGAGATTAGAGTCAGAAAAAAACAAGTGATCTTGTTACCGAAGCTCATTTATTTGGTATAGGAACTTGGAGGACTTTGTGGCGACGAAGGACTTTAACGTGCACCAGTCACCACCATTAGCATTCACGGGGGTCTTCAGCCTAGTTTGGCCGTCATTTTTTTGTTGTTGATATTTCTGCCAATAACTAAGGACCTCTATAAATCGCCGAGAGAGTACAGTTAATGAAAGAGGAAGCCGTTGTACGACATATACACACTCTGAAAACATTTTTATAGGAAATACTTAATACCTAATATTCCTTTACCACGCTTCCTTGATTGATATTTTTTTTAAAATTAAATTTTTTACATCTCTTGCATAAGCATTCTAAATTCGGATTCTACCAGTATAAAAAATTTACCCAATTTATAATTCTATGTATAAATGCATGGCGAATTTTGGAGTAGGCAATAGGTAAAGGCAATAGGCAATAGGTAAAGGTCCTAGCCTTTCGACATTCGGCAATATGTACTTTAATGGAGTCGACCTAAAAAATTCAGTTGAAAAATAACAGAAAACCATTTTTAAAAAAATGAAAAGAAACAAACCGTGGGACTACCACTGGAAGATCCTTTCAGAAATTTCTGAGCTACAGTTTTAGAAAAAACGTTATACTTGTTCTACAATAAAAGTTAGGAGAGATTCTTACACCGACTACAATTACCCTAAAATAAATGGGAGAGGAGGAAAGGGGAACTTAAGAAAAAATCTAAATCAAAACTTGTTTAAACCCTTTACGGTCAGATGGCGCTGATTTTGAATTATGAGATAAAATTTGGAGTTTAATCGAAAAAATACGTAAAACAGCATCAATGCCAGCAACTCCTTAAAAACATAGTCATTTTTCATACAAATAACGAATCAGCTGCTTCGAAATCGATATTTTTGAAGAGCTTGAACATTCTATTTTTTATCACGATAGCTCGGTCGGAAAGGGATATATTTATGAAATCTTACGTTTTTCTAATAATTAATGAAGCTTTAAATGTCTGGGAACAATTAAGCAGTTTTTTCTTCTTGCTGGACAGTTTCAGCTTTAACACAAACGAGTCAATTTTATTCTAAAGCTAGTTTATATCATAATTTACGTAGAAAACCTTCAAAAATGCCACCGAAGATAGCGCTGCAAGTTTTCACCAGTAATCTAGTCAAAGCTCCTTCCACACCAAATTGAGACATAACTCGGGATGTCTATGGGAGAGAGTGGCTCAACTGGTTCTGAGTATTTTCTAACTACAACAGATTGCAGCACCTCTAGCGGGAAAAAATCAGCGTTCATAAAAAACTGTCCCATACACTTAACATGGGAAGTGAAAAGGGAGGGGAGGTGTTTGACTTCCCTTTAAAAAATTACCGTGGCGGTACTTTCAGCAGATAATCCTTCCTAGGGATATTCTTCCGCCACAATTTAAGATCCTCTTCATTATTAGGTGCTTTGAACAAGGAGAACCGACAATTAATTTCAGTTTTATATCCAGATTTCCAAACCAGATTCTAAGTTGAAAACTTTTTATGCTATACTAAAATATTTGTAATTGGGAAGCTTTTGCCGATGAATGCGGGTAACTTTGGCCATAGATGTAAATATTTCTTTATGGAACTTTGCATTTTAAAAAAATTATGTAAAAGAGAATTCTGTTTAACTACTTTTGAAAAATTCTTACTTTTATGATTACTCATTTTTTAGATATTTAAAAAAAATCTCACACTTTTAAACATTAAAAAAGATAAAGATATAATGCAAAAAACGTATACCACTCAAAATCGCAAATGTCGAAAGGTAAACATTTCAGATTCCTAATTATGAATAGATTATTTCTTTTCCCTTTCATAATAAAATCGTTTGCTTTTTATAAAAATATTTGTTATTAAATCTTGCTTCAAAAAAGTTCTTTTTCCTTATTAAAATAGAAGTTTATTTTTCTTTTAAGCGACAAGGAATACTAGTATTCATCGTGTAATGCCATTCCACGATGCACTGCAATGTAAATGTTAAGTTATAAACAATTTTTAATAACTATAATGTCTTATAACTTTGTTATTTTTTGGTTTAAACGTTTTAATATTGCTATTTAATTCGGTAACACAGGCTTTAATGATGTTAAAAAGTATGTTTCTTATGTATTTTATGGGTGGCCAAAGTTACCCGCCCGGCTCTTAACAGTGTCCTAATTTTTTAAGGCAATGCCAATTTTTTATTAATTTATAAAATTGAACAAAAATGTTCGAAAATTATTCCTAAAAGTACAATACTTAAAATGCATAATGATTTTTTTGTGTTTAAATCGTTTTTGTAGTTAAATTTTTCTTCTTTTGTAAAAAACCCTATGATTTTGGCCAAAGTTACCCGCACTGACGGTATGTAAAACGTTTCGAGTTACCTAGGGGGTTCTCTCCCTTGCCCTGTCTGCTCCTCCACAATCCCCCCTTTCCTTCAGTCTGGGTTCGTTCATAGTGTTGGTTCATGTGACCGGCCTCGGACATTTGTCCTGATAGTGGGAAATTTATTGCTTTAATCCTTCTCTTACTGAAACGCCCCAAAACGCCTGAACAACTAAGGATTCGATAATGTAATTCCTGTCAAATATTACGGGGAAGCAAAAATCCTTCGTAGCGAAAGGGCTAAAAGATAAGCATTGGTCGCCCTCCCAAACTTAGATCAAGATGCTGGGGGCAAGGGACGATGCTTTTTCAGAAACGGAAAGTGTGAGCCCATTGTAGTAAAAAATTTACGTATTTAATTGCCGAATTGCCTTGCTTTTTTAATTGGCTGAGTACAAAAGCAAATGGGATTTTCTACGAAATGCGGAAGAGGGGGATTATGAAAAAACATCGTTAAAAGTCACTCGAAAAGCTTGGGAACATGGAAATGGTCAACTGAGGATAGGTGGTTAGTAGATCTTTATATATGTCATTGTATAACATTTACTTCCGAAGTAAACACCCAAAAAATTTTGCTCCATTCTTATTTTCACTTAAATCTAGCCTTTCGTCGTATGATGGGTATTTCTGTTTATAGATACGTTTTTATGCTTTTTATATATTTATTTTATAAATGTATTTCTCTCCAATTTTGGTGCTTAAAAGTGGTATTAACTTTTGAGGATTAAGAAGGGGCAGATGTGTGAAATATTTATTTACACCAAATTATTGATGAAATTTTAAAAAGTCGAAGTAACAAATATAATGTATTAATACAGCTTGAAGAAGTATTAATGTAATTTTTTATATATTTTTAGTTGTTAATTGTAGTTCCTATAAAAATATTGCCTTGTTGCGTAGTTCCTATACAAATATTGCCTTGTTGCGTAGTTCCTATAATAGACTGATTTAGTGTTTCCCGTACTACACTAAAATATCAGATTTCATTGAAATATTTTAATTCTATAAAAACTAAACACAAGCATTTTATTAAAGATATTATTTCACAAATTATTTATTACCATATGAATATTTTATTTTATTCCTTTATAAAATTTAAAGTATTCCTTGTCAATTACAGGCTTTGAAATATATATGGGGATGATATGATGTGTAACTAGGGTCAGATTTTTTCAAATACCAATTAATCGAAGATTGAGTCGGTTTAAAATTTTTAACTTAAAGACAGGTATCATAAGACCAATTATTTTGTATTGGAACTTCTACTATTTTATTTGCTTAAAAAATGGGGACAAGATTTTAACAATATCTGTACCTAGGTTTCTGTAAACTGGGATTTTTTTAAGCGGATGGGTGTTTATCCCATCGCACAACCCCCAACCTGGAGGACCAGGGTGTTCCTCTTGGTCTGGTGTCTCCCCTCCGATCTGTCCGGCTTGGGTGACCCTGCCAGGAGCCGAAGCTCCCGCCGGCTTAGCTCTCGGTATCAACAACACTCACAAGTTACCGCACTACGACAAAGTGGGAACACCTTCGCGGGGCATCTGTATCTAGGGATATCTGTTAAAATATTTTAAAATGACCTAAGTTACGTACGCTAATTCCACTTTAAAATCTTCAATGTAAAAATCAAACATACAAATGTGTTTTTCACCAATCAGGATTAATTTATTAACTTATTTGAAACGAAAAAATATTTAAAAAATCAATTTATAAATTATTCATAATCAGTATTTCAAAAGACTAATCCCCTAAATCTGCCGTATTGTTCTTCTAAATTAACAAATAATATATATTAGGCAATTTAATTTGCAATTTTATCTATCATTTACTTAAATAACTATATTTTTCAAAGAAAATATTTGTTTTGGAATAAATATTGCTAGTAAGACAGTTATGTAGTATTGTACTTCATTTAAATCTGTCACTATTGCAACATCAAAATATAGATATTATCTAAAATGTAATTTTTAGATAAAAACAAAACGTTACACTTATCCCCCCCCCCCTCCATCATCTTATAAGCAATGTGAAGCAATCGCCCAGTGAAAAAATCTTAGAAAATTCACTGCTCAGCTTTAAAGAACATATTAAGCAAACAATAGCTAAAGCCACAGGTGCCAGCGTCAGTCTAAATCCCATTTCTGGAAAACACTCCAAAATGTCACTTAACAACAAGGTTTTACTTTATAAGTCTATGATTAGGCCAATTTTACTCTACGCCTCTTCAGCGTGGGCCGCTGTTCGCAAAACACACGGAAACAAACTACAAATATTTCAAAATAAAACCCTGAGAAGAATGACAAATGCTTCTTGGTATGTGCGAAATAAGATCCTTCACAGAGACCTTAATATTGATTTTATTGACTCAGCAATTCTTTCTGCCTCACATAATTACAAAACCTCTATAGATAAATCTGCATATGAGAACCTTAAAGACATTATCGCTTACGATCATATAGGTGAACAAAAATACTAACGTCCATGCACCGTTCATCATGACCCATCTTGGTAATACCGTTATGACAGTTAAGATTTTTCCTAGCCACTTTGAATATCATTGTTATGTCCAGTGTTTAACGATTTGTGTTCATTGCCCTTTTTGGTGTTCATTTTCATCATGGTTTTTTTTATTTATTGTTAGTTTTATTAGACAAGCCTATCGCTTTGCCCTGGGGTCTCTCCCACGGGATTTCCACATTATTTTTATACGGACTTATAGTTTACTTTTGGATACCACAAACGCTCTCTCTTTTTGGGGTATCTTAGATGGAGAAGTAAGGACGCTTCGCGTCGATGCTTCGTATAGCTATTTCGACCTCCGTTCTCCGAGGAGTTGCTGACATTGATGCTGTTGAAATCATTTTTTTTTCAATACAACTCCAAATTTAGTCTCATAATTTTAAATCAACGCCATCTGACCGCTGGTCTAAAGGGTCTCAATAATGGAAACTAAAAACTAAATCTCCTCAGTGCAATCGCCCATTCCAGTTTAAGTGGCCAAAGGCTCAAATGGGCGTGCTTTCACACGTCCCTGTTAGATGGCAAACCTCCTGCGGAATCCTAAGTGTTTTGTTCAAAAGTACTTTCATTTATCAACCCACTTATAACCCTTTCTGACCGGGCTCGCACGATCGTGCGGGTAGTTAAGAGAATGTTCAAGCTCTTCAAAATTATCGATACCGAAGCAGCTAACTTGTACCATTCGTTATTTGTATAAAAAATGA
Source organism: Hylyphantes graminicola (assembly GCA_023701765.1). Taxonomy (NCBI): domain Eukaryota; kingdom Metazoa; phylum Arthropoda; class Arachnida; order Araneae; family Linyphiidae; genus Hylyphantes; species Hylyphantes graminicola. Next base: position 18,777,369 of record CM043112.1, read on the forward strand.
CTTTGTTTTTAAGGAATTGCAGGCATTAATGCTGTTTAGCGCATTTTTTTCGATAAAACTCCCAATTCAGTTTCATAATTTTAAATTAGCGCCACCTGATCACCGGTCGTAAAGGGATAAGGGAAGAAAGGTTAAGGGGTCATAGGAGTCTTAAAAATGTGCAAAGAAGATACCACAAAGCATAGTTTGATCTTTCATGTCATTTTTTAACTACTCAATGTATAAGTATAATTATTTTATATGTAATTCTACAGGATTTGTTTATCATAAAACAAGTTTTATATACAAGTTATACCTAAATTCTCAGCTCAATTTTAATTAGAAATTATTTTTGAACTTTTTTCTAAAAAAATTAATAAAAATTTAAAAATTTTGATTTTAAATTTTTTAAAAAATAATTTCTAATTAAAATTGAGCTGAGAATTTAGGTACAAGTCTTTGTTTGTACTTATTTGTACAATATAAAGTCCTTTTCTTGGTCATTTTTTCAATTTTGACCTCACAATTTGCCGCGCAAGCCTAATCACAATGTGTTCAAATAGCTTCATGTTTAATATCATTTATTTTAGTTTTGGCTAAAGTTTCATAAATTTTAAAACTTGTTTTATAATAAATAAATCTTGTAGAATTACATATAAAAAAATTATACTTATACATTGAGTAGTTCAAAAATGACATGAAAGATCAAACTATGTTTTGTAGTACCTTCTTTGCACATTTTTAAGACTCCTGTGACCCCTTAAATCAATCTCACCCAATCCGGGACTCGATCCCCGGACCTGTGACATGGTAACGAGAAGCACTATCATTAAGCCGCTGGGCCACCAAGAACTAACATTGTATCACAACAAGTAGTTTGACCAGTATTTGAGTATCGGTTAGTTATCAATTAAAGCTCTGTTTAGAAGAAAAGTAATTATTTCCTTTCTCATATCCCTTTTCGACCGGCGTTCAGGTGGTGTTAATTTAAATTTTTGAGAATAAATTTGTAGTTTTATCGAGGAAAAAAATGCGTTAAACAGAATCAATGCAAACAACTAGTTCTTAAAAACAAAATCCGTTTTCATACAAATAACGAATGGTACAAATCAGCTACTTCGGTATCGATTCGATATTTTTGAAGAGCTTGAATATTCTCTTTAATTACCACACGATCGTACGAGCCCGGTCGGTAAGGGGTATTGTATGTAAGGCATATACGAAAACATTTTGTTAATAATAATTAAGACGAATAATAATCTTAAAGTATGAGCCATTCAGGACGGCAACACTGTATACGAATACTTCTAGGCAGTTTTTAGGGGCCCGGGTGGCCTAGTGGGTTTGATCGCAGCATATTACGCTAACTGTCTGCGGGCTGTAACGGGCATGGGCTCGATTGTTTTCAGTGAAATATAAAACCTTTTATTCAACATCAACCATGTTGAGTAACCAAGGATTTTATAACAAGCCAGCCGCCCCGGTGGCTCAATCGTTAAGACTCTAGCCTTTGGAGCTACAGGGGTCGGGTTCGAATCCCGGTCAGGCATGGATGTTTGTGACCGTCAATAAATGTTGTTATTTGTCTATGTGATATTTATTTCTTTGTGACTGTAAAAATTCTTTCTGTGTTTGTCCCACTTGACGAAAGCTTATAAGCGGTTCTCTGAACAAGCACACAAGCTGGAATATATATGTAACATACCATACCATACCATACCATAACAAACCTTGTCTACCAAAAGATGTATAGAGTTGAAAAACAAGTATCTTTGAGTTATTAACTAAAATATTTATTGTAATATAGATGATGTCGGTATGTGATACGTTGTAATTTAGTAATACATTAAAAATCAGCGCCACCTAGCTTAGGTAAAATATGAGGTTGCGCGTGTCCCTGCTACCCCACAGAAAATTCAAGGCTACCTAAAATTTTAATGGAATAAATATAACCCACTTTGAAAAAATATCTTTGGATGAAAGATCTTCTAAGCACCAAAATCTTGTATATGCCCTCTATTTCGGGAAGAATGAAAGATTACATCCCCCCCCCCCAAAAAAATAATTTATTCTGAAAAAAAAAAGGCTGATTATTCTCCTCTTAAAATTAAGAGTTAATTCTGCGTTGGCATTATCTCATCTATTATATAGTATCTCATTCAATTTGTCTTGCCTTTTTTTTGCATGTTTTGAACGAATTCGCTGACCCGTCGTTTGTGTTGTTTTATAATTTTAATAATTTATTTTAATTATTAATTAAAATAAATCATAAATTGAAGTATGCTATTTAATAATTTGAAATTGAAAATAAAGAATGGAAAGGATTACTGGGGAGGTAAACTGCAGTAACTTCCATAGTGACCTGGACCATTGTTACAAACACTCAATTACCCTAACAATTAAGAAAACATGCTTGAAAATATTTTATTTCAGATCAAAAATGGTACAACTCATTGTTGTTTGATGTTTACCTGCCCACGGTAGTAACTTCTTAGCAATTCTGTGGTCTTCTGCAGAAGTGGTTCCTTCCTTATGGGTTTGAATATAATTATATATTTTAAAATTTAAATTGATATCAAATTGAAAAAAAAATGTTCAACACAATTTAAACACAAGAAAGAGATCCAAAGAGCAAACACATAAAAATTCTTTGAAAACTGTTTAAAAATGTAAATAATATATCTTATCTTGACAACATTTTAAGTGTAATTTACATTTACCAACTTTTTTTATTAGAAATATTTAAGTATAGAAACATTTCAAAGCACTTTGTAAATGGTTCCGGGTAATTATAAAAAGTACGTTGCGTTCAAGCTAACCTTTGACGTGGCGCGGTTTTGTTCGTAGTAAGGAGGGCGAAAGCTATTATTTATTCTATGGTTTTGTTGAAGCACTTTATTTGAGGGCGGCAACTTCTTCCCTCGTCGAAAGGCAATGTGTTCTCGTGAAACGCGATGGCAGCTTTTAGTGTATTAAAAACACTAATAAAAAAGTCATTCAAAAGATTTACAATTTTCATGTCGTCATGGATCAACTGTCCTTGACCACCTTTAAATGGTCCAACAGACCTACCCGGCTTAATTTTACCTCTAGCATAAGCGAAAAACCCTCAGGGTTATCCTTAATATCTCTAGCGTGATTCTCCTCTAATGCAGATTTATGTTGTCTACTAATATTCTTAAACTCTCTCCTAGCAACCCTGTAAGTTTCCTGATCAACCTCTCTACCAGATTGTTTATCAATTTTGTAAGCCTTCTGCTTTAACCTAACGGACTTTTTAATATCCTTGGAAAACCACATAGGATACAATTTTCTAAGGGAACTTTTACGCTTGAACTTAAAATGTTTTTTCACAGCATAGTTCAAAAGTATGGGTACCCCTACCAGCCCTTTATCAAAAGCAAAAGCAACATCATGTCTCAAGTTGTCAAAATTACCATCTCTGAAAGATTCAACAAGTCTTACACTATTATTCTGTATGACCTGAAAAATGATATCAAATTTAATACAATTATTTTCACTTTCACATAAGTGATCACTGACAAAAAGGTTATGCACTCTATTTTCACAGCTACTCAAAACTAAATCCAGAATAGCATTATCTCTAGTACACTCTCTTACTAACTGATTAACCCTTTCAGTCCCAGTGATGCCATTTGGCATCATCACATTCAATATTTTTTTTTTTTTCAAAATGTTTATGTCCCGTTATGACATTCAAACACACATCATTCGATTCTTCGCACTTTGTTCCATTAGACAATATTTTACATTTATCCCAATAGAAGTCAGAACTACTACTTTTTTTTATTTAGAAAACAGTCAACAAGCGCAAAGCTCGCGTTTCTCCTGATTTTTGATAAGTTCACTTCAGTTCCACATATTTAAAACACAATTTAAACTATTTCGGTTAAAGTAATTGCTAAATTTTTTAATAAAATGGTCAGATTCCTTAAAATATATAAATCGAAGTGTTTTTAGGTAATATATATATTTTTATTTTGTTGTTTTCCACACTTAAAGAATTTTGGCATTGTTTCAAAAACCATATAAAAATTTTTAATGATTTTTTTTTCTTAAAGGAATTCGTATAATTGATCTAAAATAAGCTTATTTTGTGAATATCAGATGTTTCTGTAGTGTAGTTAATTTTTGGGACTGAAAGGGTTAAAATAATAATCATCTAAAACCTCAAAAACATCTAAACCCTGATCTTTAACAATCTCATTATTGTCCCAGAGAATGTTTCGAAAATTCAAATCCCCCATAATCACAACTTCATTTTTGTGACAAATCTCTCTTATGAGGTTATACAGTACGGTATCTTGCTCCACATTACTCTTGGTTGGTCTATATGGCCCTGTCTTTATGCATTACCTACAATCGGATGATTACCATTAACATTAGTCAACCAAACCCACACAGCTTCAATACCAACCTACCCTACCAGTGTCCATTAAGACTTTGCAATCTGTTGCCGTGGGTGTATGTGTTCATAAATAACATGTTCAGATGTTTGTTCGACTTAAAAAAAAAAAAAGGGACTAATATTTTGAAAAGAGATTTAGTTTTTAATTGTCAGTTTAAAAAACGCTGAGCCTCAAGTTTACTTTTTAAAAATAAAAGTGGAAAGAAGAATTCGATGATTGAATTGATTTATGCCAAAACACACCTTAAGTTTGCAGCATTGAAATGTTCTAGGCGGAGGAAACGGCGTAAACAACGCTACTGGCGCCGAAATTTTGGCTGCTCTGATTGGTCGCTCCTTTGCTATACGTTCACCCTGATATTCGTGCGCCCTGCTACGTTAAAGTCGAAGGAAAAAATAATTAATATTTCATTCTAACTGACGCAAAAACTAATTAAAATATATGTTGAAATTTCGAATAAATTTGTTTATTGAATGTGAAATTTCTTTTTTTTATTCGATTCTCGCACTCGAAAAGAAGAACTATTTACCCTTTTTCTCGTAGAAAAATTTCTATACTGCAAACTTAGTATCATTTTTACTGTAATATTAATTAATAAACCAATAATAAAAAAAATTACTTTACTGAAACACATCCCATGCGCGAACACTGTAAGTCTATGTACATATATATACAACGCATTCCGTACGCTAACACATACGGAATGCTTAGAAAATGCAGAAAAAATATCGGTAATTTTTATATTAAAAGTAATCGTAAATTAGACATACTTAAAAACAAAAACTGGTATGTATGCTCGATCTGAAATATTTCATTTATTTTGTAAGTGTGTGGTAATTTCTCAAAAAAAAAAAAAATTTTTTTTTTAAAAAAAAGTTACGGAGTTCTAGTCCTCTTTTCGCTACTTGACTTTTTATACTGAAAGTCATGAAGGCAAAAGAAAAACAAACCGACAGCAGATGGCAGTCTTTTTATAGTAACAAATAACATAATCCACTATATTCTAGTAACCTTTTCTAACGGAGCTATAACAATCGTACGGATTGTTTATCTGTATAAAACATGACTTTGTTTTAAGGAGTTGCTGACATTGATGCTGTTGAAAGCATTCTGTTTCAATAAAACTCCAAATGCAATCTCATAATTATAAATCAGCGCCATCTGATAGCCGTTCCAAAGGGTTAAGAACAAACTTTAACAATTGAAACTCCCCAGTACAACTGCCCATTCCAGTTTAAGCGGCAAAGGGTCAAATGGGGTGCTTCCTTATGTCCCTGTTAGATTGTAAACCTCATACGGAATCCTAAGTGCTTAGTTCCCAAGCACGTTCATTTCATCAACCCACTTATAAGGGATGAAAGGATAAGTCAATCTCACCCAATCCGAGACTCGATCCCCGGACCTGTGACATGGCAACGAGAAGCACTATCATTAAGCCGCTGGGCCCCCAAGAACTGTCATTGTAATACAACAAGTAATTTGCCCTGTATTTGAGTATCGGTTAGTTATCAAATAAAGGATTGTTTAGAAGAAAAGTAATACTTTCTTTTCTCATATCCCTTCTCGACCGGCGGTCAGGTGGCGCTGATTTAAATTTTTGGGAATAAATTTGGAGTTTTATCGAAAAAAATGCGTTAAACAGAATCAATGCAAACAACTAGTACTTAAAAGCAAAGTCTGTTTTCATACAAATAACGAAGAGTACAAGTCAGCTGCTTCGGTATCGATATTTTTGAAGAGCTTGAATATTCTCTTTAATTACCACGCGATCGTTCGAGCCCGGTCGGTAAGGGGTATTGTATGTACGGCATATACAAAAACATTTTGTTAATAGTAATTAAATCGAATAATAGTCTTAAAGTGTGAACCATTTTGGACGGCAACACTAAATACGAATACATCTAGGCAGTTTTTAGGGGCCCGGGTGGCCTAGTGGGTTTGATCGCAGCATATTACGCTAACTGTCTGCGGGCTGTAACGGGCACGGGCTTGATTGTTTTCAGAGAAATAAAAACCTTTTATTCAACATCCACCATGTAGAGTTACCAAGGATTTTATAACGAATCTTGTCAACCAAAATATATATAGAGGTGAAAAGCATGTATCTTTGAGTTATTTACTAAAATAATTATTGTAATACAGATGATGTTGTTACGTGTTACGTTGTAATTTAATAATACAGTAAAAATCAGCGGCATCTAGCTTAGGTAAAATATGAGGTTGCGCGTGTCCCTGCTACTCCACAGAAAATTCAAGGCTACCTAAAATATTAGTGGATTAAATATAACCCACTTTGAAAAAATATCTTTGGATGAAATATCTTCTAAGCACAAAATCTTGTATATGCCGTCTATTTCGGGAAGAATGAAAGATTACATCCAAAAAAAAATATAATTTATTCTAAAAAAAGGGGGGGGGGGATTATTCTCCTCTTAAAATTAAGAATTAATTCTACGTTGGCATTATCTAATCTATTATATATTTCATTCAATTTGTCTTGCCCTCTTTTGCATGTTTTGAACGAATTCGATGACCCGTCATTTGTATTGTTTTACAATTTGAATAATTTATTTCAATTATTAATTAAAATAAATCATAAATTGAAATATGTTATTCAATAATTTGAAATTGAAAATAAGGAATGGAACGGATTACTGGGGAGGTAAACTGCAGTAACTTCCATAGTATTCTGGACCATTGTTACAAACACTCAATTACCCTAACAATTAAGAAAACATGCTTGAAAATATTTTATTTCAGATTAAAAATGGTACAACTCGTTGTTGTTTGATGTTTACCTGCCCACGGTAGTAATTTTTTAGCAATTCTGTGGTCTTCTGCAGAAGTGGTTCGTTCTTTATGGGTTTGAATATAATTATATATTTTAAAATTTAAATTGATATCAAATTGAAAAAAAAAATGTTCAACACAACTTAAACACAATAAAGAGATCCAAAGAGCAAACACATAAAAAAATTTTGAAAACTGTTTAAAAATGTAAATAATATATCTTATCTTGACAACATTTTAAGTGTAATTTACATTTACCAACTTTTTTTATTAGAAATATTTAAGTATAGAAACATTTCAAAGCACTTTGTAAATGGTTCCGGGTAATTATAAAAAGTACGTTGCGTTCAAGCTAACCTTTGACGTGGCGCGGTTTTGTTCGTAGTAAGGAGGGCGAAAGCTATTATTTATTCTATGGTTTTGTTGAAGCACTTTATTTGAGGGCGGCAACTTCTTCCCTCGTCGAAAGGCAATGTGTTCTCGTGAAACGCGATGGCAGCTTTTAGTGTATTAAAAACACTAATAAAAAAGTCATTCAAAAGATTTACAATTTTCATGTCGTCATGGATCAACTGTCCTTGACCACCTTTAAATGGTCCAACAGACCTACCCGGCTTAACATTACCTCTAGCATAAGCGAAAAACCCTCAGGGTTATCCTTAATATCTCTAGCGTGATTCTCCTCTAATGCAGATTTATGTTGTCTACTAATATTCTTAAACTCTCTCCTAGCAACCCTGTAAGTTTCCTGATCAACCTCTCTACCAGAGTGTTTTGCAATTTTGTAAGCCTTCTGCTTTAACCTAACGGACTTTTTAATGTCCTTGAAAAACCACATAGGATACAATTTTCTAAGAGAACTTTAACGCTTGAACTTAAAATGTTTTTTCACAGCATAGTTCAAAAGTATGGGTACCCCTACCAGCCCTTTATCAAAAGCAAAAGCAACATCATGTCTCAAGTTGTCAAAATTACCATCTCTGAAAGATTCAACAAGTCTTACACTATTATTCTGTATGACCTGAAAAATGATATCAAATTTAATACAATTATTTTCACTTTCACATAAGTGATCACTGACAAAAAGGTTATGCACTCTATTTTCACAGCTACTCAAAACTAAATCCAGAATAGCAATATCTCTAGTACACTCTCTTACTAACTGATTAACCCTTTCAGTCCCAGTGATGCCATTTGGCATCATCACATTCAATATTTTTTTTTTTTTTTCAAAATGTTTATGTCCCGTTATGACATTCAAACACACATCATTCGATTCTTCGCACTTTGTTCCATTAGACAATATTTTACATTTATCCCAATAGAAGTCAGAACTACTACTTTTTTTTATTTAGAAAACAGTCAACAAGCGCAAAGCTCGCGTTTCTCCTGATTTTTGATAAGTTCACTTCAGTTCCACATATTTAAAACACAATTTAAACTATTTCGGTTAAAGTAATTGCTAAATTTTTTAATAAAATGGTCAGATTCCTTAAAATATATAAATCGAAGTGTTTTTAGGTAATATATATATTTTATTTTGTTGTTTTCCACACTTAAAGAATTTTGGCATTGTTTCAAAAACCATATAAAAATTTTTAATGATTTTTTTTTCTTAAAGGAATTCGTATAATTGATCTAAAATAAGCTTATTTTGTGAATATCAGATGTTTCTGTAGTGTAGTTAATTTTTGGGACTGAAAGGGTTAAAATAATAATCATCTAAAACCTCAAAAACATCTAAACCCTGATCTTTAACAATCTCATTATTGTCCCAGAGAATGTTTCGAAAATTCAAATCCCCCATAATCACAACTTCATTTTTGTGACAAATCTCTCTTATGAGGTTATACAGTAAGGTATCTTGCTCCACATTACTCTTGGTTGGTCTATATGGCCCTGTCTTTATGCATTACCTACAATCGGATGATTACCATTAACATTAGTCAACCAAACCCACACAGCTTCAATACCAACCTACCCTACCAGTGTCCATTAAGACTTTGCAATCTGTTGCCGTGGGTGTATGTGTTCATAAATAACATGTTCAGATGTTTGTTCGACTTAAAAAAAAAAAAAGGGACTAATATTTTGAAAAGAGATTTAGTTTTTAATTGTCAGTTTAAAAAACGCTGAGTCTCAAGTTTACTTTTTAAAAATAAAAGTGGAAAGAAGAATTCGATGATTGAATTGATTTAAGCCAAAACACACCTTAAGTTTGCAGCATTGAAATGTTCTAGGCGGAGGAAACGGCGTAAACAACGCTACTGGCGCCGAAATTTTGGCTGCTCTGATTGGTCGCTCCTTTGCGATACGTTCACCCTGATATTCGTGCGCCCTGCTACGTTAAAGTCGAAGGAAAAAATAATATTTCATTCTAACTGACGCAAAAACTAATTAAAATATATGTTTTTTTTTTTTTTTTGTCGTGTCCATGAGAGTCGAACTTTATATGTGTCCGTGAATTTTGATAATTTCTTCTACGACTTGCTTGATGTTGTCTTCATACGGATCTATCAAAGTCGGCAGTACTCCAATCTTTCTCAGGCTGGCACTCATAGCCGGACACTCATAGATGTGAGTAGGCGTAAGCTGTGTATCAGGACAATGTTCACAGCTTCTATAGATCTTCTTTCCATCTCTATCTATCTTCATACCCCTGTGGTGTCCTGTTCTTAGCCTAGTTATGGTTTTAAGAGTAGATCTGTTCGCAGTTATTTCAGAGAGAAGATGTTTGGTCTGAATGGATTTTTCTCTAAGCTTATATCTGGCCACTGCATTCGCATCCTTAAGAGAAACATCATTACAGCTAGTGTTGAGGTCTCTGCCCTCCTTGGCCAGTCTGCCGCAGTTTCATTATCTTCTATGTCGACGTGCGCAGGAATCCACTGGAGGTTGCAGGTCTTGTTTATAGTCTGAAGATCTTTAAGACCTGAGATGATTTCTTGGGTGATAGAAGAATGTCCATTTAGAATTGCCTGGAGGGCAGCCTTTGAGAAAATATATGTTGAAATTTCGAATAAATTGGTTTATTGAATGTGAAATTTCTTTTTTTTATTCGATTCTCGCACTCGAAAAGGAGAACTATTTACCCTTTTTCTCGTAGAAAAATTTCTATACTGCAAACTTAATATCAGTTTTACTGTAATATTAATTAATAAACCAATAATAAAAAAAATTACTTTACTGAAACGCACCCCATGCGAGAACACTTTAAGTCTAAGTACGTATATATATAACGCATTCCGTACGCCATATACGGGATGCTTAAAAAATGCAGAAAAAATATCGGGAATTTTATATTAAGAGTAATTCTAAATTAGACATACTTAAAAACAAAAACTGGTGTATATGCTCGATCTGAAATATTTCATTTGTTTTGTAGGTGTGTGGTAATTTCTCAAAAAAAAAATTAATTTTTAAAAAAATAGTTATGGAGTCTTAGTCCTCTTTTCGCTACTTGATTTTTTATACTGAAAGTCATGAAAGCAAAAGAAAAACAAACCGACAGCAGATGGCAGTCTTTTTATGGTAACAAATAACATAATCCACTATATTCTAGTAACCTTTTCTAACGGAGCTATAACAATCGTACGGATTGTTTATCTGTATAAAACATGACTTTGTTTTAAGGAGTTGCTGACATTGATGCTGTTGAAAGCATTTTGTTTCAATAAAACTCCAAATGCAATCTCATAATTATAAATCAGCGCCATCTGATAGCCGTTCCAAAGGGTTAAGAACAAACTTTAACAATTGAAACTCCCCAGTACTACTGCCCATTGCAGTTTAAGCGGCAAAGGCTCAAATGGGGTGCTTCCTTATGTCCCTGTTAGATTGTAAAACTCATACAGAATCCTAAGTGCTTAGTTCCCAAGCACGTTCATTTCATCAACCCACTTATAAGGGATGAAAGGATAAGTCAATCTCACCCAATCCGAGACTCGATCCCCGGACCTGTGACATGGCAACGAAAAGCACTATCATTAAGCCGCTGGGCCCCCAAGAACTGTCATTGTAATACAACAAGTAATTTGACCTGTATTTGAGTATCGGTTAGTTATCAAATAAAGGATTGTTTAGAAGAAAAGTAATACTTTCTTTTCTCATATCCCTTTTCGACCGCCGGTCAGGTGACGTTGATTTAAATTTTTGGGAATAAATTTGGAGTTTTATCGAAAACAATGCGTAAAAACAGAATCAATGCAAACAACTAGTACTTAAAAGCAAAGTCCGTTTTCATACAAATAACGAAGAGTACAGATCAGCTGCTTCGGAATCGATATTTTTGAAGAGCTTGAATATTCTCTTTAATTACCACGCGAGTCCGGTCTGTAAGGGGTATTGTATGTAAAGCATATACAAAAACATTTTGTTAATAGTAATTTTGACGAATAATAATCTTAAAGTATGAACCATTCAGGACGGCAACACTGTATACGAATACTTCTAGGCAGTTTTTAGGGGCCCGGGTGGCCTAGTGGGTTTGATCGCAGCATATTACGCTAACTGTCTGCGGGCTGTAACGGGCACGGGCTCGAATGTTTTCTGAGAAATAAAAAACTTTAATTCAACATCAACCATGTAGAGTTGCTAATTATTTTATAACAAACCTTGTCAACCAAACGATAAATAGAGGTAAAAAACAAGTATCTTTGAGTTATTTACTAAAATAATTATTGTAATATAGATGATGTTGGTATGTGTTTTGTTGAAATTTAGTAATACAGTATAAATCAGTGCTACCTAGCTTAAGTAAAATATGAGATTGCGCGTGGCCCTGCTACCCCACAGAAAATTCAAGGCTACCTAAAATTTTAGTAGAATAAATTTTTTACCCACTTTGAAAAAATATCTTTGGATGAAATATCTTCTAAGCACAAAATCTTGTATATGCCCTCTATTTCGGGAAGAATGAAAGATTACATCCAAAAAAAAAAAATAATAATAATAATTTATTCTGAAAAAAAAGGAGGGATTATTCTCCTCTTAAAATTAAGAATTAATTTTACGTTGGCATTATCTAATCTATTATATATTTCATTCAATTTGTTTTGCTCTTTATCGCATGTTTTGATTTTCTTTTTAAGCAAAACAACGCTGATTCCGAATATCCTGGTTAAAATATCGAGAAAAAAAATTGTTTTATTTAATATTTAATTTTAAAAACTCGCAAAATTTTGTTAAAAATGTTTGAAATGTTTTAACCGTTCCGCTATTGGTCGAGCGGTTGTGACGACACCAGTTCGTGGGTTTGTTAACTAAAGTTTACAACGGCGTGCAACCGACCTATCTAGAGTTTTCCATTGCTTTCTTATTAAATTTATTTTTTTCTTAAATGTTCCGAATTTTATTCTTTATTTTTAATTTACTATTATTTTGTATTCCAATTGTCTTTTTTCTTCAATTTATTTCGATGGAACCAGGCTTTTTCAAAGCGCAGAGCGACAACTTACCCAAAAGCTGCGTTATTATACACCCAGAATCTTACCCAGGTCGTTTTCACCCAACCCGGGTGTTCGGCAGTGCAGTTTATAATATAACGGAATTTAAAATAACTATTTCAACAAATTTATCAATTTAATTCCAATTGAAAAACCCAAAAATAACTAAATATAAGCTATTAATTAATTACTAAATGTATTTAAAACATTGTTACCAAAGCACTCGTGCTGCCATCTATTATTTAGATATTTGAACTGTCGCTTTATACTATGACTTTTTGAACAACAAACAGTTATACAATTAATAACTCAAACATAAAAGAAATGTAGCTGAAAGCTTAAAAACACACATTTAACTCTCTGTTTTTTCTTAACTTTTACAATTGAGTTACAATTATTAAATTATTTTCTATAATTTCTGCAAAACAAGTTGTCTACAGCTTACGATTTAGGAGAAACAGGATCACGTCGCATAGCCTTTATACATTGTTTTCTTCTTTCAGGACAATGGACAATTCCCGTATTTTTTAAAAACACTTCAAAACTATTTTTCTTAACAGACAAAACAACGCTGATTCCAAATATCCTGGTTAAAATATCGAAAAAAATTTGTTTAATTTAATATTTAATTTTAAAAACTCGCAGAAAATAGTTCTTGTTTTAACCGTTCTGCTATTGGTTGGAGCGTTTGTGACGTCACCATTTATGTTCGTGGGTTTGTTTACTAAAGTTTACAACGGCGTGCAGACGACCTATCTAGAGTTTTCAATTGATTTCTTATTAAATTTGTTTTAGTTTTTAAACGTTCGGATTTTTATTCTTTATTTTTAATTCACTATTATTTTTTGTTCTAATTGTCTTTTTTCTTCAATTTATTTCGATGAAACCAGGCTTTTTCAAAGCGCAGAGCGACAACTTACCCAAAAGCTGCGTTATTATCTAACACAATCGAAGTTTTGTAAAATCATTGTATCTAAATTTATAATTTTATTTAACAACTCAAATGCATGTACCATTTATACATTCTTTTTTTTTAATTTAATTCCAATAGAAAAACCCAAAAATAACTAAATATAAGCTATTAATTAATTACTTTATGTATTTAGAACATTGATTCCAAAGCACTCGTGCTGCCATCTATTATTCAGATATTTACATTGTGGCTTTTTACTATAACTTTTTGAACAACAAACAGTTATGCAATTAATAACTCAAACATTAAAGAAAAGTAGCTGAAAACTATAAAAAAACAAAAAAAAACACTTTTGTTTCTTAACTTTTACAATGAGCTATTCTCTATACTTTCAGGAAAGCAAGTTGTCTACACTACAGCTTACGATTTAGGAGAAACAGGCACGTCGCATAGCCTTACTTGGAATATAAAAAAAATCTTTTCTGGGATAGTAACTGTAGTATTATGGCACTCAGGAACTATGCAATACCGATATGACATGTTTAAATAGTTATAGCAAACGAAACTAATTGCATCGCATTCTTCACAGTTTCACACAAATGTCAATATCAATCAAAGCAGAGCTGATCGGCCATGTCATCGTGACTGTTTTGTAAAAGCTGACGTCACAGCGCTTCCGCGCGCTTTTGAGTGATATTCGCTCGCTTCTCGAAAGCCCGACTTTGAAATTGAATAAAAAAATAAATACCCATCGGAAAATTTTTTTGCTTGGACTAATACTTTTTTTTTTCGACATCCTGCATCGAATAAAAAAATAATAAAAAAATGTGGGAATGGACAATTCCCACATTTTTTAATTATTTTTTTATTCGATGAAGGATGTCGAAAAAAAAATATTAGTCCAAACAAAAAAAAATTCCGATGCGTATTTATTTTTTTATTCAATTTCAAAGTCGAGCTTTCGAGAAGCGCGCGAAAATCACTCAAAAGCCCGCGAAAGCGCTGTGACGTCAGCTTTTACAAAACTCGTTCCGATCAGCTCTGGTTGATATTGACATTTGTGTGAAACTGAAACTGTGAAGTATGCGATACAATTAGTTTCGTTTGTTAAAACTATTTGAACATGTCATATCGGTATTGCATAGTTCCTGAGTGCCATAATACTACGGTTACTACCCCAAAAAAGATTTTTTTTTATATTCCAAGTTGTCCTGAAAGAAGAAAACAATGGATAAAGGCTATAACGTGATCCTCTGTTTCGCCTAAATCGTAAGCTGTAGACAACTTGCTTTGCAGAAAGTATAGATAATAGCTCATTGTAAAAGTTTAGAAACAAAAGAGTTTTTTTTTAGTTTTCAGCTACTTTTCCTTAATGTTTGAGTTATTAATTGCATAATTGTTTGTTGTTCAAAAAGTTATAGTAAAAAGCGACAGTTTAAATATTAAATAATAGAGGGCAGCACGAGTGCTTTGGAATCAATGTTCTAAATACATAAAGTAATTAATTAATAGCTTATATTTAGTTATTTTTGGGTTTTTCAATTGGAATTAAATTGAAAAAAAGAATGTATAAGTGGTACATGCATTTGAGTTGTTAAATAAAATTATAAACTTAGATACAATGATTTTACAAAACTTCAATTGTGTTAAGCCCATTTCACACCTGCACAGCTACTTGCAACTGCAACTCGCAACTTGTGGTAACCTGGATTTTCGGGCTTCCACAAAAAATTATTCATCTCAAATATTTGGCAAGTTTCATCTTTTTGAAAGCAAACTTTAATCAAACTATGGGCATTGTTTGCATCAAACAGAAATTTATGTTTCCGAACTTCCTTAATTAGATCAATTTTCATCTTTGCCATCCATTTAATATCCATTTTTAATTGCGCAGATTTTTGCAAACGGGGAAAGTTGGCGTCTTAAAAAGTAAATAAACAACCAGTTGGCGAAGTCTAGTTCGCCACAATGCAGCCAAGGAAATCCTGAGTTCTGATTGGCTAAGGGTACATGCAACTGCGATTTTTTCGTGCTTGCAGGAAAAAATCTCACGAACTGAGTGCAACTTTTTAATGCACGGTGTCCTACGGGAGTTGCACGTAGTTGTGACAAGGTGTGAAATGGGCTTTAGATAATAACGCAGCTTTTGGGTAAGTTGTCGCTCTGCGCTTTGAAAAAGCCTGGTTCCATCGAAATAAATTGAAGAAAAAAGACAATTAGAGCAAAAAATAATAGTAAATTAAAAATAAAGAATAAAAATCCGAACGTTTAAGAGCTAAAACAAATTTAATAAGAAATCAATTGAAAACTCTAGATAGGTCGTCAGCACACCGTTGTAAACTTTAGTAAACAAACCCACGAACATAAATGGTGACGTCACAACCGCTCCAACCAATAGCAGAACGGTTAAAACAAGAACTAATTTCTGCGAGTTTTTAAAATTAAATATTAAATTAAACAAATTTTTTTCGATATTTTAACCAGGATATTTGGAATCAGCGTTGTTTTGTCTATTAAGAAAAATAGTTTTGAAGTGTTTTTAAAAAATACGGGAATTGTCCATTCCCGTTAATATTTAATTTTAAAAACTCGCAGAAATTAGTTCTTGTTTTAACCGTTCTGCTATTGGTTGGAGCGGTTGTGACGTCACCATTTATGTTCGTGGGTTTGTTTACTAAAGTTTACAACGGTGTGCTGACGACCTATCTAGAGTTTTCAATTGATTTCTTATTAAATTTGTTTTAGCTCTTAAACGTTCGGATTTTTATTCTTTATTTTTAATTTACTATTATTTTTTGCTCTAATTGTCTTTTTTCTTCAATTTATTTCGATGGAACCAGGCTTTTTCAAAGCGCAGAGCGACAACTTACCCAAAAGCTGCGTTATTATCTAACACAATCAAAGTTTTGTAAAATCATTGTATCTAAATTTATAATTTTATTTAACAACTCAAATGCATGTACCATTTATACATTCTTTTTTTCAATTTTATTCCAATAGAAAAACCCAAAAATAACTAAATATAAGCTATTAATTAATTACTTTATGTATTTAGAACATTGATTCCAAAGCACTCGTGGTGCCATCTATTATTCAAATATTTACACTGTCGCTTTTTACTATAACTTTTTGAACAACAAACAGTTATGCAATTAATAACTCAAACATTAAAGAAAAGTAGCTAAAAACTAAAAAAAAACCACTCTTTTGTTTCTTAACTTTTACAATGAGCTATTCTCTATACTTTCTGGAAAGCAAGTTGTCTACACTACAGCTTACGATTTAGGAGAAACAGGCACGTCGCATAGCCTTACTTGGAATATAAAAAAAAATCTTTTCTGGGATGGTAACTGCAGTATTATGGCACTCAGGAACTATGCAATACCGATATGACATGTTCAAATAGTTTTAACAAACGAAACTAATTGTATCGCATACTTCACAGTTTCAGTTTCACACAAATGTCAATATCAACCAGAGCTGATCGGAACGAGTTTTGTAAAAGCTGACGTCACAGCGTTTCCGCGGGCTTTTGAGTGATTTTCGCGCGCTTCTCGAAAGCTCGACTTTGAAATTGAATAAAAAAATAAATACGCATCGGAATTTTTTTTTGTTTGGACTACTATTTTTTTTTCGACATCCTTCATCGAATAAAAAAATAAAAAAAAATGTGGGAATAGTCCATTACTTGAAACATAAAAAAAATCTTTTCTGGGGTAGTAACTGTAGTATTATGGCACTCAGGAACTATACAATACCGATATGACATGTTCAAATAGTTATAGCAAACCAAACGAAACTAATTGTATCGCATACTTCACAGTTTCACACAAATGTCAATATCAACCAGAGCTAAACGGAAGATGTCAACGAGTTTTGTAAAAACTGACGTCACAGCATTCCTGCGCGCTTTTGAGTGATTTTCTCGCGCTTCTCGAAAGCTCGACTTCGATATTGAATAAAAAAATAAATACGCATCAGAATTTTTTTTTTGTTTTGACTAGTATTTTTTTTTCGACATCCTTTATCGAATAAAAAAAAAAAAAAATGTGGGAATTTTCCATTAACATTTACCAACTTTTTTAAAAAAAATATTTAAATATAGAGATACTTCAATGCTTTCCGTGAAATGTTGATAAGCCTATAAAAAGTACGTTGCGTCCAAGCTTATATTGGACGTGGCGCGGTTAGTTGATGAAGTTAGATGAGGGCCTCGTTTTCCCTCGTCGAGAGGCAATGCTTCTGAGTTCGCGTGAAACGCAATGCCAGCTTTTAGTGGAATTTAAATATTAAAAGGAAGTGGATACCCATACATTATACAATCGCCTTAACATTGGACTTTCCCATAGACACTAGCGCCCCTAGGCAAAACGCGAATGGAATGTGGAGGGGAGGAAATGAATAGGAGGAGGAAAGAGGATAATAGTGGCGCCATCTTGTGATTCATTGCACGTGACCAAAGAGGGTAACAAGATAGGTATAGACGGCATTGGCAGCCGAGATTTGATCTGGGGACCTATACGAAAAAAGCCGCGTGCTTTACCACTGAGCCATGGAATCTTGTCAAAGGGCGCGCGATTTAAAGTTCAAGTTGGGTTTTTCATTTCAAACTACCGATTCTTATGAATATCGTCTTTATTTGTCATATTAATTGAAAATGGAAATATTTGAAATAAGTAAAAATAATTATTTTATTCTTGCATTTATTTTTTTTACACAATGCAATATTTTTCTTGCATACATAATTGAACTCAATAGAATTTTATCTTGAATAAAATTAAGACGTTTTTTTTAAAATTTATTTTGCGTTTCTACTCATACCTCCCCACTTCACAATTCCCCCTCAATCACTCCCTACTTGTCGTGACGTTTCGAAGAGGGGTTGAGCGGTAAGAGGGGGGTGAGTCGATCCCTCATTCCCATCCCGTTTTCCGTGATGGCGCTTCAATCGTCTCTACAAAACCGGTTGGTGAAATCTCTCCTTAGCGAAACTATTATTTACTCTATAGTCCAGGCAACGAAGGCTGAAAAAAGGGTCTAGAGGGAAAGTTTTGGAACACAATTTTAGTAAACACAAAAATAGTAAAATAAAATATATTATTGAAAAGAATTAAATTCTCTACCAATCTAGGGCCAAAATGTAGTGTTTCGGTGCATTATTGAAGAGTTATTCGGTCAAAAAAGAGGGAAAATTTGGGGGGAGAAGTATTTTCTCCAAAATTACTGACTTTCAAGAGCGTATAACTCGAAAACTATACAAGATATTTAAACACTTGAGGGGTGCAGCTTGTAGCAAATTTAATCATCTTTCATTTTGTGTATTACAATTATATAGCTAGAACTCATAGTTTTCGAGATATAAGCGAAAAACCGAAAAATGGGACATTCAACCCCCCCTCCATCCTTAAGCACAGGGGCTAGGGGCGGGGACTTTTGATATGTTTACCTCCTAACTAGTCTAAACAAAGTTATGAAGTCAAAAATTGTGTTCCAAAACTTTCCCTCTAGAACTCTTCGTTGTCTGGACTACTATGGAAGTTATTTTTCCCCCTCGGAATGAAAGTTGCCCATCAAAGGGCGAGAGTTTTAATAGAGCGAGAGCCCAGGGCCCGCAGACCTAAGTAATTCTCTCTTGGATGAAATGTATCGGATTAGGTTCGGTTTTCATTTACTTCTTAGTGTATGCATGCCCGCTAGAGTGGATCGACGGAAAGTTAACAGGTATCGGATGCGAAAAGTGGGTCAATTTTAACTTAAGTCTTTTCCTCATGACTGATTTTAAAGTATGTTTTAGAAAATAATGTCAGAAGTTAATAATAAATATAGAATAAGCGTCTTTATCAAGTTCAGACTTTGTCCCACTCAGCTGGCGGTGCAAGATGGCAATACAATCGTCCTCGGGCGACAAGAAGGGTAAGTCGCTCGAACGATGTCGCTCGAAGTTCCGTTGGGTGCCCGCTCAGGTGTCGACCTCGTCACTTGATAAGGGTTCCAAATTAAGAGGTGTTATTGGCTTTGTTAAAGCTCCATATGGAGGCTAGAAATAGGCAGCCGGAAATGATTACACTACCACTGCACTAAATAAACATGGAAGCAGAATAGGTATTGAAATTCAAAATGCCTTTGAACACTTTGTGAAGGATTTGAACACTTTTAAGGCTTTGAACACTCATAGAAGAGTAAATATCGTATATATTGTACCAGTAACACCAACCAGTATCCTGAAATTTTAAAAGATTAGCAGTACAAGACCTACCAATTATCTGAAGCCATATTGAATATCTGAAAGCAAATTATGTGTTTCCAAAAAATTCGTAATATGCGTTTTCAGCATTGTTTCATAAACTTTTCCTAAAACAGATGTAAGACTAACTGGTCTGTAATTACCCGGATCAGATTTAGGCCCTTTCTTGTATAATGGAGTGACATTTGCCAATTTCCCGTCAGCCGGCACCTGACCAGAAATAAACGATGACCTAAAAATAGTCAGAACTGCATCTCCCAAGTCTTCTGCACACTTTCATCTCTGAAAAATTTGACAACTCTTACACTATTATTCTGTATGACCTGAAAAATAATATCAAATTTAATTCTATTATGATCACTCTCCCCTAAGTGTTCACTGACAATGAGTTTATGCACTCTATCTTCACAGCTACTCAAAACTAAATCCAGAATATCATTATCTCTAGAACACACTCTTACTAACTGATTAAAAAAAACAATCATCTAAAACCTCAAAAACATCTAAACAACTCATACTAAACTCAAACAAGCTCATTACTGTCCCAGTGAATGTTTCGAAAATTCAAATCCCCATAATCACAACTTCATTTTCGTGACAAATCTCTCTTATGACGTTATACAATAGAGCTGTTGCACTCCTCTTCCTCACCTCTTTTCCTCTGCACCCCTGACGATCGCTGATTGGATGAAATCGGTTGCACGGGTGTGGCCAATTTTTCGTAGAACATACAAACGCACGTGCTTCGGCAAAATACTGCGAAAAAGTGTACATAGGTTGCTATTTTTCAATTTTTAATATTAAAATGCCATCGTTTTGCTGCATTATAAATTGTACTAGGATTAGAGGAGATCGAAAATGTCAGTCTAATGATTGAATGTTATACCAAAGATTATTTATTTGAGTAACTAAAAGAAAGATCCAGTATAAACACAGTAGAAGGAACGGATTTATATGTCCTAACGATCGGGTTGCAGGGGTTGCCAGATGCAATAACTGTGATCCAGTTAAGAGTAGGGCACGTACAAAGCTCCTTCTACACCAAGTTGGGACATAATGCGGGATGTCTATGGGAGAGAGTGGCTCAACTGGTTCGGTGCATTTTCGGCCTTCAGCGTATCGCAGCGCCTCTAGCGGGAAAAAGTCAGTGAGCATTAAAAACTGTCCCATAGACTTAACAAGAGAAGCGAAAAGGGAGGGGAGGTGCTTGACTTCCCCTTAAAAAAAATCACCATGTCGGTACTTTTCAGCAGACGATCCTTCCTAGGGATATTCTTGTATCGTAATATAAGATCCTCTTCATTATTAGGTACTTTAAACAAGGAAAATCGACAGTTAATTTAAGTTTTATATCCAGATTTGCAGCCCGTAACATAACGCTTTTTCGTCATTTTCGGCCTTCAGCGTATCGCAGCGCCTCTAGCGGGAAAAACCTTGGCTCCGATCGAATGTATGGTGTGTCTTAACTTGGTGTAGAAGGAGCTTTGGCACGTGGTTGCAACAACTCTATACGGTTTCTTGCACCCCATTACTGTTGGGAGGTCTTTATGGCCACTGCCTCCTTCACTAGCTGCCTGCTGCCTGTCAGATCCGCTTGGGAGAAAGCTTTGTGTAGGGACCTTTCCTTTCGGCAGAGGGCGATAATTACGTAACACTGACTTTAGCTTTTTTTTTTTTTTTTGTGCATAGGATAACACTGCGGTTCGCATTTCGTTTTAATTATTTCTTGAATTTCGTCCATTCATACTAACCTTTTTATTTATTATATAAGGTTTATATTTTAATTCGATTGTTTAATCAAAAAATTGTCTGTTGTAAAACGAAAGTTTGTGGGAATCAGTTAATGGAGGGGAAATTGGTCCCTGGCCGAAACGTCTTTTGTGTGATTTTTTTACTGAATAAAATTATGATTTTCCAATAAAGTACACACGCATGTGTTAATGTCGATATGTAAATTAATTTTTGAGTTATTTTCTCTGTTGGTAAAAACATAATTAAATACAAATAATAGTTAAGAAATATATGGCAATAAATATCTTTGATTATGACTTCTGACTTTCTTGGTGGGGGGCAAGATCGCCAAGCACTGCGACTTTAAGATATCTTTGATTAACTAGACAAATAAGTCTCGAAATTTTGAAATTCATTGTCTTAAAGATAATTGCTTTGTTATTGCATTATTTAATAATAAAACTAATTTATTTAGTTTTTAAATAGTTAGTATTTTTTATGCAATATATTCTCAAAAATTAACCGATAACATTTCTGAAAGTGTTAATGAACATTTAAATACTACTTTAATCTATCGTTTTTTTGTTATCAATATTTAGGGTACCATGTGTATTATATTTATGTTACGTTTAAATGTGCGTTATTAAACAATAAAAGATAGTTTCCATAAATGGTATATTTTATTCTTAAATTTAGAAAAATATTTTGAATACGTGAAGTATGTTTCAAGAATGCTGGGTATAATTAAACTGTAGCTAAATCATTACCATCGCCAAAAATTTAATGTTTATAAAACAACAACAAAAAAAAAAAACATGCATCATTTTTTTTTCCAACTTTAAAGTTAAGGAAAAATAATTTTATCGAATAGCGGAGTACTTTTTAATATGGCAATCATCATGTTTTTGAAATATTTTTTAAAGCAACTCAATTCTTAAATAATGAAATAGAATATTAATTACAAAAATATACCAAATCAGTTTTATTTAAATTTCGGTAATAAATACTTCTATTATATACCATCTTAGGCATAAACCTCCCCGGAGAATTTTAATATAAAACTGGAACGTTATTAAGCTTAAAACAACGCGAAGAACAGCACATCCTAATTGAAATACAAGCGAATCCTAGTATAGGTAAGCAGCGCCTCTACTGGGGAAAAGGGGAAATTTTCTTGATACTGGAGATCAAAGTACCGCCCTGCGACGCGACAGGCAGCTAGTGAAGGAGGCAGTGATATGGCCCTGTCCATATACACTGCTCACAACAATTAGGGGAGCGCATGGTTTAAACTCTTTCACCCCCAATTTTTCCATTTTTAACCATTAGCTTGCGATTTTTTTCTCACTAAGTTGAGCTTGCGCTAATTTATCGTTAGATAGAAAAATCATGCCTTTTGAGGATGTAAATAATGTTTGTTTTAATCAAATGAAAATATGAAAACATGGTAAAATAAAAATCACTCCCAAAAAAAATATATGAAATAAATTGACCCTAAATTCTTCACGCTTGCATTCTCAGATGTTTAAAAATTGATTTTAACTCTTTTTTGCAAATAAAAATTTGAAAAAATTCTTGTTATTTTTTTTATTAATTTTTGATTCCAATTTTCCCCACTTAAATTTTAGTTTAAAAAATTAATATTTTCCCGCCTGTTTTTTACCATTTCATTCTGGATGCATAATGAATCTATTTCACAAATTTTAGATTTTTAGAATGAAAATAAAAACGCTGAAACTGAAAGGGTTAACAAAAGTACGCAAAGTGCTCCCCTAATTGTTTTGAGCAGTGTACATTACCTATAACCAGATGATTACCATTAACATTAGTCAACCAAACGCACACAGTTTCAGTACCAACCTACCCTAGAGTCCATTCAAACTTTGCAATCTGTTGCCGTGGATGTCCGTGTTTATAAATAACGTGTTCATTTGTTTGTTTGGCAAAAATAATAATAATAATAAATAAATAAATAAATAAATAAATGACCAATATTTTGAAATGAAATATAGTTTTTAATTCTCAGTTTAAAAACGATGAGCCTCAAGTTTTTACTTAAAAAAAAAGTGGAAAGAAGACTTCGGTGATTAAATTTATTAAATTTTGTTTGAACATATATTATATAGATTTATACACTGCTCTAAACAATTAAGGGAATGCATGGTTTAAACCATTTCGCCCCCAGTGACTCCATTTGGTATCATCAGCTTCCGATTTTTTTTTTCTCACTGAGCTGAACTCTTACTTATTTATCGTTAGATGAAAGAATCATGTCTTTTGAAGAAATAAATAATGTTTGCTTTAATTGAATGAAAATATGAAAAACATTGTAAAATAAAATTCACTCAAAAAAACTTTTATGAAATAAAAAAACCCAAAATTCTTTACGCTTACATTCTTAGAAGTCTAAAATTTGATTTTAGGCGTAGAGTAAAATTGGCCTTATCATTGACTTATGAAGTAAAACTTAGTTGTTAAGGGACATTTTGGAGTGTTTCCCAATGATGGGATTTAGACTGACGCTGGCACCAGTGGCTTTAGCTATTGTTTGCTTAATATGTTCGTAGTGCTTTAGCTATTGTTTGCTTAATATATCGCTAATTTGTTTTGTGGCATTAGAGGGTCGTCACCTGCAGAAGGTTGAGATAACCACTGCACTACAGTGGTGGAAATTGATTTATGAACTGGCAGTTTTTTAACAGTATTTCTTTACTAAATGCGTTTTTATCGATTTAAATTTCATACACTATACAGTCTTTGTATTATAAATTATATCCGTAAATAAAATTTTATATAATTTCGTAAAAAAATTATTTTATTGATATTTTAGTTTTAGCATAGGGAAATTGATTTATGAACTTTTACATTCAATCTCACTTAATAATTGCAAAAACTATTTTTTTTTCGTTATTGCTTCCTTGATTTGTATTTTCATAGACAACACGAAACTTTGGGTCAAGTTTTGGTCAAGCAATTTCCAGTTTTTAATGATTAAGTCCTTCTATTCAATAACTGATACACACTCCATTGACACCATACTCCATTTGAGTAAATTATTCATACCAATTGATCTCATACATCATTCTTTGGGTTTAAATCATGGCTATTGGCAGTATGATCTAAATGAACAACATTTTGTACATTAAACCAGTCTTCCATTTCGCTTGAAATGTGGATACTTGCATTATCATGCATAAAAATATAATCAAAAGTATACTTTTGCCACGCAAAAAGGAATCAAAGAATTTTTTTAGAACTAATATGCAATAAAGTGATGTTTCTCAGCCCTTCAGAAACAAAACCTTGTTTCTTCAATCATAAGATATCGTTGCCCAAGCCATCGAACTTCCACCACTAACATTTCCGCCGAAGACAGATCTTGGTTATCTTCGAAGATCCTTTCAATAACAGTTTAAACCATCACGTCCATCCAAATTGAATTTTTTTTCATCAACAAATTTCACTTTTTTCCCATTTCTCTCAATGCACCCCCACCCAATAAATTTTCATGTAGTTATGACCATATTTTAATAGCCTGTTTTATGGTGAAAAGTCAGCTTTGGACCAGCCTTCATTTTGGAACATTTCAAGTTCGACGACGATATCAATACTTGTCCAACTCTTCTGGGAGTTACAGGAAGTGAGAGTTCATAACAAATTCGTCCTATAATGCACAAATGCAGCCACAAATGGTAACTTTTTGGGATACAAGTCCAATAATCGTGCTTTTGTGCCTCGTCCCACGAGGGTTACACCTTTTTTTAATGATGGCTTTTGCCGCAGTCAGAATGATTATTCAAATATTTATGAATTATATTCATTGATCGTACAATTAATATGCTGATTTCTCTTACAGATTTGTTACAATATTATATAAGGGTCATTTTTTTCCCTTTTTGGCTTCAGGCAGTCCCGCAAGCTTTCCTATTTAGTAAAATGGGAATAAAACAGATAAAGTTCAACAAAGTTGGCCTTAATCTTATTTATAAGCAATGATAGTAAGCTCCCCTGAAGTTCAAATTAAGAACTAGCTAAAATATTTGGTACCTGGGTTCAAAATAAATTTGAGTTCATAAATCAATTTCCACCTTTTGACGCTTAAAATCTAAAAATAGATATATTTTTATTTAATATCATTTTTTGAAAAAAATTATGTGTGAAAATCCTTTATTATACTCCGAATATACAACACACAAAGTTCGAATTGTGAGCACTTAATACAAAGCGATATCTGGTGAAAAGAATGTTAGTTCATAAATCAATTTCCACCACTGTATATGGATTAGCAACTGAATTCCTCCCATGTAGTAGGAAGCTATCTGACAATGGTTGGTTGTCCTGGTCATTATATCCTGGCGTTAATTCACTGGTTAGTCTACCCTATATTACGCATTCCGTACGCTAAAACATACGCAATGCTTTTTAAAATTTATTAGGATAAGATTTATTATATCAGCATTTAAATTTAAAAGGAATTTTAAATAAGACATACTTAAAAACAAAAGTTGGTATGTATATTCGATCTGAAATATTTCGTTTAATTGGTGCGGTAATTTCTAAAAAGATAATTCTATTTATCAATAGATAGTTACGGAGTCTTAGAAGTCTTTTCCCTACGAGTTTTTTTTTAATCTGAAAGTCATGAAAGCAAAAGAAAACAAAAATCTGTCAGCAGATGGCAGTCTTTTTTTATCTAACAGAACATCTTTCAATCGCTTTTGTGGAGTTGTTTAGACTGTGTAATGTTCTATTTTAAATATTTTTTTTTTGTTGAATTGCGTTTCTTTATATGGAAAATGCATGTACTAAGTTACCTTCAACACTAAAATAGTTGGAAATGTATTATTTTTCTTAGTCTCAATAAAGCTGTAATATTTTACTACAGCAGTTCGGTGAGTGGCTGTTCGTACACGTTATTTGTTTGTGTATCATGCTATCTTTTTCTGGTTTGAGGAGAGATTAGAGCCAGAATAAAAAATAAACTCTGGGATCATGTTACCGAAGCTAGAAGGCATTCTGGGAATGGAAGAAAAAAAAAACTGCGTTTCCAAATTAAATCCGTTGCCGTGGGTATGAAGTATTCATAAATAACATGTTCACATGTTGTTTGACTTTAAAAAAAACGAAAATGACCCCAAAAAAAAAATACTCTGAGCATTAAAGTTTACATAGAAAGAGAGGAAAGAATAGTTCAGTGATTAAATTGATTCACTTTGCTTGAACAGATTTTTATATATATACGAGGCAAGACAAATAAATATTAAATAAACCAATGATTAAAAAAATGCCTTTAATGAAACTCTTCCCGAATCCCGAGCTGGAACACTCTAAAATCTAAATATATGGTATATATCGCATCCCGTACGTTAACACATACGAAATGCTTAAATAACTTAAAGAATTAATAAGACATCACGTGATATAACTCTTATAAAAAATAATTATAATATCAAATATTTTTTTAAAAAAAACCTGGTGTGTACATTCGGTATCAGCAATCAAGTATTTGTCAGATAATAAAATAATTTTGGAGGATTGTTGTTATGGATGTTCTGGACATTTCTAATAAGACGATTACGTAGTTAGAATCGGGACATTTTAAGAAGATATTAAAAAAAAAAAAAACGCTTTCTAAATCAAATAAGTTTTTTTTTGTTGAGAAATATGCATTTTTTAATGTATTTTCTAGTGTATTTATACTTAAATCGACATTGTATTTGATCTCATCCTTGTTTTCTGTGAAATATAAAACATTTTATTCAACAACAACCATGTAGAGTTGCCAAGGATTTTATAACAAACCTTGTCTACCAAAAGGTATATAGAGGCGAAAAACAAGTAGCTTTGAGTTATTTACTAAATAATTATTGTAATTTAGATGATGTTTTTATGTAATTCGTCGTATTCTATAGTAAAACCGAAATTAAGTTTGCAGTATACAAATGTTCTAGAAAAAGGGTAAATAGTTCTCATTTGAGTGCGAGAATCGAATACAAAAAGGTATTTCACATTCAATAAACAAATTTATTTGTTATTTCAAGACATAAATTTATTATTTTTATTAGTTTAGCTTCAGTTAAAAGGCTATTTTAATTATTTTTTCTCCTTCGATTTTGACGTAACAGGGCGCACGAATATCAGGGTCAAATTATCAACCAATCGGAGCAGGCGAAGTTTCGGCGCCAGTCGCGTTGTTTACGCAAATTCCTCCGCGTAGTGCATTTCTCTGCTGCAAACTTAAGGTCGGTTTTGGTATAGTGCTTCAGTAATAAATCAGCGCCATCTAGCTTAAATAAAATTTGAGGGTACGCGCGTGTCCCTGCTACCCCTCAGAAAATTCAAGGCTACCTAAACTTTTACTGGGATATATATTATAACCTACTTTGCGAAAACTATTTGTGTGTCAGTGGGTCAATTAGGACTCCTTAACGAAGTAAGTAATTTATTTTCTGTTTGCAGTTTCTGGTTTCTTATTATGTACATAATATTTTATAATGATGTATCTTGCATTACTGCTGTTTTTTTTTGCCGTCACACAAAGGGCTAACCGGTGTCTCTTTCTTGATAATATTAAAAAAATCAAAATGCATTTTATGAAATATAAGGATAAAAGTCGTTAAAAAATAAGTTAACACCACTTATTTGTTATAAATAAATTTAACCTGGACTAATAACCTGGACTTCCTCGCCTAACTAATGGAAGACGTAAGTTTGGTGAGGTTCAATCAAGCTCTTCAAAAAGATCGATACCGAAGCAGCTGACTTGTACCATAAAATTATTGGTATAAAAAATGACTTTGTTTCAAAGAAGTTGCTGGCTTTGATGCTTTTTATGCGGTTTTTTTTTTCTCGATTAAACTCTAAATTTAGTCTCATCATTTTTAATCAGCGCTACCTGACCGCCGGTCAAAAAGGGATAAAGGGTTAAGAGATAATACTTTGAGTGGTTGGTAATACGCATGCGTTTCAGAAAGCCAAGTTCGCTGGTTCGAGGGCGACTGAGTCGTTGGATTTTCTGGATGGAAAAACCATGGGCACGCATGTCATATGATTATGTGACATGTTAAAGATCCCTAGAGTACACATTTGGATTGGGTTTTCACGGCAAAATGAAATATCGGCATACTTTGACATCCACAGAGAGCTCTGTAATCTGAGCGTCAAAATGAGTAGCGAGAGTCACCTAGATGGCGCCACAAAAAATAGCTCTCAGTTCTGGGCAATGTGCCGAGTCTGCAAAAATTACCTCATTGCGAAAAAAATTAGTTAACACCACTTATTTGATATAAATAAATTTAATTTCTTATTAAGATACCGTTGCTATGACTTTGAATCATCATGAAAAGAAAAAAGCTCGTATTATTACGGGGCTCCGTAGGAGCACTCCATCCAATATTGTGCTATACGAGGCCAACTTGCAACCGTTACGGGAAAGAAGTATCCCTAATCTTATGAAGTACTTTAGTAAACTCTATAGCTATAGTGACCAACATCGTACTGCTAAGTTCCTGAGTAGTTGGACGAACGCTCAGAGGTTGAAGAGACATAGTCCTCTTGGACATGCTGAAAAGTTAGATGTTTTGAAACCCTCTGTTTCGTCTAACTCTCTAAAGCCTATCGCTTCCCCCCTTGACTCACTGACTGATGTGTACTTCCATACAGAACTATTGACTTACACCAATAAATCTTCTCAACATCCTGAATTCTTAAGACAAGCTGCTCTGGAAGTAATCAATAATATACCATCTGGTGCTGTACTGATTTATACTGACGGTAGTAAAGATGAAAATGGCCATACTGGAAGCGGGGTATTTATTAAATCCGGCAGTGAAGAAACCTTGCTCAAACAACGGAATGCTGATTTTAGTTCCGTCTTCGGCTCAGAACTATTTGCCATTGACATGGCTCTAGACTTTTCTTTAGAACGACAACTCGTCGGAGATATTTGGTTACTTGTAGATAGTCGTAGCGTTATACAGTATCTTGAAAATTGGAGGAATATTGTTGACCAACGGGGCATCCGTGTTTTTGAAAAACTTAAGATGATATCCAGGTCCTCCATTATACATTTTCAATGGATACCATCTCATGTTAACCTTAAATATAATGACATCGCCGATAGTTTGGCTAAGAACGGGTCATCTCTGCCCCTGCGTCTTGCTGAGCCTTTAACTTTCCATGAAATATACTCCAGAAGAAAGGCTCTTGTCAACTCGTCTTGGAAACTATCACCTCCTCATCCTTGGTACTCTGGCTCTAGCCCTGGAGGTGCTCTGAGCTTTGACGGTGTAAGACAGGACCAGACAGCATTGACAAGGCTCAAATCCGGTCATCTTAGGACTCTTAGGTTCTCCGGGGGAAACAAAATCTTCTCCACTTGTACAAAGTGTAACACAAGCGAGGCCACTGCCGAGCATTTACTTCGATGTATTGCCTTATCTCGGGAGGACCTTCTGCGTAGCCCTCATGTTGTTCTAGATAAACTGAAGGCGGAGGGACTCATGGAACTGATCTGATCCAGATCAGAGGGATAAGAAAGAAGAAGAAGAAGATGACTTTGAATGAAAAAAAATAACGTCTTTTCTTACTGAGGCCAAGGAAGACGTGCCAACTTATAAAATGAATTCTTATCTGATTGTGAAAGCTTGTAGTTATCTACCTTGCACACATACACATGACTCAGAGGCGCTTCTTCTCTAAGGTCGTTATTGGGCCAGCTTTAAAAAGATATACAATTTGGATGTTGTTGGGCAAAGCGAAATTTCATTGCCGTCCCGAAAAGGGTTAAGTTAGGATGCTAGCCTTCGGATCTGCTGGGGTCGGGTTCGAAACCCGGTAAGGCATGGATGTATGTGACAGTCAATAAATGTTGTTGGTTGGTAGACATATTTTCAGGCTAGTGTGCTTGGTCGCAAGAAACCATCGTCAAGCAGAACAACACAAGACACTCACATACACAAATGACAGATGCTGCCATCTGTTGCCACCTCCACAATTCAGACATGTCCCTGAAGGGGAGGGAAATTTTCTCCAGGGACCTGTACCCATGGGAAACTGCGCAATGACCGCCCACAGGACTTTCGGACCCAACAGATTTAACGAGCACGTACTCCGCATATACTCGACAAACACAAACATCAACACAAACATCCATGCCTCAACGGGATTCGAACCCTGACCCAGCAGCTCCAAAGGCCAATGTCTTAACCACTAGGCCACCGGATCGGCATAAATGTTGTTATTAGTCTATGGGTTTGTATTGTCCTTTGTGTGTCTCTCGTGCTTGTAAAAACTCTGTGTCTGTCCCTCTTGACGAAAGCTTATAAGCGGTTCTCTGAACAAGCACACAAGCTGGAATATACCCTACTTATTCGCAAAATTTGAAATATATTTCTTTCCTAAATGATATTGAATAGGGAAAGAGAAATACCATGAGAACATAAGAACAATTGAACCATCTAACCTATTTTTATCCCTTTCAGTCCCAGTAATGCCATTTGGCATCATCATCAAGTTTCTGATTATAATTTTTAAAAAAATAGGGCTGACATCTATTGGGTTCATTAAAAATATTTTTTAATCGAAAAAAGTTTGAGGAATCAAACGATGTGCTTTTTGATATCGTAAATGGCTATAGACTATCAAATTTTTTTTTTCTTTAATAATGATGCCGAATTCCCATTGGGACTGAAAGGATTAAAGAGAACCAAGATTTAGGAATTAGGAACAGTTCAGATCGAAATTTCCATGTTGTTTAAAAGTTAAATTTTTAATAACTAACGCCGTACTGCCGAAAATATTCGTGAAGTACGGCGAGCGAAGTAACGCAAATGTTACGAATTTTTCGTTATCGCGGAAAAAAAACCTATAAGTTAGATTCTAAAAAATCTAACGGAGTTAGTCGGCGTTGCGTTAAGGGGGTTCGGTATGTTGTATATCGGTAATGTTAAATTGGCCCATTGCAATGTACCTTTTCACAATAACTACTGATCAGATCAGCTTAAAATTTTCTGTGCGTGTTATACCAACCTTATATATTAATCTGAGGTTAAAAGTTTTTTTTTGTAAATAACTGTTAGATTATTTAAAATAAAATAAGTTTTAAAGACCCAAAAAATCATGAAATTTTTCACTTTTTAGCCAAATAATTTTTTTTTCACTTTAGTTTTAGTAAAATTTATAACCTCAGATTAATCTATACTATGTATTACATCATATAAAAAAATTTACGAGAAAACATAGTATAGTTTTTGAGAAAAGGTACTTTGAAGTTCAAAAAATCAAGTTCTGAGAAAAACGCGTTTAAAGTTTTTATTGTTAACCCTTTTCCTTACGAAGCCATGACATTAAAATGGCTTTTAATGTCAAAAATGTTTTTCCAATCGTCTTGATACTTTGTGACATTATTAATAAAGGTTGTAATGGTATTTTAAGCCAATAATTTTTGTTTGGATTTTTTCACCGATTTTAGGGTACTGAACCCCCTTAAAAAAGTAACTGCTACATGCAACGGCTACAGTCAAGAAAAGCGTAACTCCAATTCTTGGTACAATGTATTAAAACAGCCACACTAATTAAAATACAAACTTTTTTTATTTAACAATTGAAGATACTTCAGAGTAACTAGTTAAAACAGTTCGTAGAATTACAGCTATATATGTTACAAAGTTCAAACAGTCAAAGTAAAATTCAGTATGAAGATTGTTCTTTGATGGCGAATAAGAAGCGACTTGGAGGAATAGGTATTTACACAGATGATGGTTTGAATAGGAAAATGTAAAAAAAAGGCCATGTCTAATGAATGATATCCCATTACACTATTTGAATCCATTTTTTCAGAAACCCCATAAATACACGAAAAAAATATAAAAATTGTCGACCAACAACAAGCCAGAGGCCCAGCAAGGGTGTTCCAAAATATATATAATTCTTTATTAGCTTCCAATAACTATCGAGATTACTTTTAAATTCTTCTACTCTCTTCGAATACACAACATAATTTGGTAAAACATTCCATTGTAGAAATAGTGTTTTCGTACCTAAATTCTAAAACATGATTTATTGAATTTCTGATCATGTCCTCTGGTCCGGCTATTTAAGGTAAAACCTAAGCCCTCCATAACCATAGTTTTCGAGAAACTAAACAGTTTTATCAGCGAAATAACCGAACAATATTTTGAGAGAGCTTTTTTTTACACCTTGAAAGAGTTTTTTTTAAAAAAAAAATCATTTTTTATCTGTTTAAAATTAATTTTAAAGTTTCTGGAAAAACACACTTTTATTTGTGTTTCAAATACAAAAAAAAAACTTGCATTAGTAGCTAATATTTTGTTTATTCGTATCAAAACAATTGTAAGCCAAAATAAAATTAAAAAAAAAAAGTCTTAATATTAGACTTAAGGGTTTTTGAAAGAATCTGTATCGCGCCCTCTGGAGGCTATACGACAAAGTCTGACTAATGGGGTTTCTCTTCCCCCCGAAACGCTATTTTAATACGAATCAAGTAGGGTTTCTGAAAAAATTGATTCATATCATTTTTGTGAAAGAGCACATAGAAATATTTCTTTAGACTTGACCCCTTTTAACATTTTGCCATCCATTTGTAGAGTGTGATAAAAGCTTGACTTTGCGCTACCCACGACAAGGGTCTTTTTGAATCATTATTCAAAGCAAATAAAATAGTTAAAAGCGCAAATTTACGAATAAGTATATTTTCTGTGGCAGGGGAAAAAGCCTTTGTGCAAACTTTAGATTAATTTTTAACCGAAGTCTTGAATTTATAGACATCAAAAAATTAAATATGGGTAGTAGTTTTGTCAAGCATTTAACGCACTGTGATATTTCGTAAAGGTTAGGGAAGATTGTCCTTTAGTTTGGTAATGCTCGTTGAGAAAATCAGGGTTAAAACGTTATTAATCCACAACACGGTAACTAGAAGGATAATAGGCGCGTTTACATGATTCATGGAACGCCAAAATCCCCGTCAGGGGAAAAAGAGGTCGAGCAGGATTTCTAACCCAAATAATAGTCGGTGGCCGAATCCTGGTGGTCTGAAACACCAAACCCTCCTTCATTGGGGACTTTGCGAAACCCCCCAACGAATCCTGCAATTCCGGTTATGTCTGGGAGAAAATCCCCAATAGGGAAAATTTTCTGAGTTTGCTCTTAACTTTAATCCTTGGATTCGATAGCTCCTGCACACGCGCCCAGAGTAAATTAAAAACGTGTTTTGTTGATAAAAAAAGTAGGTATTAAAAAATTGTTTTCAAAGATCTGTAGTTATCAGATCTGTGGTGTGGTTGTTGCAAATCAAACTTCAGCATTTTGACTTGAGATGGTAAACATAATTTAAAAACTAAGCCAGTTTAAAAGCAGAAGAAAAAAAAGGAGCTTCTAAAGATGTAGGATGAGAATTCCTCATAAATAGGAAAGGGTGGCAAGATTGCACTGTACGCTTCCTTATGAGCTGTCCTCTCTTCCTATCCGTACTTGGGCCAAAGAAAAAAGGGACAATGCATATATAATGTGACTAAATGTCCCAACATTGGCAAGAATAATATCGCATTTTGTCTGAAGGCCCCATTTTTCCATTATAGTCCATTATATCTAAATTTTTTTCTATTAAAAAAACGCAAGTAACGTTTTTTAAAAAATAACCTTATAAAGCACTACTTTATTGGATTTTTATGAATTAAAAAAAAAAACCGTATCAAAATATTCCTATAATTTCTTTGCTTTTTTTTTGGAACAAAAACCATTTTCCCCCCATAGACTTACCATTAGCAAGCCCGGTCGAAGGAGGAAAGGGTCTGGGGGTGATGAGCAGCCTTAATATCTCTAGCGTGATTCTCCTCTAATGCAGATTTATGTTGTCTACTAATATTCTTAAACTCTCTCCTAGCAACCCTGTAAGCTTCCTGATCAACCTCTCTACCAGAGTGTTTTGCAATTTTGTAAGCCTTCTGCTTTAACCTAACGAACTTTTTAATATCCTTGAAAAACCACATAGGATACAATTTTCTAAGAGAACTTTTACGCCTGAACTTACAATGTTTTTTCACAGCATCATCAAATAGTTCTAAAGTATTGGTACCCGTTCCAGCCCTTTATCAAAAGCAACATCATGTCTCAAGTTGTCAAAATGAACATCTCTGAAAGATTCAACAAGTCTTACACAAGTCACAAGTCTTATTATTCTGTATGACCTGAAAAATGATATCAAATATAATACAATTATTTTCACTTTCACCTAAGTGATCACGAATAAAAAGGTTATAGACTCTATTTTCACAGCTACTCAAAACTAAATCCAGAATAGCATTATCTCTCGTTCACTCTCTTACTAACTGATAGAAAAAAAAATCATCTAAAACCTCAAAAAAATATAAACTCTGACCTTTAACAATCTCATTATTGTCCCAGTGAATGTTTCGAAAATTAAAATCCCCCATAATCACAACTACATTTTTGTGACAAATCTCTCTTATGAGGTTATACAATACGGTTTCTTGCGCCACATTACTGTTGGGAGTTATGTATGGCATTGTCTATCAGGGCCGGCCCTAGACATTTTGGCGCTCCGGGCAAAACCTCAATTTTGCGCCCCCTACCCCACCCGTCTCATGCGACCATATCAGAAAGTCAAGGAAGCATTCAAAAAAAAAAAAATATATTAAAAACTCAAATATCAGTTACGAAATCACCAATTTGGCACTTAAGGAAAAAAAATTAAATAAACTAATATCCCATATTTTTTAACGTGTTAGCCCTTGGGGCTGGTGGACTCGGGTTCGAGTCCCGGTCATGGCATGGATGTTTGTGTCCGTCAATAAATGTTATGTGTCTAAGTGTTTGTGTCGTCTCTTTCTTTGTGTGTCTCTTGTGATTGTGTCATTTCTAGGGTTGAATACAATAGACCTAAGGTCGCAGTGTTCGGCGAACTTGCCCCCCACCAAGAAAATCATAAGTCAATATCCCATGTTTTTAAATAAACTCGAACTAACCAAAGTAATTAAAATGTCCCTTTTCTAACTATTCTTTCTGCAAACTCACGAACCAGTGATTTCAAGTCTAATTTGTCACTAATTTGGTATTCTATAGCTATCATTGCCAATCCATTAAGCCGATTTTGCGTCTGCATCGTTCTGAGATTTTTTAAAATTATTTTTTGTTTTTAAAAACTTCTTTCCCCTGAAGCCACAGTGACTGGCAATGTAAGTAGTAATACCGACTGCTGAGGTTTGGTACGAATTTGAGCGTAGCGATAAAATAAAACACTTCAGTAGGGGTTTCCTTTTTTTGTTAACAATGACGAAACAATCCTTATTTCATCGGCTAGTTACAGGCAGGGAGTTAAGATCACTTAGTTTGGTTTGGTTTGAATTAACGTCACACTAGAGCTACACGAGGGCTATTGGCGACGGGCGTCGTATTTTAGAATCACAGTCAAGTGACGAGCCAACACCTGAATAGGCACCCAACGCAACCGTTTAAGAGCGAAATCGTGCGCAACGTTAAGACTTTGAAGGATATTTAACGTGCACTCCCTTACACGTGGTATTATTCGTCGGACCTTTTTTGGCTGCACGGGCCGTTTATAGGTCTGCAATAATTTTGGCGATGCCCGGACCCGAACCTGGGACCTTTCGCATGCTAGGCAAGTGCCTAAGCGACTGGGCTCCCCAGCCCCTAAGATCACTTGAATTTCCATCACTTAAAATATTTTCAAATTTTTGCAATGAACCTGTAGCTCATTTCTGGGCATGTCTTTTAGACCAAAAATATTGTAGGGGAGACCGGGGTTAGTTGGCACAGTTTTCACTTCAAAATTTTTCTAATTTTTTGGTTTGAAGATATTTGAAATGTAAAAAGTTGGTAATGTAGGTAAACATTTTGGCTACAAATCACACATACAATTGAATAAATATATTGTTGCCATTTTGTGTGAAAAATGTTTTTCCTTGTCCAGTCAAACTATGCCAACCTACCCCGGTACCGGGGTTAGTTGGCATAGGTAGTGGGGCAAGTTGGCATAAGTGAGGCAAGCGTTTTTATTCGTCTTTATGTAAGGTGTAATTATAATGAACGTTAATCAGCTTAAAATTAAACATTCCGTATGTCTTGGGCGGTAAATGAATGTTGGTTCATTACTGATTATAGGAGGTTGAAAAATCTTTGAACATTGTGTGGGTTGAAACTGGACGTTCGAGCCAAACTCGTTGCCGCGGGGGTACGTATTGAAAGTTGTGGGTGACGTTTTAGGAAAAAAGGAAACCAGTCAACACCTGCTGATTCTTTTGAGTCCCGACTACTAGGATGTGCAGTGCCATTAGCAACTGCATATTGATATGTCAACTTTCTTGTCTCATTTGGGCTCAGGCCGAAGTATATGTCACTTGCCATCACAAGGTATTCACTCAAAGCAAATTTTTGTTCAGGAGTGAACCCCTGCCGCATTATCCCATATCCTCCAATACCCTCTGGTGCCCTTTAGGCAGAGAGAATTCATTTTTATTTTTGTGATCTTACAATACCATGCGAGACTTCTAACAGAGATCTGAAATTCATCCGCTACTTTTCTCAAACTTTTTCTTTCAAGTAAGTGTGTCTCAACCCCTCAACAGCTCTCTTTCGATGATCTGCTGTCATTGTAGCCCTCTCAGTTTTTCGTTTATAGGTACTCATAATCTGAACAAAATTATTTACATTATCATAGATAGGTAAGGCAGAAAAAGTGAACTTACAGTTTCCGTTTATTACATAATAATAACTAGATAACCGTTTGCTTGAAATCAAGCTGAAATTTGTATAGTCTTAAATTATGCCATTTTTTAAAACTCTGAGTATGACAAATCTACGTAAAAGTATCTAAAGTAAAAGTTAATATCTGTCCAGCCGTTATTGAGTTATGACTGCGAAAAGAAAACTCCTTCCACATTTATATATGTATAGATAAAAATAATAACAATTTATTATTATGAAGTAGCTTATACCTAACTAAAATTAGGTCACTATGAATGTTTGCATACTTATGCCAACTTACCCGTTGTTGCGGGGTTAGTTGGCATACCCAGCCAGCTTATGTCAACTAGCCCCCGAGTCCCTATGCCAACTAACCCCAATAGAGCAAGTAAAATAAACATGGCGACCAAAACTTTTGTTTATCAACTACAGCAGAAATGGACTTATAACCTCGTAGCTAAATGCCCAAGGATACTAAAAACTTGTGAATGTTATTCCTGAATGACTATACTACTGTACAAAACGACAAATACTGAATAATCAAAATTTTACTTTCTTATATGAAAATCACGTTTTCCATCCTTCCTCTAAAGGCAATGGCTGGATCCAACTGGCGTTCTCATGCAAGTTGGACGTTTAAATGACGATCATGTGACAGGCTCAGTAGCTCTCTTAATAAACAGTGAATTTTTTTAAAGGCACAATGCCAACTAACCCCTTATGCCAACTAATCCCGGTCTCCCCAACAAAAGGCTGAAATAATTACTGTGAGTATTTAATAAATTATATATGGTTTCCAAAGAATTTATTGCTTAATCTATACTGTGAAAAAAATCTATTTTATATTTTTGTTTGAGGTCTTGAACGGGGGTTTATCCGGGCACTCATACAAAAAACTTTCTTGTTTTGCTTCTGACAGGATGACGTGATGTGGTGGTTTCGAAATTAGTGCATCGGGAGTACAGTCAATAATTACGGAATAATACTTGGCCTTTTAAACTTGGTCATTGATGCGATGGCTTTATGTTTTCATGCAATAATTCAATTATTTCGTTTTGTATAGTTTTCCCTAGATATGTAGCTTTGATTTCCTTTTTATTGAGGACTCTGAGAACGTGTTAATTCATTTTTGGATCAAACTCACTCAGCCAATACCTGAATTAACTTCAAAAAGTTTCCGTGCTTGCAGATAAGTGGTGAAACAATATCTGAGTGCATTTCACTTTCTAGTTACTATAAATGATTTTAACTTATTTTCGGAATATTTTTAAACGTAGCGAGTTGTATAAAATTTATTTATTTAACTTTTATCATACATTGAGGCATTAGATTTTGGAACGGTTCAATTTTAAAACCGTTTTCAGCGATTTTGGAATTTTTGATTTTAGGATAGCCTGTGACTTAATTTTTTTAGCAGTTTATTTTCATTTTCCGTGATTTTGGCGCCCCTAGATCATTGCGCCCCGGGCGGCCGCCCGGACCGCCCTGCCCTGGGGCCGGCCCTGTGTCTATATACAATACATCTATAATAATAAAAATGAAGTTTTGTGTGTGTGTGTGTATGTATGTATATATGTATGTCTCTCCGAAACTCACAAACTAGACATTTGTTTGACTCGTAACTTGGTACAAATACGTAGTTCATACTTGAGTTGCAAAATAAGAACTTTCAGAGCTCAAAATTTTCTATTTTTAGAGTAAATTCGAATTTTCTGGAAAAACTACACCACTTTGGCTCAAATCCGATCATTTTTTTTCTTTCCTGATGCCATCTGCTGAACAAATTAAATAAAACTTTCAACGAAAATAAATAAAATTGAAAATGTTTATTTTATTATGTTGCCATTACTTTCAGAAACTAAATTCATTATTTGAAAATAATTGATATGTTTCAAGTGACGTATTTCCGACCAGTTTTCATTCCAGGATTGTGGGTTTAGTTGATGATTTCTTCATTGATGGTTCTGTTGATTGCAAATATGCATAAAACTAGAGTTGCATTTCAGGGTTTTATGTCTTTATTTTATCGCCAAATACGTCGCCAATATCGCCAAAGTATTAATTAAAACTGGCCAAATGAGCAAAATGTTTGTTAAGCTATTACTGAACATTG
This sequence comes from Hylyphantes graminicola, assembly GCA_023701765.1. NCBI lineage: Eukaryota > Metazoa > Arthropoda > Arachnida > Araneae > Linyphiidae > Hylyphantes > Hylyphantes graminicola. Next base: position 18,816,754 of record CM043112.1, read on the forward strand.
ATGGTTAATAAAGGCCATCGCACTAGAGCGGCATATAAGGGTTTTATGTCTTTATTTCCTCGCCAAATACGTTGCCAATCTCGCCAAAGTATAAATTAAGACTTGCCAAATGAGCAAAATGTTTGTTAAGATATTACTGAACTACTAAGATGGTTGATAAAGGCCATTGCACTAGAGCTGCATATCAGGGAGTAATTCTTTATTTTTTTAGCCAAATACGTTGCCAATCTCGCCAAATGGACAAAATGTTTGTTAAGCTATTACTGAAATATGGTTAATAAAGGCCATCTCACTAGAGCTGCATATAAGGGTTTTATGTCTTGATTTTTGAGCCAAAATATGTTGCCAATCTCGCCAAATTATTAGTTAAAACTCGCCAAATTGGCAAAATGTTTGTTACTGAGCTATGATGGTTAATAAAGACCATCGCAGTAGAGCTGCACATCAGGGTTTTATTCTTTATTTTTTCGCCAAATATGTTGCCAATCTCCAAATTATGTATTAAAACTCGCCAAATGGGCAAAATGTTTGTTAAAAATAAGTAGCTATATCTATTTCCTCGCCAAATTATTTCCCAAAACGTGCCAAACGAGTTGTTTTATGTATTTATGAGGGGATTGTGATGGCATTTATGAGTACATTTTACATCGTATTTTTGATTTTTAAATTTTAAAGCAATGAAACAGGATTTCATACTTGAAAACGAGCGGGAAGAATAGCTTAAGTTTACGATCTTATAACAGGTTACATGGTACACATACTTGGATCGATTTGAAATTTTTTTAATCCGTGCGAAGTACGGGTATAAATTTGCTAGTTACCAATAATCAGATGATTACCATTAACAATAGTCAACCAAACCTATACAGCTTCAATGCCAACCTACCCTACCAGAGTCCATTAAGACTTTGCAATCTGTTGCCGTGGGTGTATGTGTTCATAAATAATATGTTCAGATGTTTGTTCGACTTTAAAAAAAAAACTAATATTTTGATAAGAGATTTAGTTTTTAATTGTCAGTTTAAGAAACGCTGAGCCTCAAGTTTACTTTTTAAAAATAAAAGTGGAAAGAAGAATTCGATGATTGAATTGATTTATACCAAAACACACCTTAAGTTTGCAGCAATGAAATGTTCTAGGCGGAGGAAACGCTCGCCGAAATTTTGGCTGCTCTGATTGGTCGCTCCTTTGTGATATGTTCACCCTGATATTCGTGTGCCCTGCTACGTTGAAGTCAAAGGAAAAAAAAATTAATATTTCATTCTAACTGAAGCAAAAACTAATTAAAATATATGTTGAAATAACGAATAAATTGGTTTATTGAATGTGAAATTTCTCTTTTTTAGAAAAATTTCTATACTCTGCAAACTTAATATCAGTTTTACTGCAATATTAATTGATAAAAAATAATAAAAAAATAATTACTTTACTGAAACACATCCCATGCACGAACGCTCTAAGTCCATATACATATATATAACGCATCGGTACCTTTTTAAATTAAGAGTAATTCTAAATTAGACATACTTAAAAACAAAAACTGGTATGTACGTTCGGTCTGAAATATTTCATTTATTTGGTAAGTGTGTAGTAATTACTCAAAAAATAATTTTAATTTTTAAAAAGTTAGTTATGAAGTGTTAGTCCTCTTTTCCTACGAGGTATTTTACTCTGAAAGTCATGAAAGCAAAAGAAAAACAAACCGTCAGCAGATGGCAGTCTTTTTATGGCGACAAATAACGAAATCCACTTTATTCTAGTAACCTTTTCCGACGGAACTATAACGATCGTACGTATCGTTTATCTGTATAAAAAATGACTTTGTTTTAAGTAGTTACTGACATTGATGCTGTTGAAAGCATTTTGTTTCAATAAAACTCCAAATGCAATATCATAATTTTAAATCAGCGTCATCTGATAGCCGTTCCAAAGGGTTAAGAACGAACACTAGCTGTTAAAACTCCTTAGTGCAACTGCCCATAGGACGGCAACACTGTATACGAATACTTCTAGGCAGTTTTTAGGGGCTCGGGTGGCCTAGTGGGTTTGATCGCAGCATATTACGCTAACTGTCTGCGGACTGTAACGGGCACGGGCTCGATTGTTTTCTGAGAAATAAAAAACTGTAATTCAACATCAACCACGTAGAGTTACTAATTATTGTATAACAAACCTTGTCTACCAAGCGATATATAGAAGTGAAAAACAATTATCTTTGAGTTATTTACTAAAATATTTATTGTAATATAGATGATGTTGTTATGTGATACGTTGTGATTTAGTAATACAGTAAAAATCAGCGCTATCTAGCTTAAGTAAAATATGAGGTTGCGCTTGTCCCTGATACCCCACAGAAAATTCAAGGCCACCTAAAATATTAGTAGAATAAATTTTACCCACTTTGAAAAAATATCTTTGGATGAAATATCTTCTAAGCACAAAATCTTGTATATGCCTTCTATGTCGGGAAGAATGAAAGATTACATCCAAAAAATAAATAATTTATTCTACAAAAATTATTCTCCTCTTAAAATTCAGAATTCTACGTTGGCATTATCTGATCTATTATATAGTATCTCATTCAATTTGTTTTGCCCTTTTTTGCATGTTTTGAACGAATTCGCTGACCCGTCATTTGTGTTGTTTAATAATTTTAATAATTTATTTTAATTATTAATTAAAATAAATCATTAATCGAAAGATGTTATTTAATAATTTTAAGTTAAAAATAAAGAATGGACCGGATTACTGTGGAGGTAAACTGCAGTAACTTTCATGGTGACCTGGACCATTGTTACAAACACTCAATTACCCTAACAAATAAGAAAACATGCTTGAAAATATTTTATTTCAGATCAAAAAAGGTACAACTCATTGTTGCGATTACTGCACTTTACCTGTCCACGGTAGAACAGCCTGTCAACTCTGTGGTCTTCTGCAGAAGTGGTTCGTTCTTTATGGGGTTAGAATACAATTATATATTTTAAAATTTAAATTGATATCAAATTGAAAAAAAAAAATGTTCAACACAATTTAAACACATAAAGAGGGCCAAAAAGCAAACACATAAAAATTCTTCGACATTTGCTTTTAAATGTAAATAATATATCTTATATATGGCGCCGAAATTTTGGCTGCTCTGCTTGGTCACTCCTTTGCTATACGTTCACCCTGATATTCGTGCGCCCCGCTACTTCAAAATCGTAGGAAAAAATAATTAATATTTCATTCTAACTGAAGCAAAAACTAATTAAAATATGTGTTGAAATAACGAATAAATAGGTTTGTTGAATGTGAAATATCTTTTTTTATTCGATTCTCGCACTCAAAATGATAACTATGTACCCTTTTTCGCATAGAACACTTTTTGACTGCACACTTGATATGAGTTTTACTGTACGTATTAATTAATAAACACGAATACTAAAGATTACCCTAAATACCTACAGTGGTGGTCAAAATTATAAGGACAACTGAAAATTGAACAGAACATTTTTTATTTCTGAATTAAATGAAAATGCATTTAGACATAAAATACTTCTTTATGCTATAAATCATTTAAGAACAATAAAAAAACTTAAAGTAGAAAATTTTAGTTTATAAAAATAATAAACAAAAATTGCATTGTCAGGAAACTGGACAAAATTATAAGGACATTTAAAAATTTCAAGTCCAAACAATTAATAATTAATAAGTTCACCCTTATTTTCAATTACTTTAATTAATCTTGACATCATACAGCTAGTTAGCTTCTTTAGGGTGCTCACAGGGATATTTTTCCATGCCTTTTCAATTGATGACATCAGTTTTCGTTTGTTATGATATTGAGTGCCATTTTTGTAAACTTCCTACGCCAAAATACCCCACAAATTCTCGATTGGGTTCAGATCGGGAATTTAAGGTGGCCAATCAGTCAATAGTTTTACAGAATTAGCGTTAAACCATGATTTTGAAGCTGCGGACACTTGTATGGATGCATTGTCCTGCTGGAATAAATAGTCACCACTGGTTATCAACAGTGCTTGTGGCAAAAGATTGTCACCCAGCATATCAACATAACTATTTAAGTTCATTTTCCCCTTGAATAAATACTATTTCTGTAGTTCCAGAGGCTGCGTAACCTGCCCAGACCATTACCGAGCCGCCACCATATGAACGCTTGGAAAAGATTTCTTTTTCTTTGCGAAGATCATACCAAAAATACTTAAAACCATCAGGTCCGTCTAGGTTAAACTTCATTTCATCAGAAAAGATAACATCATCCCATTTGTCACCCATAGAAATGTACTTTTTTGCAAACTCCATCCTGAGTCTCTTTTGGGTTTTTGTAAGAGGGTGCCGTGACTTCAGTTTTCCTTATCGAACCTGTTTAGAATTTTGTAAAACAAGGCGAACGGTTCGAGCCCTGTAGTTCAAGTCCAGTTCACGCTTTATTTCCGTCGATGTTTGGTTTTTTAAGCAAGCTCTACTTATAATTCGTCTTTTATCTCTTAAAGACACAGAAAATGGCCTAACTGGGTGTTTTCGTTTTCCATAATTTCCAGGACTTTTCAAAAAATTATATATTACAATCTTTGATCTATTCAATTTCAATGCTATTTCACGTCCAGTAAGTCCAGAATTTTTATAAGCGATTAATTTTCCTTTTTCAAACACTGAAAACTTCGTACCTAGTGGCATGTTTGAAAATAAGTGTAATGAACATTTCAAACACTCGCAAAATCTTTATAACACGATGGAATGACGTGTGCAAGCCGAAACTTTGCGAATTTTATGCTAATTTATGTATTAAACCTACAGAAATACAATTGTCCTTATAATTTTGTCCAATTTCGCTGTATGTTAAATTTTATAACGCATTTTAAAATTATGAATTTAATGTATATTTGTAAAGAATCTTATTTAAAATGCTTAATTTACTATTGGCTAGCAGACATAAAATTTGCATAATTCAACCGTGATGTGTCGAAAAGATCCAGCTGTTTTTCCATTGTCCTTATAATTATGACCACCACTGTATATATCGCATTCCGTACGCTAACACATACGCAATGCTTTGATAACCCTGTACGAAAATTTGGTAAGTATTACTAAAAAAGTATTTCTAAATTAGACATACTTAAAAACAAAAACTGGTATGTATGTTCGATCTGAAATATTTCATTTAATTGGCAAGGTGTGGTAATTTCTCAAAAGATAATTTTAATTTTTGAAAAGATACTTACGGAGTCTTTAGTCTTCTTTTCTCTAAGAGGTTTTTTTAATCTGAAAGCATAAGAAAAACAAACCGTCAGAAGATGGAAGTCTTTTTTATCTAACAAAACATCTTTCAATTTCATTTGTGGAGTTGTTTGGCCTGTGTGATGTTCTATTTTAAATAGTTTTTATGTTGCATTGCGTTTTTCTGATATGGAAAATGCATGCTCTAAGTTACCTTCAACACTAAAATAGTTGGAAATGTATTATTTTCTAAGTCTTAATAAATGTTATATTTTACTACAGTAGTTCGGTGAGATGTTGTTTGTACACGTTAATTGATTATTATGCGCTCTCTTAATGGTTAGAAGCATACACATAGTTGGAGGAGAGATTAGAGTCAGAAAAAACAAGTGATCTTGTTACCGAAGCTAATTTATTTGGTATAGGAACTTGGAGGACTTTGTGGCGACGAAGGACTTTAACGTGCACCAGGTACCACCATTAGCATTCACGGGGGTCTTCAGCCTAGTGTTTCCGTCATTTTTTTGTTGTTGATATTCCTGACTTCTACTACTAGGGAAATTGAAAGAAAGCGCATAGAACAAACTATGCTAGCATCGTTTTCTACTTTGGGAATCCTTGACCCCCCCCCAAAAAAAAGGGGATATATTTATGAAATCTTACGTTTTTCTAATAATTATTGAAGCTCTAAAAGTCTGGGAACAATTAAGCAGTTTTTCTTCTTGCTGGACAGTTTCAGCTTTAAGACAAACAAGTCAATTTTATTCCAAAGCTAGTTTATATCATAATTTACGTAGAAAACCTTCAAAAATGCCACCGAAGATAGCGCTGCAAGTTTTCACCAGTAATCTAGTCAAAGCTCCTTCCACACCAAATTGAAACTACGCGGGATGTCTATGGGAGAGAGTGGCTCAACTGGTTCAATGCATTTTTGAACTACAACAAATCGCAGCGCCTCTAGCGGGAAAAAATCAGCGTGCATTAAAAACTGTCCCATACATTTAAAATGGGAAGTGAAAAAGGAGGGGAGGTGTTTGACTTCCCTTTAAAAAATTACCATGGCGGTACTTTCAGCAGATAATCCTTCCTAGGGATATTATTCCGCCGCAATTTAAGATCCTCTTCATTATTAGGTGCTTTAAACAAAGAAAATCGACTATTAATTTCTGTTTTATATCCAGATTTGCATCCCGGAAAATAACGCTTTTTCGTCATTTTCGGCCTTTAGCTTATCGCAGCGCCTCTAGTGGGAAAACCCTTGGCTCCGGTCGAATGTATGGAGTGTCCTAACTTGGTGAAGAAGGAGCTTTGACCTAGTTAACCCTTTAGTGCATTCTGTTGCCATATGGCAACAAATAACATCATCCACTTTATTATAGTAACTTTTTCCGACGGAGCTATCACTATCGTATGGATTGTTTATTTGTATAAAAAAGGACTTTGTTTGAAGGAGTTGCTGCTCCCAGCTTAGCAAAAGTTCTTGAAAAAATTATTCTGACTAGATTAAACACTTTCTGAGATGCCAATAAGATTATCAATCTTAATCAATATGGCTTTAAAAAGGGACACTCAACAACACCAAGTTCATAGAATAGTAGAAATAATTGGAAATGCCTTTAAAAACAAAGAAACAGTGGGAACCGTATTTTTAGATATTGAAAAAAATTTTGATAGCCCCTGGCATGAAGGCCTTATTATAAAGCTTGTCAAACAGAACATACCAAAACCACTAATACATATTATTAACTCGTTTCTCACAAACAGATGTTTCCAGGTTCGAATCAATAAAACATTGTCCTAAGTAGTAACCATTAAGGCCGGAGTTCCGCAAGGAAGCACAATGAGTCCCACATTATTTAATCTGTATATTAACGATTTCCCCACTCAGACAGACTGTATTACTGCCCAGTTCGCGGACGATACGGCCATACCAAATCTAAACACTGTAACATAGCCTTTGACAAATTGCAAACAGCGCTATACTTAGTTGAAACTTGGTGTGAAGATTGGAGAGTCAAAATTAATGCACAAAAGAGTGTCTCAGTCCTCTTTAGAAAGCATAAAACATTCACAAATTACGACACCGATCTTGAAATCTTTAATATTGATATCAAAAATGAGCCACATACCAAATACCTCGGAGTACATTTGGACAATAGACTCAGCTTTAAGGAACATATTAAGCAAACAATAGCTAAAGTCACAGGTGCCAGCGTCAGTCTAAATCCCATTATTGGAAAACACTTCAAAATGTTACTTAACAACAAGGTTTTACTTAAAGTCTATGATTAGGTCAATTTTACTCTACGCTTTTCCAGCGTGGGCCGCTGTTCGCAGGACACACAGACACAAACTACAAGTATTCCAAAATAAAATCCTGATAAGAATGACAAATGCTCCTTGGTATGTGCGAAATAAGACCCTTCACAGCGACCTTAATATTGATTTTGTTGACTCAGCGATTCTTTCTGCCTCACATAATTACAAAACCTCTATAGATAAATCTGCATATGAAAACCTTAAAGAGATTATCGCTTACGATCATATAGGTGAACAAAAATGCAAACGTCCATGCACCATTCATCATGACCCATCTTGGTGATACCGTTATGACAGTTAAGATTTTTCCTGAACTAATACTTACCCTGAAGACAAGTAGCCACTTTGAATATCATTGTTATGTCCAGTGTTTAACGATTTGTGTTCATTGCCCTTTTTGGTGTTCATTTTCATCGTTGTTTTTTTTATTTATTGTTAGTTTTATTAAACAAGCCTATCGCTTTGCCCTGGGGTCTCTCCCACGGGTTTTCCACATTATTTTTATACGGACTTATAGTTTACTTTTGGATATCACATACGCTCTGTGTTTTTGGGGTATCTTAGATGGAGAAGTAAGGACGCTTCGCGTCGATGCTTCGTATAGCTATTTCGACCTCCGATCTCCGAGGAGTTGCTGACATTGATGCTATTGAAATCATTTTTTTTTCAATACAACTCCAAATTTAGTCCCATAATTTTAAATCAACGCCATCTGACCGCCGGTCTAAAGGGTCTCAATAATGAAAACTAAAAACTAAATCTCCTCAGTGCAATCGCCCATTCCAGTTTAAGTGGCCAAAGGCTCAAATGGGCGTGCTTTCACAAGTCCCTGTTAGATGGCAAACCTCTTGCGGAATCCTAAGTGTTTAGTTAGCAAGTACTTTCATTTTATCAACCCTCTTATAACCCTTTCCGACCGGGCTCGCACGATCGTGCGAGTAGTTAAGAGAATGTTCAAGCTCTTCAAAAATATCGACACCGAAGCAGCTAACTTGTACCATTCGTTATTTGTATAAAAATGACTTTGTTTTTAAGGAATTGCAGGCATTAATGCTGTTTAGCGCATATTTTTCGATAAAACTCCCAAGTCAGTTTCATAATTTTAAATCAGGGCCACCTGACCGCCGGTCGAAAAGGGATAAGGGAAGAAAGGTTTAATCAATCTCATCCAATCCGGGACTCGATCCCCGAAACTGTGACAGTGACATGGCAATGCGAAGCACTATCACTAAGCCGCTGGGCCACCAAGAACCAACATTGTATCACAACAAGTAATTTGACCTGTATTTGAGTATCGGTAAGTTATCAATTAAAGCACTGTTTAGAAGAAAAGTAATTATTTCCATTCTCATTTCCCTTTTCGACCGGCGGTCAGGTGGCGCTGATTTAAATTTTTGAGAATAAATGTGGAGTTTTATCAAAAAAAAAAAATGCGTTAAACAGAATCGATGCAAACAACTAGTTCTTAAAACCAAAATCAGTTTTCATGCAAATAACGAATGGTACAAATCAGCTACTTCGGTATCGATATTTTTGAAGAGCTTGAATATTCTCTTTAATTACCACACGATCGTACGAGCCCGGTCGGTAAGGGGTATTGTATGTAAGGCCTATACAAAAACATTTTGTTAATAATAATTTTGACGAAAAATAGTCTTAAAAGTATGATCCATTAAAGATGGCAGCACTGTATACGAATACTCTAGGCGGTTTTTAGGGGCCCGAGTGGCCTAGTGGGTTTGATCGCAGCATATTACGCTGTTTACGGGCTGTAACGGGCACGGGCTCGATTGTTTTCAGTGAAATATAAAATCTCTTATTCAACATCTACCATGCAGAATTACAAAGGATTTTATAACTAACCTTGTCTACCAAAAGATATATAGATTTGAAAAACAAGTATTTTTGAGTTAGTTACTAAAATATTTACTGTAATATAGATGATGTTGTTATGTGATTTGCTGTAATTTAGTAATACAGTATAAATCAGCGCTTCCTAGCTTAATTAAAATATGAGGTTGCGCGTGTCCCTGCTACTTTACAGAAAATTCAAGGCTACCTAAAATTTTAGTGGAATAAATTTTACCCAATCTATCTTATTTGACAGCATTTTATATGTAATGGACAATTCCTGTATTTTTTAAAAACACTTCAAAACTATTTTTTATATAAGCAAACAACGCTGATTCCGAATATCCTGGTAAAAATATCGAGAAAAAAATTGTTTTATTTGATATTTAATTTTAAAAACTCGCAGAAATTTTGTTAAAAATGTTTGAAATGTTTTAACCGTTCTGCTATTGGTCGAGTGGTTGTGACGACACCATTTATGTTCGCGGGTTTGTTAACTAAAGTTTACAACGGCGTGCAGACGACCTATCTGGAGTTTTCCATTGCTTTCTTATTAAATTTATTTTATTTCTTAAATGTTCCGAATTTTATTCTTTATTTTTAATTTACTATTATTTTGTATTCCAATTGTATTTTCTTCAATTTATTTCGATGGAACCAGGCTTTTTCAAAGCGCAGAGTGACAACTTACCCAAAAGCTGCGTTATTATACACAAAGAATCTTACCCAGGTCGTTTTCACCCAACCCGGGTGCTCGGCAGTGCAGTTTATAATATAACGGAATTTAAAATAACTATTTCAACAAATTTATCAATTTAATTCCAATTGAAAAACCCAAAAATAACTAAATATAAGCTATTAATTAATTACTTAATGCATTTAAAACATTGTTACCAAAGCGCTCGTGCTGCCATCTATTATTTAGATATTTAAACTGTCGCTTTATACTATGACTTTTTGAACAACAAACAGTTATACAATTAATAACTCAAATATAAAAGAAATGTAGCTGAAAGCCAAAAAAACACATTTAACTCTCTGTTGTTTCTTAACTTTTACAATTGAGTTACAATTATTAAATTATTCTCTATACTTTCTGCAAAGCAAGTTGTCTACAGCTTATGATTTAGGAGAAACAGGATCACGTCGCATAGCCTTTATACATTGTTTTCTTCTTTCAGGACAATTACTTGAAACATAAAAAAAATCTTTTCTGGGGTAGTAACTGTAGTATTATGGCACTCAGGAACTATAGAATACCGATATGACATGTTCAAATAGTTATAGCAAAATGAACGAAACAAATTGTATCGCATACTTCACAGTTTCACACAAATGTCAATATCAACCAGAGCTAAACGGAATATGTCAACGAGTTTTGTAAAAACTGACGTCACAGCATTCCCGCGCGCTATTGAGTGATTTTCGCGCGCTTCTCGAAAGCTCGATTTTGATATTGATTAAAAAAATAAATACGCATCAGAATTTTTTTTTTGTTTGGACTAATATTTTTTTTTCGACATCCTTTATCGAATAAAAAAATAAAAAAAAAATGTGGGAATTGTCCATTAATATTTACCAACTTTTTTTATTAAAAATATTTAAATATAGAGATACTTCAATGCTGATTTTCATTGAGTCCGCGAAAAGTCGTTAAACCTATAAAAAGTACGTTGCGTCCAAGCCTATATTGGACGTGGCGCGGTTAGAGTTGATGAAGTTAGATGAGGGCCGCAACGACTTCCCGCGTCGAGAGGCAATGCTTCTGAGTTCGCGTGAAAACGCAATGCCAGCTTTTAGTGGAATTTAAGTATTAAAAGGAAGTGGATACCCATACATTATGCAATCGCCTTAACATTGGAGTTTCCCATAGACACTAGCGCCCCTACCAATGAAATGTGGAGGGGAGGAAATGAATAGGAGGGAGGAAAGAGGATAATAGTGACGCCATCTTGTGAATCATTGCAGAATTACTGACAAAAGAGGGTAACAAGATAGGTATAGAGGGCATCGGCAGCCAAGATTTGATCTGGGGACCTATACGAAAAGAGCTGCGTGCTTTACCACTAAGCCAAGGAATTTTGTCTAGGGCGCGCGATTTAAAGTTCAAGTTGGGTTTTTCATTTCAAACTACCGATTCTTATGAATATCGTCTTTATTTGTCATATTAATTGAAAATGGAAAAATTTGAAATAAGTAAAAATAATTATTTTATTCTTGCATTTATTTTTTTTACACAATGCAATATTTTTCTTGCATACATAATTGAACTCAATAGAATTTTATCTTGAATAAAATTAAGACGTTTTTTTTTAAATTTTATTTTGCGTTTCTTCTCATACCTCCCCACTTCGCAATTCCCCCTCAATCACTTCCTACTTGTCGTGACGTTTCGAAGAGGGGTTGAGCGGTAAGAGGGGGGTGAGTCGATCCCTCATTCCCATCCCGTTTTCCGTGATGGCGCTTCAATCGTCTCTACAAAACCGGTTGGTGAAATCTCTCTTTAGCGAAACTATTATTTACTCGATGGAAGTTATTTTTTTTCCCTCGGAATGAAAGTTGCCTATCAAAGGGCGAGAGTTCTAATAGAGCGAGAACCCAGGGCTCGCAGACCTAAGTAATTCTCTCTTGGACGAAATGTATCGGATTAGGTTCGGTTTTCATTTACTTCTTAGTGTATGCATGCCCGCTAGAGTGGATCGACGGAAAGTTAACAGGTATCGGATGCAAAAAGTGGGTCAATTTTAATTTAAGCCTTTTCCTCATGGCTGATTTTAAAGTATGTTTTAGAAAATAATGTCAGAAGTTAATAATAAATCAGAATAAGCGTCTTTATCAAGTTCAGACTTTGTCCCACTCGGCTGGCGGTGCAAGATGGCGATACAATCGTCCTCGGGCGACAAGAAGGGTAAAGCCCTGGTTTGTAAGGACTGAAAACGCACGTCGGGGCGAGAAAAAATCGCCCTGCTCGGCGATTTCAGCGTCTTATCTTCGCAGGGTGGTTTGTTAGGACTCGCGTCTAGCGAAGCGTCGTTATCTTCTAGACTGCGTTGTGGACAAAGGCGACTCTTTATTTCACTGCGAAACTTATCATGCATCGTTCTTTATATTTTTTCGAATAAGTATTTCTAATTTTGACGTCTTTGTGCAATTATGCATTAATAAACGCTGGAAAGTAAATGAAAATTGTCTAGATTATTTAGGAAAAAAAAGTTAAAACTCTCACTGCAGATTTCTTAATACACAAATATATGAGCAAAAAAAATAACTTGATTACCTTATAATATACTATACTGTAGTGTATACTGCAAATAACTTAAAAAAATTACGGTATATTCTTTGACCCAATTGAAGTTTTAGAGGAATAGATGACGTTTAACTTCGATAAAATGTAGAAAATAGGCGCAAAGTTATGTTTTACAATATATAGTGCCAAATATTTAAGTCTTCTAAGCTTTAAAGTTCTATTCTAGGTTTAAATTTTGGAAAAAAAAATAATTTAGGAAAGTCACGGTGCAATTAAACAATCGAATTATATACTATTTTACTAGTTGATACTGTTTACAATTTGACTTCTATCTTTGCAACCGGTTCGTAGAGTAACCCTTTCATCTTTGTTAAAAACATAAAAAGCCAATTTATTTTCAGATTAATAAATTGGGTTTTGGGATTGGGCAATCGAAATGATTTTAGCAATTAGTCGCAAATTTACACAACATAGAGATATATCTATGCTGTTTGAAGCATAACTAGTTGATAATAAGCTTAAGGTGTAATTACACTCATCGATTTCGACATTATGCAAGCAAACCTAACTTAAAGTGATATTTCAGTCAATTAATTTAAACTCCAATTCTAACAAAAATACTAATGCCATAGTTGGGAATCCATGCGATCAATGACGAAGCAAATAAACTAAAAAATTAACGATGTCCATAACAATAAAAAACACATTTTAAATAATTAATATTCAATAAACTATATTATTGCAAGTTAACAGTCCGCAACTATCTTTTCTTCTTCCGAATAGGTAGAAAAAACAGCCACCATGCTGCGCGTTTGAACGCTGAAATCAAACCAGAACAGATACCGGTTTTTCGCACGTCGGGATAAGCGATACTTCTGACGTAGCGGTCACGTGATAGCTATGGCCAATAAGAAAGCGAACGCTTCAGACGCACGGCTCAGCGGCCGAAAACGTGTTCTTACAAACCAGGGCTTAAGTCGTTCGAAGTTCCGTTGCATGCCCGCTCAGTGTGTCGACCTCGTTGCTTGATCAGGGTTCCAAATTACGAAACGTTATTGGCTGTGTAAAAGCTCCTAATGGAGGCTAGAAATAGGCAGCCGGAAATGATTACACTACCACTGCACTAAATAAACATGGAAGCAGAATAGGTATTGAAATTCAAAAGGCCTTTGAACACTTTGTGAAGGATTTGAACACTCATAGAAGAGTAAATATCGTATATATTGTACCAGTAACACCAACCAGTATCCTGAAATTTTAAAAGATTAGTGGTACAAGACCTACCAATTATCTGAAGCCATATTGAATATCTGAAAGCAAATTATGTGTTTCCGAAAAATTCGTAATACGCGTTTTCAGCATTGTTTCATAAACTTTTCCTAAAACAGATGTAAGACTAACTGGTCTGTAATTACCCGGATCAGATTTAGGCCCTTTCTTGTATAATGGAGTGACATTTGCCAATTTCCAGTCAGCCGGCACCTGACCAGAAATAAACGATGACCTAAAAATAGTCAGAACTGCATCTCCCAAGTCTTCTACAAACTCAACTAAAATTTTAGGATAAAAATCATATCAGGCCCAGGTGCTTTATAGGGTTTCATGGTTTTCAAAAGACGAATAACTTCCACAATCAATACATCACAATCATACAATCACAATCAATACATCCTGTCCATCTGTAACCTCAACTAAAACATGCACATTTTCAAAATCTTTATTAAACACACTATTAAAAAAGTCATTTAAAATATTTACCATTTTCATGCCGTCATGGATCAACTGTCCTTGACCACCTTTAAATGGTCCAATAGACATACCCTGCTTAACATTACCTCTCAGTGGCGGATTTATGGGGGGGGGGCTAAGGGGGCTTTAGCCCCCCCCATGATACTCAAACTTATACTAGATAAAAACGTCTTTTCCCCGAAAAAATTTAGTTGAAAGTATTAAAAAAAATTGAACGTTTTTTTTTTTTTAAACTATAAGCATTGATAATTAAGGTTTATATTTAAAGAGTCAACATTCAAAACCCACCATCTACATTGTGTAGCTCTAATGAGACAATTCAAACCAAAAAAAAATAATAATAACCAAACTTACCAAACCACCATCTCCAACTTTGACTTAAGCCACTTTTGCACTTAAACATCCTCACAAAGGATTTAGTTAGCTTCGCGAAGCATATAAATAAAAGTGGCTTAAGTCAAAGTTGAAGGTATTGGATTTTGAATGTTTTGCTCCACATATTAGTCCGATTTTTTTTTTTTTTTTTGTTAATTAGAGGGCTCCATCTGATCCAAATTCTGGGCTCTCTGCTACAGTGAGCCAAAGCAAAGACTGATTATAAGCGGTTTTCCTCGTTTCGCAAATTTTACTTAAACCGACTAAAATACACCTACCAATTTCAATTACTCTGTTCAATTTCAGTTATTCTCCAGTTTCAATTATTTTGCTAAATTTTAGTTTGTAAAAAATGAATTTAAATAGTAATCGATATAGCATATTAAACCAGCTTAAAACCTATCTGGTAAATATCTACCCCATTTTGTAGTTCTAGGGTTAAGACCTCCTCATTCCGACGAATTTTTATGATATATAATTAAACATTAATCTACTCTCTTTATGACAGTATAAATAAATATATTTAATTGTATCCTTATTTCACAAAAAAAGTCATGCAAAATTTAACTTTATTAGTAAAAAATTTATTTTAGCCCTTGTTACCATTTCAGTAATAATATATTTTAACAAATGAGATATATAACAAATATTCACAGAAAACTAAATTATTTTAAAGGCATATTTATCGTTTTTTAGAGTTTCAATTAAAGCGATTCGCAAAAGGCTCTAGGCTGAGCTGGTCTCATGCTCAAGTTGAAACGCATCCCATGCAAGCTATTTTCTCTAATTTAAAAACTCATGCAAGTAATACTTAACAATTTAATTAAAATTTATTTCTAATGGTTAACTATCGATTATTAATTAATTAGTTTAAAACTTGAGCTGAGCTATTGAACATGGATTCTGGGCTTGGTTTATCTCTGGTCCACTTGTTTAGGCATCCAAAATTAAATAAAATAACAAATTACAGCAGAATGTAGTACTTCAAAAATACCCCCTCTCCCACCAAAAAAAAACACACTCCAACCCCCAAAAGTCCTCCTTTGACAGAAGACCAGAAAAGACATTGCAAAGCTCGTCAGGTCACTTCGCTTCGCCTTTGGGCTCAAAACGGGGTATTCTCATTACCCGATTACCCCCCTTCTCTTCTGTAGGGGGTATTGGTATTCCTGTTATCAGTGTTCCCCTATTTTCTGCCCCACCCCCATCTAGAAGATAGCATTCTTAGTATTTTCGGTCCTATGTGTTATGTAGCTGGAGAAGGGCACAGATAGACTGAGTCATAAAATGCGTCTAGACATGAATGATGGCTATTTAGGAAGCATTAGACAATAAAAAGTGATGTTCACACGGACGCATGAAAAAGGGGCTCTGTAAATTGGGATCTGATTGGATGGTTAGCCTTATTGTTGTACAGTGGTTCTAGGTTGTACAAATGCTTTACTCCTGTCCTCTCCGATCTTTCAGTAGCCAGGGCCAGCGACCACCTGTGAAGGTTGCTTGACCTCAAAGTAAAATCCTTCCTATTTGCGCTTTAATTGTTTTTACTTATTGCTTTAAAAAGCAACCAAATTTTTATTCACATTTTTTTGTTCTTATTTACTTTTTTTTCACTTTTTGCATGTTTATAATTTTCCAAGGCTTCTAAACTCCTTTTACATAATAATTTAATGTATCTCTCAGGATAACAAGTTTTTTTTCGTTTAAAATAAGGTAAGAAATTACTAATTTTTATTTATTTTGTTTTGAAAAATACTTATATAATTAAATGCATGCATTTGTGGGGAGTTACCTACATTTTTAAAATATGCACTTGCTTGTTATCTTATACTTTAAATAAAAATAAATTAAAAGAAAAATATATGTTTTTAAATTGAAAATGATGAGTGTAAATTTTACAATTAAATAATGAAATTTTGTAACAAAGCTATACTGTTCCATGATTTCATGAAGAAATTAGTGTTTTAGTTAGTAACATCCTACATCTGTTACTTGTTATGATTTTAATAGGTGTAAAAGGTCAATTAAAAAATTTAATTTGAAATTAATTAAACTTATAAATATTAAAGTACCAAATACTCCTAGTTTATATTAATTAATCAAATTACATCAATTAATCAAATTTAAATATCGAATTAAATTATTTAAATTAAATAAAATCTATATTAATTATTATAACTAATTAATTTTCAGAAACAATTAGCTAAAATATGTGACATTAACTAATCGATTCACATTTTAATGTAAAATGATTTCTTTATCCCTCTCTCTCTCTCCCCCCCCCCTCCGGGAGTTGTGTCCTCAGGCTTTAGCCCCCCCCTTGTTGAAGTTCTAGATCCGCCACTGTTACCTCTAGCATAAGCGAAAAAACCCTAATATCTTTAGCGAGATTCTCCTCTAATGCAGATTTATGTTGTCTGCTAATATTCTTAAACTCTCCCCTAGCAACTCTGTAAGCTTCCTGATCAACCTCTCTACCAGATTGTTTTGCAATTTTGTAAGCCTTCTGCTTTATGACTTATGGCTTACTTGGTATGGGGCAAGTTTGCCGAACACTGCGACCTTAGGTAAGCCTTCTGCTTTAACCCTTTTCGACCGGCGTTCAGGTACCGCTGATTTAAAATTATGAGACTAAATTTGAAGTTTTATCGACAAAAATGCGTTAAACAGCATCTATGCCAGCAATTCCATAAAAAAGAAACATTTTTATGCAAATAACGAATGGCCCACGTCAGTTGCTTCGGTATCGATATTTTTGAAGAGCTTGAACATTCTCTTTACTACCCGCACGATCGTGCGAGCCCGGTCGGAAAGGGTTATCCTAAGGGACTTTTTAATGTCCTTGGAAAACCACAAAGGATTCAATTTTCTAAATGAACTTTTACGCTTGAATTTAACATGTTTTTGCACAATATCATTTAGTTATTCCTTAAATTCATCAAATAGTTCAAAAGTATGGGTACCTATCGGAACTTTATCAAAAGCGAAAGCGACATCATGTCTCAAGTTGTCAAAATTAACATCTCTGAAAAATTTGGCAACTCTTACACTATTATTCTGTATGACCTGAAAAATAATATCAAATTTAGTTCTATTATGATCACTCTCCCCTAAGTGTTCACTGGCAATGAGTTTATGCACTCTATCTTTACAGCTACTCAAAACTAAATCCAGAATATCATTATCTCTAGAACACTCTCTTACTAACTGATTAAAAAAAAACAATCATCTAAAACCTCAAAAACATCTAAACAAAAGACCCTTAACAATCTCATTACTGTCCCAGTGAATGTTTCGAAAATTCAAATCCCCCATAATCACAACTTCATTTTCGTGACAAATCTCTCTTATGAGGTTATACAATACGGTTTCTTGCGCCACATTACTGTTGGGAGGTCTTTATGGTCACTGCCGCCTTCACTAGCTGCCTGTCAGATCCGCGTGGGAGAAAGCTTTGCGTAGGGACCTTTCCTTTCGCCAGAGGGCGGTAATTACGTATTACTGACTTGAGCTTTTTTTTTGCATAGGATAACACTGCGGTTCGCATTTCGTTTTAATTATTTCTTGAATTTCGTCTATTCATACTAACCGCAGAAGTGCATAACTCAATGATCAAAGATAAAGTGCTTTCCTTTTTATTTATTATATAAGGTTTATATTTTAATTCGATTTTTTAATCAAAAAATTGTCTGTTGTAAAACGAAAGTTAGTGGGAATCAGTTAATGGAGGGAAATTGGTCCCTGGCCGAAACGTCTTTTGTGTGATTTTTTTACTGCATAAAATTATGATTTCCCAATAAAGTACACACACATGTGTTAATGTCGATATGTAAATTAATTTTGAGTTATTTTCTCTGTTGGTAAAAACATAATTAAATACAAATAATAGTTAAGAAATATATGGCAATAAATATCTTTGATTATGACTTTCTTGGTGGGGGGCAAGATCGCCAAGCACTGCGACTTTAAGATATCTTTGATTAACTAGACCAGGGGTTCCCAACCTTTTTGTACCTGCGTACCATTTGACTTTTTGAGAAATTTTGGCGTACCACCAGACCTAAATATTTTAATAAACGAATAATATGTACTCTTCTAAAAATGTTTAAATGTTTTTTGAGTAAAATTACTGAGAAAACTTCGTATTCAATGGTTAGATGTTTATTTATAGCAAACTTATAATGTGTTTATATATAGGGGTAAGTGGTATGTGCTTCAGATTGCTGAAAACTCCTTTTAAAATTCAAGTAAATTCTTTCCTTTGAAAAATTAAATATTTTAGGCTATTAATACGCAACCCTGATTTGTAAAATCTAGAAGACTGGAAATTTGTAAGAAATTTTGATATGGTGTGATATAGAATTTTTTTTTTTTGTAGTTAATTATTTAGATTTATGGAAGCCTATAAAATGTGAACAATATTGATATAACATAGAAAATAATTATTGCATGCTCATCTAAAAAGATATTTTTTATAATAGATATCTAAGCAGAACATCCTTTTTACTTTAGGCCTAGTTGAATAAACATATGGGGAAATATTTGAGTTGTTATTTTTTTTCAAATTTAAGACAGTAAGATCAAAGATAGCAAATGTTTTTCTATGGCATGAAATAACAGTTTAATTTTATGCTGCATTTTAACGGATACACCCGAGAAAGATTGCATTGCAGCTGAAAAAGCCAAAAGGGCACTAAAAAAAACTAAGGCAATAAATCCCTTACTGAGCCAATTCATCTAACATAACCAATTACTACAATCTTGGCTAGAAATAAGAGTATAGGTTGTAATTTTGAATTTTATGTGGCCAATAAATATTGGTTTTCGGACTGTAAATCGAGTCTCTCTACCTGTTAATAATTGGTCCAAGGTACACTACCGGTTGGACCAAGGTACACCGCCGGTGGTGTAACTTGGTCCTAATTACACTTTTCTGTATTTGTTTTTGTAATAGTTGAAATCATTTAAATAACATGTTAAAATAAATATATGTTGTATATAACAACATAAAGTACTTAGTAAAAATATTTTTAGTCACTTTTTGCAAGTAATTAAGAAACTAAAAATGGAAAAGTCAAAATAGGTCCGAGGTAACCCAGCTTCCCCTATAACAAAACGTACACTCTTAAAACGAACGAGTGATTTTAACTCAGTCTGAGCTAATATTCATTCCTTTCCAGTGTCGAAAATGCACTTCTCCAACTGGAGTGTATTTCACTCTTGTTTTAAGAGTGTATATGCATAATAAAGGAGGAATAAGTTTAAAATGGTATTAATTTACAGTTGTGGTTATTACCTATAAAAACATACAAATAAAATGTAGTCAAACTCAGCAAAATCTGATGCAAAAGTTTAAGATTTCTCTTTAAAATAATGTTTACGTTTAAAATAATGAGTAATATGTTTGCGTATTCACTGCACATGCGTACAGAAGCAGATATAGCATTATGTTTCTCACATCACTCATGTGTACCACCTGAAATATTCCCGCGTACCACCAGTGGTACGCGTACCACCGGTTGGGAACCCCTGAACTAGACAAATAAGTCTCGAAATTTTGAAATTCATTGTCTTAAAGATAATTGCTTTGTTATTGCATTATTTAATAATAAAACTAATTTATATAGTTTTTAAATAGTTAGTAGTTTTTATGCAATATATTCTCAAAAATTAACCGATAACATTTCTGAAAGTGTTAATGAACATTTAAATACTTTAATCTATCGTTTTTTTTGTTATCAATATATAGGGTACAATGCGTATTATATTTATGTTACGTTTAAATGTGCGTTATTAAACAATAAAAGATAGTTTCCATAAATGGTATATTTTATTCTTAAATTTAGAAAAATATTTTGAATACGTGAAGTATGTTTCAAGAATGCTGGATATAATTAAATTGTAGCTAAATCATTACCATCGCCAAAAATTTAATGTTTATAAAAAAAAAAACATGCATCATTTTTTTTCCAACTTTAAAGTTAAGGAAAAGTAATTTTATCGAATAGCGGAGTACTTTTTAATATAGCAATCATCATGTTTTTGAAACATTTTTTAAAGCAACTCAATTCTTAAATAATGAAATAGAATATTAATTATAAAAATATACCAAATCAGTTTTATTTAAATTTCTGTTTATAAATACTTATATTATATACCATCTTAGGTATAAACCTCCCCGGAGAATTTTAATATAAAACTGGAACGTTATTAAGCTTAAAACAACGCAAAGAAACAGCACATCCTAACTGAAATACAAGCGAATCCTAGTATAGGTAAGCAGCGCCTCTACTGGGGAAAAAGGGAAATTTTCTTGAAACTGGAGAACAAAGTACCGCCCTGTGACGCGACAGGCAGCTAGTGAAGGAGGCAGTGATATGGCCCTGTCCATATACATTACCTATAACCAGATGATTACCATTAACATTAGTCAACCAAACGCACACAGTTTCAGTACCAACCTACCCTACCAGAGTCCATTAAAACTTTGCAATCTGTTGCCGTGGTTGTCCGTGTTTATAAATAACATGTTCATTTGTTTGTTTGGCAAAATAATAATAATAAATAAAAAAATGACAAATATTTTGAAATGAAATATAGTTCTTAATTCTCAGTTTAAAAACGATGAGCCTCAAGTTTTTACTTTAAAAAAAGTGGAAAGAAGACTTCGGTGGTTAAATTTATTAAATTTTGTTTGAACATATATTATATAGATTTATACACTGCTCTAAACAATTAGGGGAATGCATGGTTTAAACCATTTCGCCCCCAGTGATTCCATTTGGTATCATCAGTTTCCGATTTTTTTTCTCACTAAGCTGAACTCTTACTTATTTTTATCGTTAGATGAAAGAATCATGTCTTTTGAAGAAAGAAATAATGTTTGCTTTAATTGAATGAAAATATGAAAATCATTGTAAAATAAAATTCACTCAAAAAAACTTTTATGAAATAAATAAACCCAAAATTCTTTACGCTTACGCAAAATGTTTTTTTTTAAATAAAAAATATATATTTAAGTAACTTTTTATACTATAATTTTACAACTAGAATCCCCACACATTATTTTACTTTTATATCTTATTTAATTAACATTTCAACTTTTTATGTTGCTATTATTACATAATTTTAATGCTAGTACGTTACGTTGCAACAAGCTAATGAGAAACCTTGTGCTTGTCGGAACTTTTAAATTCGCAACATAAATAGAAGTTTTCAAAATAAGATTTCTTAACTTTGGCAGCATAAACATTTAGTTTCTTTAAGAATCCATTAATGTTGGCTGTAAGAAGCCTAGTGGTCACGATCTCAGACTCGAGATCGGAAGGTTGAGAGTTCGAGACCCGGTGCCACTGAAGACTTACCGAGTATATGCGGAGTACGTGCTCGTAAAATCTGTTGGGTCCGAAAGTCCTGTGGTCGGTCATTGCGCAGTTCACCATGGTACAGGTTCCTGGAGAAAATTTCCCTTCCCTTCAGGGACATGTCTAAATTGCGGAGGTGCTGACAGATGGCAACATCTGTCATATCAGTTTGTGTGTGTCTTGTGTTGTCCTACTTGGCGATGGTTTATAAGCGGGTCCTTGCGACCAAGCACACAAGCCTGAAAATATATGTCAACCAATCCAATCCATTAATGTTGTCTTGGGTTTTGATTATTGTTATATTTCGACCTTATAGCTCGCGGTATTTAGCTCATATAGGTGCATAAGTATGAAAATTGAAACAACCAATTTGTGGAGCTAAAAAAAATCCGGCCAATTCTGGTTTTAGCATCTTGTAAACATATCAGCATTTTAGATCGCAGCTCAAATAACTTATTCTAAGCTTATACGGTATGGATTGGCAACTGAATTCCCCCCATATAGTAGGAAGCTAAAAAGTAATTTTAAATAAGACATACTTAAAAACAAAAGTTGGTATGTATATCCGATCTGAAATATTTCATTTAAATAGTGCGGTAATTTCTAAAAAGATAATTCTATTTATCAATAGATAGTTACGGAGTCTTAGAAGTCTTTTCCCTACGAGGTTTTTTTTAATCTGAAAGTCATGAAAGCAAAAGAAAAACAAAAATCTGTCAGCAGATGGCAGTCTTTTTATCTAACAGAACATCTTTCAATCGCATTTGTGGAGTTATTTAGACTGTGTAATGTTCTATTTTAAATAGTTTTTTTTGTTGAATTGCGTTTTTTTATATGGGAAATGCATGTACTAAGTTACCTTCAACACTAAAATAGTTGGAAATGTATTATTTTTCTTAGTCTTAATAAAGCTGTAATATTTTACTACTGCAGTTCGGTGAGTGGCTGTTTGTACACGTTATTTGTTTGTGTATCATGCTATCTTTTTCTGGTTTGAGGAGAAATTAGAGCCAGAATAAAAAATAAACCCTGGGATCATGTTACCGAAGCTAGAAGGCATTCTGGGAATGGAAGAAAAAAAATTTGCGTTTCCAAATTAAATCTGTTGCCGTGGGTATGACGTATTCATAAATAACATGTTCATATCACAGACATATATGTATTCATATGTTGTTTGACTTTAAAAAAAAACGAAAATGACTAAAAAAAATACTCTGAGCATTAAAGTTTACATAGAAAGAGAGGAAAGAATAGTTCAGTGATTAAATTGATTCACTTTGCTTGAACAGATTTTTATATACGAGGCAAGACAAATAAATATTAATTAATAAACCAATAATTTAAAAAAATGCCGTTAGTGAAACTCTTCCCGAATCGGAACACTCTTAAGTCTACATATATCCCCAGTAGCATCGAATATGGGCCCAATATTGGTTACAATGTAGAGCCAATATGCTAACCCTTATTGGCCCAGCATTGGGAGGAAACATTTTGCCAATATTGGCCATTATTGGCTGCCATTATAGGACCAATATTATCCAAAAATATATAACCAATATTGACTGCCATTATAGGACCAATATTATCCGACGACTTTTTTCGAAACGGTTGGATAGATGGAAAAATCGGCGAACACGTATCCCATTATTTTTGGGGTGTGACCCCTGGGGGTTAGGGGTCAATTTTAAAAAGGAACCTCCTACTTTACAAATTCGAATTCTATGCTTCGAGCGACATCGTACGCTAACGCCGTCGGGACTTTCGACTCCACAGATTTAACGAGCACGTATATCGCAGTGTACTCGGGCACCCCGGTGAATTTTAGAGGAATTTTTCTACCAGCACGAATACGTCTATAGTATGGCTAGGACAAGGACAGAACCAAGAACCTTCTCGGTGTGAGGCTCGTCGCTTACACCTCTCGGCCACCGAGTGGCCTTTTGGCTGTTCTTCTTCTTAATCTCATCAAGTAAAAATATGACAAATGCGAGCGCCCCCTAGGTATATGCCAACCAATATATCCCCAATATTGGTCCTATCTTATCAAATTTTAACTTTCGAAATATTGGTTTCGTATATTGGGCCAATATTGGCTGAATGTTGTAAAACTTGCTATATTTGCCCAAGATAACCAATATTGGCCAACGTCATACCAATATTGGGCCAATATTCGATGCTACTGGGGATGGTATATATATCGTATCCCGTACGTTAACACATACGAAATACTTAAATAACTTAAAGAACAGATTTAACATAAACAATTTAACTTTTATAAAAAATAATCATAATAAGAAATATTTTTTTAAAAAACCTGGTGTGTACATTCGATATGAAATTTTCGTATTCGAACATGAGCTTATGCTTTACGTATAAATTTATTTTAAATGTCAATTTCTTGCTGTGCTGTTACTTGTGCAAATCATGCATTAAAGAAAGCTTGCATGAAAAGAAAAGTTTCTTTTTATCTATTTACACATTCTGAATCTAGATTAAAAAAACAAGTTGCATGTTGTAAATAACTCAGATTCAGAAGAAAAGTATGTCATTTAGAGAATAAAATTGAAACAACCAATTCGAAGTAAACAGAAAACTGAAAACAAGAACTTTACTTCGACTGAAACATTCCCTTTAAAAGTAAAAATAATATTTCGATCAGCAATCAAGTATTTGTCAGATAATAAAATAATTTTGGAGGATTGTTATTATGGATGTTCTGGACATTTCTAATAAGACGATTACGTCGTTAGAATCGGGACTTTTTAAGAATATATTAAACACAAAAAAAAAAAAACGCTTTCTAAATCAAATAAGTTTTTTTTAGAAATATGCATTTTTTAATGCATTTTCTAGTGTATTTATACCTAAATCGTCATTGTATCGGATCTTATCCTTGTTTTCTGTGAAATATAAAACCTTTTATTCAACAACAACCATGTAGAGTTACAAGGATTTTATAACAAACCTTGTCTACCAAAAGAAATATAGAGGCGAAAAACAAGTAGCTTTGAGTTATTTACTAAAATATTTATTGTAATTTAAATGATGTTTTTAGGTAATTCGTTGCAATCTAGTGCTTCAGTATTAAATCAGCGCCATCTAGCATAAGTAAAATTTTTTTAAAAAAAATATTTAAGCACTAAATGTGAGACATGCTTTGTCATATAGTCAGTATTCATTCTTTGAACTAAAAACTTCTTGTTATAAATTATCCAATATTTGTAAAAGAGGGAAATATATTGTTTTTATTTGTTTATATGCTTTGACAAAACTAAATGAATTATTAATGCCTTTTTGGAATAAAATGAACTCAAAAAAGAAAAATCTATATCCATCGGATTTGATTATCAAGCACAACCTGTTAATAAAAACATTATATTTCAACAAGATCTTTTTTAGGACTCCTATGACCCTTTAATTGTTTAGAAGTATTGCATTAGGCGTTTTTTTTTAATTAAATTAATAAGTCAGGGAATAAGTACATTTTCTCTTAACGATTCGTTTGTGGAACGCTATTAATCCTATTTGAAAAACTTGTTTTGAAATGCAATTTACTTAACAAGTAAATAGAACTTATAATAGTATTGTTTTGAATAGTTCAGTTTAATTACCTGACACATTTTATAATACAATTTATTTAGCTAATAACGATATTTTAGTTTTATATGAATTTGAAACACCTTTTTGAATGACATTTTAAATCATTGCAAAACAAAAAAAAAGTGAAATACGAAAAGAACGTATATAGACTTATTCCAAAATAAATAACAAAATGCAAGTGACATTTAAATTCTTGAATATTTGTTAAATTACTTTTAAATTTGAAAGTAAAAGAAGAAAACATTGAATAACATCCTGTTCAAAATCGCGCTTTCAATACGTCAGCTGACTATTACAGTCAGCTAACAGTAGCATCAGCAATCCGCATGGGAAAATGTTGAAATTACCCATCACGCATACACGTCATTCGTCGCAGTTTGCGAGTCAAATTTCAATATTTCTTTTGCAATTCGCATCCCGCACATTTACACATACGGATTGCGTTTTTAATTGTTTCAGATATCACAAAAGTAATAAGTATTAAAATTTATTTTTGAATAAAATAAATATTTTTTCGTTTAAAAACTGGTCTTAATGAGAAAACCTTACTCAAAACGTCAATATTAAATATTTTATAGGTTTTTGGTATGAAATTATTTTCTTTACAGTTTATAGGGATTGATACAGAAGTAGTTGCTTTTTTACCACAATGTATATGGATCAAAAGAGATTCTTCGAGATATTGCAGATTTCTATCCTTGCACCATATTCAGAAAGCAAATATAGTTTTCTATATTCATTATATAGTTTATTATAGTTTTATGCACTCATATAATTTGATGTTTTACAACAATATAATTTAAGGGCTAAATATCAACTAAATCATTTGAGACCTCAATCTCAGTTTACATCACTTATTTTTACAACAGAGTCGTCAATGAATGGAATGCTTTTCAAGAATACGTTGTGTATGCGAAGAGAGTGGAAGATTTTAAGAATCTCGATAGCTATTC
Source organism: Hylyphantes graminicola (assembly GCA_023701765.1). Lineage (NCBI taxonomy): Eukaryota > Metazoa > Arthropoda > Arachnida > Araneae > Linyphiidae > Hylyphantes > Hylyphantes graminicola. The sequence continues at coordinate 18,843,432 of CM043112.1, forward strand.
CGCTGTTTCTGTTTTTATTTCAAATAAAAAGTGGTACAACTCATTGTTGCGATATTTGTTAAATTACTTTTAAATTTGAAAGTAAAAGAAGAAAACATTGAATAACAACCTGTTCAAAATCGCGCTTTCAATACGTCAGCTGACTATTACAGTCAGCTGACAGTAGCATCAGCAATCCGCATGGGAAAATGTTGAAATTACCCATCACGCATACACGTCATTCGCCGCAGTTTGCGAGTCAATTTCAATATTTCTTTTGCAATTCGCATCCCGTACATTTACACATACGGATTGCGTTTTTAATTGTTTCACATATCACAAAAGTTATAAGTATTAAAATTTATTTTTGTATAAAATAAATATTTTTTCGTTTAAAAACTGGTGTTAATGAGAAAACATTATTAAAAAAATCAATATTAAATATTTTATAGAGTTTTGGTATGCAATTATTTTCTTTACAGTTTATAGGGATTATACAGAAGTAGTTGCTTTTTTGCCGCAATGTATATGGGTCAAAAGAGGTTCTTCGAGATATTGCAGATTACTATCCTTGCACCATATTTAGAAAGCAAATATAGTTTTCGATACTCATTATGTAGTGTATTAAAGTTTTATGCACTCATATAATTTAATGTTTTACAACAATATTATTTAAGGGCTAAATATCAACAAAACCATTTGGGACCTCATCTCAGTTTACATCTCTTATTTTTACAATCGAGTCGTCAATGAGTGGAATGCTTTTCAAGAATACGTCGTGTATGCGAAGAGAGTGGAAGATTTTAAGAATCTCGATAGCTATTCCGCCGTGGGCAGGTAAACTGCAGTAACTTCCATAATGACTTGGACCATTGTTGCAGGCAGTTAATTAGTCAAACAATTAAGAAAAAAGACAGGATTTTTCTTTTATTTCAGATCAAAAGTGGTACAACTCATTGTTGTGATTACTGCAGTTTACCTGCCCACGGCAATATTGGAAACTGGTAAGGAATTAGATATATTTTGGACCAACCTTCCTGGGACTCGGGCCTGTTGTTGATCGACAATTTTTGTGTTGGTATTAGTATTTGTCGTTTCTTGTGTCACATTTTTAAAAGTTAAGCTCTGTTAAAGTAAATTTAATTAAATACTAAATATTTTTAACTATGATTTTATTTTTAACCATGATTTTATTTTTAACCGTGATTTTATTTTTAAATGTATGTTTTCTATTAAAAATTAAATTCAATTAACTAAATAATTTATACAAGTGTATTTATTTTCAAGTTTTAAATGTAATTGAACCAGGTAAAATTTTCATCTCCCCTCCTATTATACTTTAGTTTTTTAAGAAATACCTTCATTAAAAGGCGTACTTGCCATTAGTTTAGCTACTATAAACAAAAGGCACTCTTTATAAGTTCTATTGGTACAAACAATTCTGATTCACTAATATTGGGTTCATTTTTGATGAAATAAATGGAATTAAATATAATTGTTGTTTTTTAATTCTCACCTGCGTTACAGTTGGTAAAAAAGAATTACGCATTTACTTTTTTTTATAATTTTTACTTCGGCTTACAAAGAAAGTAGCAACTCTTGCATTGCATTATCAGCTCATTACAAGTATTGCCACATGGTATTGCGCAATGAATAACGATGACGTAATTGCAATGATCGGCGAATTCACACCTGAGCTGGTAATTTGGGCAACACTTGAGCTTTTTAGATCTAAATTAGCGTCTGGCACAGCTTAAACAACAATAAAAATGTCTGGCAATAATAGATTTATGTTGCAAAAAGTTCACTAAAAATAATAATAAAAAAATAAAACGTCCTAAAATGATTTGAAAAATCAATAGTTTACTTGTATAAGTAGGATGCGCACTGATAAACGCAACCACTACCGCCAGCCAGATTGCCCGTATGATGTCCAGGAGAGTGAGAGAGATAGCATATCTTAAAACTGTCCAACCTGAAATTCTCTCTCAAAAACGTTGCTAGCTCTTAGACTATTAGGAACAGTTCAGATCGAAATTTCCATGTTGTTTAAAAGTTAAATTTTTAATAACTAACGCCGTACTGCCGAAAATATTCGTGAAGTACGGCGAGCGAAGTAACGCAAATGTTACGAATTTTTCGTTATCGCGGAAAAAAAACCTATAAGTTAGATTCTAAAAAAGCTAACGGAGTTAGTCGGCGTTGCGTTAAGGGGGTTCGGTATGTTGTATATCGGTAATGTTAAATTGGCCCATTGCAATGTACCTTTTCACAATAACTACTGATCGGATCAGCTTAAAATTTTCTGTGCGTGTTATACCAACCTTATATATTAATCTGAGGTTAAAAGTTTTTTTTTTTTGTAAATAACTGTTAGATTATTTAAAATAAAATAAGTTTTAAAGACCCAAAAAATCATGAAATTTTTCACTTTTTAGCCAAATAATTTTTTTTTCACTTTAGTTTTAGTAAAATTTATAACCTCAGATTAATCTATACTATGTATTACATCATATAAAAAAATTCACGAGAAAACATAGTATAGTTTTTGAGAAAAGGTACTTTGAAGTTCAAAAAATCAAGTTCTGAGAAAAACGCGTTTAAAGTTTTTATTGTAACCTTTTCCTTACGAAGCCATAACATTAAAATGGCTTTTAATGTCAAAAATGTTTTTCCAATCGTCTTGATACTTTGTGACATTATTAATAAAGGTTGTAATAGTATTTTAAGCCAATAATTTTTGTTTGGATTTTTTCACCGATTTTAGGGTACTGAACCCCTTAAAAAAGTAACTGCTGCTTGCAACGGCTACAGTCAAGAAAAGCGTAACTCCAATTCTTGGTACAATGTATTAAAACAGCCACACTAATTAAAATACAAACTTTTTTTTTATTTAACAATTGAAGATACTTCAGAGTAACTAGTTAAAACAGTTCGCAGAATTACAGCTATATATGTTACAAAGTTCAAACAGTCAAAGTAAAATTCAGTATGAAGATTGTTCTTTGATGGCGAATAAGAAGCGACTTGGAGGAATAGGTATTTACACAGATGATGGTTTGAATAGGAAAATGTAAAAAAAAGGCCATGTCTAATGAATGATATCCCATTACACTATTTGAATCCATTTTTTCAGAAACCCCATAAATACACGAAAAAAATATAAAAATTGTCGACCAACAACAAGCCAGAGGCCCAGCAAGGGTGTTCCAAAATATATATAATTCTTTATTAGTTTCCAATAACTATCGAGATTACTTTTAAATTCTTCTCTACTCTCTTCGAATACACAACATAATTTGGTAAAACATTCCACCCATTGACAACTCTATTGTAGAAATAGTGTTTTCGTACCTCAATTCTAAAACATGATTTATTGAATTTCTGATCATGTCCTCTGGTCCGGCTATTTAAGGTAAAACCTAAGCCCTCCATAACCATAGTTTTCGAGAAACTAAAGAGTTTTATCAGCGAAATAACCGAACAATATTTTGAGAGAGCTTTTTTTTACACCTTGAAAGAGTTTTTTAAAAAAAATCATTTTTTATCTGTTTAAAATTAATTTTAAAGTTTCTGAAAAAACACACTTTTATTTGTGTTTCAAATACAAAAAAAAAACTTGCATTAGTAGCTAATATTTTGTTTATTCGTATCAAAACGATTGTAAGCCAAAATAAAATTTAAAAAAAAAAGTCTAAATATTAGACTTAAGGGTTTTTGAAAGAATCTGTATCGCGCCCTCTGGAGGCTATACGACAAAGTCTGACTAATGGGGTTTCTCTTCCCCCCGAAACGCTATTTTAGGTTGATATCCAATTCTATGAAAACTACTGGAATAACAGAATTTTTTCTCGCAGAATGCGTATTTACATGAATTACTTGATTATAACTTTCAAAAACTCAATTTTAATACGAATCAAGTAGGGTTTCTGAAAAAATTGATTCATATCATTTTTGTGAAAGAGCACATAGAAATATTTCTTTAGACTTGACCCCTTTTAACATTTTGCCATCCATTTGTAGAATGTGATAAAAGCTTGACTTTGCGCTACCCGCGACAAGGGTCTTTTATTATTCAAAGCAAATAAAATAGTTAAAAGCAAATTAACGAATAAGTATATTTTCTGTGGCAGGGGAAAAAGCCTTTGTGCAAACTTTAGATTAATTTTTAACTGAAGTTTTGAATTTATAGACATCAAAAAATTAAATATGGGTAGAAGTTTTGTCAAGCATTTAACGCACTGTGATATTTCGTATAGGTTAGGGAAGATTGTCCTTTAGTTTGGTAATGCTCCTTGAGATAATCAGGGTTAAAACGTTATTAATCAACCACACAAACACGGTAACTGGATGGATGGCGCGTTTACATGAGCCATCGAATCCATGGAATGCCAAAATCCCCATTAGGGGAAAAAGAGGCCGAGCAGGATTTCTAACCACTGAACTGAACCGAAACTCTGGAAGGAGCATCGAAACGCTCGTCAATCGGGTCGGTGAAGCCCGGCAACCCTGCCAGAGCAACCCAACTTTTGCCGCCAATCCTATACTTTACCTGTTGAAATACTAAATAGGCATATTAAATTTACTTTTCAATAATTTTTTAAAACGAGAATTGATAGGTTATTGCTTTAGGAGGTTCTTTATATAATGAAGTTTCGGAAAAATGAACTTTTAAAAAAATAGAAATGCAGGAACAATCCTTAAAACTCCTTGGAGTACTATCTTGGCGAGCGATTTCGACATCCAATGTGTCAAGTCAAGTGGCAATCGTGATCGGCGAATTCATGCCAAAAAATGTGGCACATATTCTCCCTAAAGTTGTCGCCAAGTGACCTAAAAATTAGGCTTCTCCAGCTTATCATGGGATGCTCCTTCTCCACAGGTTCAGTTCAGTGTTTCTTACCCAAATGATAGCCCGTGGCCGAATCCATGGTATGAAACACCGAACCCTCCGTCATTGGAGACTTTAGCGAAACCCCCCAATGAATCCTGCAATTCCGGTTATGTCTGGAGAAAATCCCCAATAGGGAAAAATTGCTGAGTTTGCTCTTTAATCCATGGATTCGATGGCTCATGCAAACGCGCCCAGATTAAATTAAAAACGTGTTTTGTTAATAAAAAAAGTAGGTATTAAAAAAATTGTTTTCAAAGATCTGTCGTTATCAGATCCGTGGTTGTTGCAAATCAAACTTCAGCATTTTGATTTGAGATGGTAAACATAATTTAAAAACTAAGCCAGTTTAAAAGCAGAAGAAAAAAAGGAGCTTCTAAAGATGTAGGATGAGAATTCTTTATAAATAGGAAATGGGGGTAAGATTGCACTGTACGCTTCCTTCTGAGCTGTCCTCTCTTCTTATCCGTACTTGGGCCAAAGAAAAAAGGGACAATAATGTGACTAAATGTCCCGACATTGGCAAGAATAATATCGCATTTTGTCTGAAGGCCCCATTTTTCAATTATAGTCCCAAAAAAGGGGGAAAATAAGATAGTCTTTGCAACTTGTTTTTTGTCCGTTTTCATGTTAAAAACTTTGAAGTAACGCTTAAACTTCTTATGTTAATTATTAGTTATTTTTTAAATGTTCGATTACTTGGGATAATGCTAAATATTTATTCTTTGGCAGTTAGTTTTTATTCATTGCATTAATTATGTCATCGTTTCCAATTTTGGAGAGAGAGGGTGCATAATTGTTGGGAAGGGGCAACGATGGAATGTCCCGATTTTTTTTGTTTTACAAAACTCACATTAACAATGCATCATTACCAAAATTCTCTGAAAATCTTCCCCTTTGACTGTAGGTTTCACCCACCAGTCTATAGCTACTATACTTCACTAAAATAGGCACCATTTTTTAAAAAGTCATCTTGGCTCTACAGAGCCATGGTGATTATGTACCTGCCAATACCAGACAATTTTGTGTTTTTTTTGCTTGATTATTTGTAATTTAAATGGTTTTAAGTTGGGGTAAATTTATGAAACCAACAAAATACAAACTTTATCAATGCTCTCAACAGTTGAACATTTTAGGTTTTGAAACATAAGCACAGAATTCTCGTTCTAACAATAAAATTATTACGAAATTTACCATTTTCCAAGAAGCTATAACTAAAACAAGTAGACTTACATTTAAAATAGAAGAAGTACAGAAACATCTAAATTAGACAGGAAATAACAACTGTAAACTCTAAAAAAAAGATTTTCATTTTCAATCAAATTTAATTTTATATTTCTGAAAACAATGTTTCAAAGAGGACCATAAAAGTAAACTCAAATGCTAGAAAAAAATTGATCAATACCATCAATAGTATAATAAAACTGGGCAGGTACAAATATATTTCAAAACGGGCGGACATTACCAAGCGAGTACAATCATAGAATTTTTAATTTCATCCATGAAAAATACATTAAATAAGGCTAACACCTGAATGGAGGGTTTTGACAATGCATAACTTACAACAATTAGTATAAGCATGAAAAAAATCTCCCAAAATTTGTTAAATTCGATGACTAAACTGATTGTGCTCCGATTGATTATCAATAATGGTTAACTTTACCACTTTTTGCTCATTGGCTCTTACCAATTTTTTTTTAACTTTGTGACCATATCAGATCTATATTTATTCAATCACCATAGTTACCATAGTCATTATCTTTGTTCAACAAGTAATAATAACAGTCATTACCTATATTCGTTCAATCACTATTAGTTACCATAGTCATTACTTAAATTTAATATAGTTGTTCAACAATTATCAATAACCATAGACATTACTTATCATTGTTCAATAACTAGTAGCAACCATAGTAATTATTTTTGTTCAACAATTAATAATAATTATAGTCATTACCTATATTTGTTCAATCACTATTACCATAGTCATTACTTTAATTTCTTTGTTCAATAATTATTAACAACCATAGACATTACTTATCTCTGTTCATTAGCAATTTGTTAATGAGTGTATTGGTATTACTTAAAATAAGGCTAAGTTATAGCAGAATGCTTTAACATCAGGCATTTTTTTTCTAAGGAAGAAAATAATCATACTTAGTATAATTTTAAAATATATATTCATTTTTCAGAATAAGTGCTTTTTTTGGAGATAGGACATTCTTAAAAGTTAAATTCAGATTGAAAATCTATTTGAGCAAATTTACAAAATGAAGCCTTTAAAAATTAACAATTATCAAACAAATAAAAGTTGAAGTAAAAAGTGAATTAACATGAAAACTTTTAAAATAAGTCGACAAACAAACTAAAAACATGGCTTTACAATATTTCTCAAAATACCCCTAGTATTTTCCAAACTGAGTAGAACTCTGTGAAATCATTTGATTTTTTTTAATTAAAATATTTTCACATTAACTTCATTCACTAACCAAACTGAAATATATAAGTTTCTCTAAATTAATCAGCGACAATTCCAAATGACAGTGAATACAATTTTTTTTTGCGAAAAAACTAACCTTTGAACCATTCTATTACAACATTGGCAATATACTTAATGATTATAAAAATTGAAGTACGTTTTTAAATGGGGTACAACGGGAAATATAACAATTCCTAATCGTTTCAACAGGAAATAGAGAAGGATATAAAGTTTTTATAAAAAGTATTTACTTCAAGATAAAATACTTTTTACTGATTGTGTTCAGGGATGCTCTACATATGCTGTCCCTTTATTCAAACAAAAAGATTACTGGACAAAGTTTTTTTTTTAAGAAATTGAACGGCTGAATGCAAAAACATTGGCAGTACAATTTGTTCTAGTCTTAATTTCAGAAATGAATACACTGAATCCTTAATACAACTCAAATTAATATGAAATCCCATTTTTCATATAAGATTGTAAAGTAAAGACATGTTTTGGTCTTTTTAAGATTTGGTAAAATACAAGATTTGTTATAATAAGGTATATAAATGAATTTAAAAACGTAACAATTTTAGATATTTTTTTTTTACAAAGGCAGAAATTTAAATTGAATTTTTAATTTAATAAAAGATTAAGGCAAAATTTAAGTTTTTTTACTTAAGCACATTTGTAACAAAATCAAGTGACAATTTCTATTTAGAGCATTTTAAATGTGGTAACTCGTTAATAAAACTTGGAAACTTTTAATAAGATAATAAACAAAATATAAGACAAATAAAGACTGTAGCACTGAAAAACTTACACAGGACAAATTAAATCATCCGAAAAATAAATTTTTAAAACTTCAAACCTTCCTCGCCGAATAAAAAAACTTGAGTAAAAAGTATAAAAACAAATGAGTCTGATGATTAATTACAATCACTAGTTCTCGCATTTCCAGATATGTGGCCCAAGTAGAAATTGGAATTTTTGAAGGATTGGCAGAAAATTCTTAATTGAGGGACTGTTGTTTTTGCAATCAACAATTCAATTGCCAGCTCAGATAAGGATCATAAAAACTACCTAAAAAATATTGAGCGAGGCATGGATAGTAGATTACTAAAATGAAGGTGGCAACATCAAAGTCAGAGAGTAGAAGTTAGAGTACATTGTTTTTAATTACAGTTGCCACCTTGAGCAGTGAATATCACAGAATTATGAGGAGTCTTGAATAAAAAAAAAACTCTTGTAGGATGATAGTGTTCCTACACAAAAGCTATGACTATATTGGATTTATGAAAATGGTTTTTGTAATATATTTGAAACAATAATTAATAGATTTTTGTTGTTTTTAGCGTGCTTTTTAAGACTAATATACTTATTGCATAATTTTTACGCAAATTTTGGAAAAATCCTGAAATCTCTTCAAAATATTTGGCAAACCTAATATAAGATTAGAACAACACTCTATAAATAAAATAGTTGAGTGAATATCTAAAATATAATTAATAATATTCAAACTAATTTTTTAATTTGCACAGAATATATATGTTGAACAATGCAAAGATAAAACAACTGTATATAAGAGATAACGAAGCTTTTTGTTTCCATAATATTCCAAGCAAATAACTTGTTATTAAGTTTAATAACAGCAATGTAATAGTCAAGACTCCAGTATAATAACTTTTTATCTGCAATATATTAACAATTTTATTTACACTGATTAACAATTTTATATATAACTACACTAATTAAAAGAATGCAATGGAAATTTTGTTCATTTTAATAATTAATACTGAATGTGGATAAAAAAGTATATTCTGAATACATTTCTTATAAAATCTAAATTAAAAAAATACATTTATGTAGTTTTTCGATAAAGTTGCAAGAATATTTTTTTAATTATACAGATTTAAATATGTGTTTTAAATGCTAATTGTAAAGGTGCTATGTTAGAATGATATTTTTTTAAATAAATTATTTGCCATTATGACAAATTAAAAATGTAAATTTAAATGCTTGTTAGAACAGCACAATTCTTAAAGAATTCAGAGCACCATAAGAACATAAAATTGAAATTTTTTCTTTCCTCCCTTGAAACTCAGATTAATTGAAGGGCTAAAATATATAAGTAAAAAGCAATAAAGATTGCTTAACAAATTGCTAAAACCTTAAAAATATTCTTACATTACATGAAAACAATTACAAAAGTAAAAATAACTAGGTAAATTGATTACTTAAAAACAAGCGATTAAAATAGTTTTTAAACATTGCAAAACCATAAAATTCTGCTTTAAAATGTTAAAAGTTCTTAAAATATTTACTTGCAGGTAATTAACCCTTTTTCGCTTTGATCAAGCCAGGTAAATATTTTCATATTGTGTAGGCATATTTAATTTTGAAAATGTTGAATTCCTGTTTGGCAACATTTTGGCGACTGCACACAGTTAAAATATTATATGCAAGAATATTTTCTATATTCTAATATTTTGATAAATTTTGTTCAGATTATTTGGCAAGGAAGAGAGGATGTTAAAATACTCTTGATTCTATGCTAACAGACAACGCCAGAAGATGTTCCGCTTCCACAATAGATAAAATTCTTCACTATCAGGATTCTTACACATTCCTTTTTCTGAAAAATATGGACTATTCACGGAAAGGATTGCCACTCCCTGGAAATTTAGAATTTCCAAGACTTTAAACTAGGTTTTTCCGTATCAATTCCAAACATCATTAAAAAAAACTTTCTTATAATAAGAAATTTAAGAACTAGACAAACCCTGACTATTTAACACACAGAGTTGTCTGCACCATCGCGTAATGGGCTTTAAAATCAACCAATAGGCTTATAATATTTAAAATCCATAATGACCTATACATCAACATAGAATTAAAGGAGAATCAATGCTTGCTCACATATTCACTTAAAAAACTACAATAAGCCCATAAAGAATTCGACAGAACACAATAGAAACACTCGGGTAAAAACAATTGTTTTCAACAATAAAACACAATGAAAATATTAACAAAGTTCGGAACAAGTGCTGAGACGGGGAAAAAAAGGATCGACAATGCACACTTGGGAGGATTGGCACCAGATAAAATAGTCCAAGACTTTTTGGTTTTCAGTCAGAAGTACTTTGTGGATTGTATTCTTCTAACACCTGAAAAAGATAACGTCATTAAATGTTAAATAAAGAAATGATAGGTAACCATAATATCCAGTTAGGTTAGAATTATTGTAGCACTAGTTAGGTTTGAATTATTGTCGTACTAGAGCTACACAAGGGTTATTGGCGATGGGCGTCATATTTTCTATCCTGTGATGCGGCGTGCATCACAGGCGAGTCACTTGTTTTCAGAAAGGAAGTTGTTAAAGAATAAGTTTATTTTATTTCTTATCAACATTATACATAAAAATATTGAGTATTATAAACAATTAACATTTAATATTGATAACAATTATTTATTTATATCTATGAGACTTTTCAAAACATTCCAAACATAATGCGGGCCGGCCCTTACAACCTTTACATTCTGTCGTTACTTTTTACTTTTTTTCACAGCATATAATCTACCGTGTATTTTCACTAGCTGTGATCTCGCATTAATCTTTTTCGAACTAGCAAAGTATTGTCCTGCCTGATTAAGCGTAACGATAAATGACAGTCCCCCCCCTCATGCGGAAAAACACAGATATTTGACCCGGCAAGAATGTGTTAAGAAATGTTGAACGTTCATATTTTTGTTTGATACTTCAGTAAGAATTAGTTCTTGTGCAATATAAAACTTAGAGCAGTGATCAGATTAGTTTTTTATAGTAATAACTTTGAACAAGGTCGGTAACGTTATGACAACTAGACATCTCTATATTGCGAAACTAAAATGATTCTTTAAGCAGATTACTCCGGCAAGCTTAAAAAGTCCCAACTTAGCATTGTGGACGTCTAGATTTTAATGATAGATTAGAATATTTTTAATACAATTCTTTTCTCAAAAATGCTACGAGCTAATGGTCATTTCATCACTTAAGTTCCCACACTTGCTATCTAATTGTTGTGAAAGGATCATATTTACTGTACAGTAACCGTTGACGAGATTTTTTCGGATGTGGCGATATTTTTTTGTGGCAACCGTCTGACTTCGACGGATGATTAAAATTCTTTGACTTAGCAATGATGACGTTTTCCGAACAGCCGGTGTTAAATGAACAAACAAGTTTTTCGTCTCTCCCTCATGTAGCTCTGATGTGACAATAAATTCAAACCTATCCTATCATTTCGGTTGGGATTTGTGCCGACTTTCGGAGAGTTCGCCAAGGGTTACCTTTCAGTAAATTTCTACCGTTTTGCAAAGTTAGATAACACATGTGTTAACTTAAGTGACGATTTGCTACTATGGTTTTTTCTATGTTTGTAATAGTATCACAAATTGCTCCGAATTTATTTTATCCACTTTTAAACACTGCTAAACAGTGGTGCAATACTACAGTAGTGGCCAAAAGTGTGGACACATTTTAAAAGCTTCATATTTTTCAACTTTGTGTGATTACAGAATGTATTAATAGTATATCAAACTAAACAATTGTATATCAAATTAACGTTATTTAATCTTTATGAAGACCACTGTCTGCAGATCTCTGAAGCCGTCTGAGATATTTGGTCCCATATAATCTATATCCATGGACACAACATTATCATCATCAAAGTAATTTCATGTAGAACTAAAAATAAGTACAGTTTTACAATATCTGTATTACGAATAAGTTATGCAACTAATAGTATGATCTGTCTTAGTTTTGCAAGTCATTGAACCACCAACTTGTATTGCAATTTCAGCACAAGAGAATCCATTGATTGTGCTTGTTTGTTCAACTAAAATGAGCATAACTTTATTTGTAATACCGATACTTTTATTCTGTTTTTTAATGAAATTCTACATTAAATTACCTTCAACTTAATATTTAAATGTTTGTATTTAAGCGAAATTTAATAGATGCAAGAACACAGGTAACAATTGAAACACATGAAACTTTCAAAAAGTGTCCACACTTTTGGCCACCACTGTACGGCTAAACTTTTTTTACAATAACAAGTGCAGCACCATTACTTACCCACTCTAGTACCTGACCGCCGCTTCCTCCATCTTCCCGTAAAAAAAACACCACACACAGTCCCCCACCGGGGACCACAGTAACAAGATGAAGGCACTTATGGGGGGGGGACTATAGGCGGGACTCCCCCTCTCCCGGGGGGTGCAACAGTCTATGAGCAGCCATGTCCAATTCCTCAGGGGTCAGATTGATGGCTTCCGCCAGCTCACGTTGGGTCGCTTTGACAAACTCAGGGTCGCAATAGCGACCCAGACCTTGCTCCTGTAAGACCTAAAGGAGAAATATGCATGTTAGGTTAGGTATTAAATTATCGTCGTACTAGAGCTACACAAGGGCTATTTGCAACGGGCGTCGTATTTTAGAACCACAGTCAAGTGACGAGCCGACACCTGAATAGGCACCCAACGCAACCGTTAAAGACGACATCATACGCAGCGTTAGGACTTTGAAGGATATTTAACGTGCACTCCCTTACACAGGGTATTATTCGTCGGACATTTTTGGCTGCATGGGCCGTTTATTGGTCGGCAGTTTTATTTTGGCGATGCCCGGACCTGGGACCTTTTGTATGCTAAGCGAGTGCCTAATCGACTGGGCTCCCCAGCACTCGAGAAATATGCATGAAATCTGTAGTAATTGCACAACTGTTTAATTAAAACTTTACCCTAACTAATGATTGAACTAATATTCACTTTGACATGAAAAAGCATATTGTGTATATATGCCACTAATATACCACCAGCTTTTATCTGTTTAAAAAAAAATTAAGGTTGGATTAATGTTGCCCCACAGCTAAACATGAGCCATTACAGCAAACAGACATGCTGCTTTTTTGCAGCACAATTTTAAATTGTTATTCAACTATCCAGCTATAAAGATTGGGCAAATAGTAGCTGTTTAATTTTTTGTTTTCAATATAAATAACAACTCTTTTTTTTTTTACATATCCCTGGTACTTTGACAATAAATTGTTTGTTTGTTTTTATAAAAAAAAAATAATTTGATATCAATTTTGTTTCTTTGCTTTGTCACTTTGTGTCACGTTTTATCCAACATGAACTCTATATATGTATAAAAAGGTAAATAAAATTAAACTAATCAGAAAATGGCCACCCACTCTGCCGACAAGGTTCTCTGCGCTGCCGATGACTTTCTCCTCTGGATTGTACTTGTGCATGTGGTTGGGAACCTCCACTCCGTTCAGCTCAGGGGCGTACTTGCTGGGGCCTGGAAACAACACACCCCTTACATGAACTAATTTTACAAAAGGAAATACAGTAGAACCTCAATTATCTGTCTCTTGTTTATCCAGAACTCTGTCAACTCACCCACCAAGTCGACATAAAATTTCTCTGATAAGCAGGGCCGGATTTAAAGATTTGCCGCCTGTAGGCTACGATTAATTTTCCGCCAGATATGTTTTCACAACTATTACAGTAGAACCCCGATTATCCGAGTTAATGTGGACCGAGGCTAACTCGGATAACCGAAAAACTCGGTTAAAGCAAAAAATTTAAATAAAACAAATCTGTATGTCTAAGTGTATATTTTAACAAGTACAAATGTTATACAGACTACGTGAAATGCAGGACATTGAAATAGTTCTTTCGCTTAAAAAAGTCATTAATTGCTTTTTGTTATTTTAGCGTTTCTTGGCAGCAATGTAAGAAAAATAAAGGGGGAATTATTGTTGGATTTCTCTTCCTGAAGGTTTTGTGAGATCATGTTCTGTTCAGAATTTTTTTCGGTAGTCGGAAAAATCCTAGAAATAGCTCGGTTAAAGCTCGGTTTCCTAGAATAGCTTTCAAAGCTCGGTTAAAGCGGAAAATCGGATAATCGGGGCTCGGATAATCGTGACTGTACTGTATTTCCTTTCTACATATAGATATTAGAATTCTATGTGCAATCTAAATCAATCAAAAGCAAAATCATAAGTGAATTTGTTTAAACTGTTATATTTTTCTCTCAACTTCCAAATCCGGGGTAAAATCTGCAATTTTCCTTACAGCTGCCATGTTCACTTCTAAATATTAGAACTATATATACTAGTACTTTACAGAATAATTTCTTATAATTTACGGATTAATAAAAAAATTATTTGTGTTTTTTTCTTAAAATTATTTTAAGATACTAATATTTTTATGCTGAATGCCGCTTTTATTGGGCATAAAATTTGCCGCTCTAGGCTAAAGCCTACTTAGCCTATTAAGAAATCCGGCCGGCTAATAAGATCAACCTTGGTTGTTCACGAAAGAAACGTGTCACAGAATTTTATGGCAGTTCTAAGATGAGGAATCTTTAGCGGTCCGGAAAAAAAATGAGAAACTCAGCGGTTCTTCTTAAATCATGAGACTAAGATATACCTCTATAAAAGCAAAAATAAGCAATTATCTCAGAACTCCACTTGGATATTTTAAAAATTTAGAATAGAAATTAAAAATAATTTTTAAGCACTTTATGTGCTAAGAAGTCTCAATATCCAAGATAACTTAACACTAAAATCTAATGCTTACAACTGTAAAATCAGAGTCGTCGATTTAGGGTCCGCAGACTTACGGTGCTCTTCCATACAAGACATTTTACTATTAATTGAAAGCGGATCAGTGGCTGAGAGGTCAAACGTATCCGTCTTGTAAGCCCAAGATTTTTTATGCTTAGATGGTGCCATAAAAAATGGCTCTCAGTTCTGGGGAATATGCCGAGTTTGCAAAGGCTTGACCGACAAAATTGCAGCCCCATTAGAGAAAAACCGTTAATTGAAAATATTCTCCATCATCCGGAATTTTTGTTTATCCGACTAACCTCCGGTCCCAAATTGATCGGATAATCAAGGTTCTACTGTATGATGCATATAATCTGATCAGTCACAGAAACGAAGAGATTCGTGAAGAAACATGCTAGGTGACATCTAAAAAAAATTGAGATTTTTGTGTAACATATTACTAATGTAACAAGATTCCCCCCCCCCCTTTCTACAATTAACAATTGTGTTTGGTAGTTCAGCTGATTGAAATTATAATTTAAATTTTTATGCATTAAATGTCCTGATGCATGTTTAAAGTTGAACTTACTGATTCTAGCCTAAAATTGCTTTTTTAAAAACTAATAACGAACCTTACATAACACTAAAGAGTAAATCAGAGCATCTGCTCTTTACCGCAGGCGAAAGTGTAAACAAGC
The DNA here is from genome assembly GCA_023701765.1 of Hylyphantes graminicola. Taxonomy (NCBI): domain Eukaryota; kingdom Metazoa; phylum Arthropoda; class Arachnida; order Araneae; family Linyphiidae; genus Hylyphantes; species Hylyphantes graminicola. The sequence continues at coordinate 18,859,059 of CM043112.1, forward strand.
TCGATTGATGCCATTGCAGAGTTAGAAATATAAGGACATTTTGGAACCCTGCAAGAGTATTATACAGGGTGAGGTAAACAAAAGTGGCCCCGGTCTAGAGATAGGAATACGTTGAAATGCTTGGTGAGAAAAACTCTTGAAGCCACCTGAAACCTGTTTTTGCATTGGTTGATCGGATTAGCTTCACATTAGAGCTACTCATAGACTAGTAGCGAGTTCAGATCTTAGTTCGTATTGTATGAAGACATCCCATAATGCAAACTTTGTTTCTTGCAATCATTTTAGAATGTTTTGTATTACCAAAAACAAAAATGTGCGATTCTCTATAGGATAAATAACGGCCAAAGCAATCAAATAATCACTAGTAGTGGGAACTTTTCTTGATCAGCTCTACAAACCTTGTTTATATTTCATTGTAACTAGTTTCTCAAACCATAGCGTAGTTGCTGGCAATAAGTCGCCAAGTGTTTGTTTGGGCTTAATATTGAAGCGATCAATAGCTTCAGTTAGCACACATGTTTTTTGATTGGTTTTAGTCTTGGCAGCATTTCTGTCGTATTCTTATCTCCACTTTGGTTTGCCTCACCCTGTATAATGATTTGAGAGTAAATCAGAGCATCTGCTCTTTGCTGTAGACGAAACTGTAAACAAACAATTGTTGCCATCACAGAGTTGAAATGTAAGAAGATTTAAGGGGTCATAGGAGTCTTAAAAATGTGCAAAGAAGGTACTACAAAGTATAGTTGGATCTTTCATGTAATTTTTTAACTACTTAATATATAAGTACATATAATTTTTTTATATGTAATTCTATAAGATTTATTTAATATATAAGAAATTTTAAAATTTATGAAACTTTAGCCAAAACTAAAATAAATGATATAAAACATAAAGCTATTTTAACACATTGGGATTAAGCTTGCGCAGCAAATTTTGAGGTAAAAATTGAAAAAAAAATGACCAAGAAAATGACATATTGTACAAATATGTACAAACAAAGACTTATACCTAAATTCTCATCTCAATTTTAATTAGAAATTATTTTTTAAAAAAAATTTAATCAAAATTTAAAAAAATTTATTAATTTTTTCAGAAAAAAGTTCTTAAAATAATTTCTATTTAAAATTGAACTGAGAATTTAGGTATAAGTCCTAGTTTCTACATAATTGTACAATATAAAGTCATTTTCTTGGTCATTTTTTCAATTTTGACCTCAAAATTTGCCGCGCAAGCCTAATCCCAATGTGTTCGAATAGCTTCATGTTTAATATCATTTATTTTAGTTTTGGCTAAAGTTTCATAAATTTTAAAATTTGTTTTATAATAAATAAATCTTGTAGAATTACATACAAAAAAATTATACTTTTATATTGAGTAGTTAAAAAATGACATGAAAAATCAAACTATGTTTTGTAGTGCCTTCTTTGCACATTTTTAAGATTCCTATGACCCCTTAATTCGTTTCTTCTACTCACCATGATAGGAAGCTCTGTGTGTCCCCGGTGGAGAGGCCGCATCCACCAGCCCCGAGACGGCCAGCCCGGGCAGGGGCGAGAACCTGAGGGACGCAGCGAGCCGGCTCATCAGTCCCGTCTCGTCGTCGCGCCGGCTCAGCAGGCGGAACGAGCCGGCGCGACGCGGGGGAGGGGTGGGGGGGAGGGGCAGCTCGGAAGACGTGTCCGAGGACGGGCTGGAGGGGGAACCGGTTAGATGGGATTAGTCGGACGGCTAATGACAGGATGTTAGTGGTTTTGGATATTGAAAACTCATTGAGGTAAAACCCAGCAATACTGGTTTTTAGACCAGTGACAGTTGACAAGAATATTTGCCTTGTGAGAATGGTACAGCTAGCTTATCGGGGCCACGATCGATGGGGTACCAGCGGATTTTTTTTAAAGAATATAACAGCTCGAGGGGCCACAATCGACGGCAAAGAGGATTGCCGAATAGCCACAATCGACTGCCCAGAGGGGGTACCAGCGTTTAATAATTACAGGATATTAGTGGTAGTTTAAGATGTTGGTAACTCGTTTAGGTAAAACCCAGCAATGCTGGTTTTTTGACCATTGACAGTTGACAAGAATACTTGCCTTGTGATAATAATCTGCCTGCGAATTAATCTAACTCAATGTCGAGTAAATGGACCTCTGGACCAGTAACATATTTCAGTCATCCTAAGCCTACAGAGCAATGGGCTTCACAGCCTACACTCTTCCCTTATTGGGGTCACTTTTTTTGTTATGTTAATCTAACTCAAAGAGGACCAATTGTTGTGGTGCTGCCTGAACAAGTTTCAGGGCTTTGCTGCCTGCTTGTATTAGCCAAAACAGTTATAGAACATCAACACTGGAGGGATTAAAGGTAGAAATTAACGTTTAGAGATTAATACAGTGAAACTTTGTTATTACGAAGTCACTTAATACAAAATTTCGCTTAAAATGAAATGAAAGCATTCTCCCCTTTCTATAAAGCAAAACCGCCTTTGGCGAAATCCCGCTTGTAATATCAGGAGTTTGTTTGGGCAGCATGAAGGTTTTGTCAGATGTGCACCCTTAGATGGCGCCACAACTGATGTCACCACTGAAGAGGCACAGACTGTTCTAGTTTTGATCTAGGCACCTTTTCATGTAAGACCAATACTAAAACCTTAGCGAGAAAGTCATTACTCAGTCAAGAGGGCTACCATTGGGTATTTGTGATGACTAACACAGGTTTCTGGAGCATACAAATTTGGAGTTAAAGAATTGCACTCTCTTTCCAGTAAGTCGAAGAGGAACAATTATTCTGATGCTGCCTGAAGCCATTCTCGGGACTTTATTTTTGTTGTGTGAAGAATGTCAGATGCAGGGCTTTAAATGGTGCTATGTACGATGTCACCACTGAAGATGTACTGACTGGAACAGTTTATCTCAAAAACCTGTTGCAAGTGAGCCCAATAATAAAACATCAGCTAGTCATTACTCATTCAAGAGAGTTACCATTGGGTATTTGTGCTGACAAACAGATTTCTGGAGCATACAAATTTGGAGTTTAAGAATTGCACTTCCTTTCCAGTAAGTCGTAGGGGAACAATTGTTGTGTGCTGCCTGAAACCATTCTCGGGACTTTGTTTTAGTTGTGTTAAGATTGTTAGACGTGGTATCTTAATTGGAATCACATCCGATGTCACAACTGAAGAGGTACAGACCGGCCCAGATTTAAACTAGGCACCTCTTGCATGTGAGCCCATTACTAAAATGTCAGCAACAAAGTCATTGGGCTACCATTGGGTATTTGTGCTGACTAACACAGATATCCGGGACAATTTGGAGTTTAAGAATGGCAGGATATTCAAAGGAAAGGAATGGTGTGGGGATCTGTATTCTCAGTACTTGGTTAAAAATACAGTATTGCTGAGTTTTGTTTACTTTGAGAAAACACTGTTAGAGATATGAGTAAAATGTCTAAAGGGTTTACTACGACAACAGGATATTGTTTTAAAAATCGAAGGTCTGGTAATTGTTTTGTAAACCTGAAAACTATGCCAAATAGGCAATTTCTGGTAGTTTTAGCATCAGAATATGGTTTCTTGCCCTGACCAGCGGCGTGACATCAATTCTACTCTTTAGAAAATGCAAGAAAATGTGAGTTCGCACACACAGTGATGTCAGTTGGTCTAGACAAGAAACTGTATTCTGGGACTAAGGTTGGTCGACATTGAGAAGAGTTGCAATAGACAAAACATATCACCCAGACCTTAAACTTCAAAACAACTCATGCCAAAGGCCTTGGATCCATAAATATAGACAATGTTTTTATTCCAGCATTACCTATTAAACAGCAAACACAATGTTTGGACTCTTAAACTAAACCCATTTCATTTCTTGAACCTCAAAATGAATTCTGTAGTTAATAGAAAAAACCAAAATGTTCATATTAATGGATCCAAGATCTTAGGAGGATAAGTGTGTTCAGAAAAAAAAAAGATAATATTTATCATCATAGATTTAAGATTCTGAAAGTGGCTTGATATAAGCAGGACCTATCAAATCACTCTAAAAGTAAAACACTGAAGACTTTTTTTTCTTATTTGATATAAGTCAGATTATTTAAAAAAAGTTTGTATCAAAAATCATAAATATGTACTAAAATTTGAACAATATATACATAAACTATTCTGCCATATTAAAAAAAAAAGATTTCTAGTTTTTCTGAACAGTCATCAAATATATGCAGGGAAACTGCCATGGGAATGTATAGCTATTTCATTTGTATAAAACAATAAGATTGAAGGTTTAGGAACAACTTAGAAATGCAATTCAGGCAATTTTAATTATAACATGACACTTCTAAAAACATTTCAAATTAATCTGTTTGAGGTATTAATTTACATTAGTAATGCAAAACCATGCATTGACTTGACTGACAATGTTATTAAATGCTTACAAAAGTCAAACATACACAGCACACAGAATTCATATAAATTAGCCGCACCGCTTGTTCAGTTAATTGGCTTTAAACTTTTTTAAAACTTTTTATGGCTTTAAAGGCCCTCGCCAGATAAGACGGTGAAAAATGCCCCCATTCCAATCAGGCTAATTTTTTTTCTGAAAATACCTCATAGTATGGAAAACTTCTCAGCCAATTTTCAGCTCTAAAATATGACGCATGAGTAAAAAATAAAAGTTTTTTTCCTTTTAAATTGAATATTCAATGAATTTGTTTGATAAATCCAAAAAACTGCTCATGAGGTTTTAGATATCATTGAGTAGTAAGTATTCTCAGAAAAATAGGCTCATAAATCTGATCAAGGAATCATTGTCAAAAAAATTTTTAATACCCAAATTGTTTGGTACACCTTAAGTTTCTATCTCTACATGTTCCTCTAACATCAATCTACAATATATTTTTTTCTTCAGGTTTTTAAAAATATTGGACGATAGTTTAAAAAATAAATATATTCTTAAAACCTGATTTTTCGCACTAAAATCCTTTAGAGTGAAAGAAATTCTACAAGATTGAAGTTCCCCGGCTCTGTTAGGAGTGCCATCTGCCGAGTAAGTAGTGAGAAAAATCAGGTTTTAAGAATATTTAAATTTTTTTAACTATCATCTAATATTTTCAAAAACCTGAAAAAAATATATATTGTAGATTGATGTTAGAGGATCATGTAGAGATAGAAACTTAAGGTGTACCAAAAGATTTGGCTATTAAAAAATTTTTGGAAAATAAAATCGCATTTTTAACAATGATCGCTCAATCAGATTTATAAGCGGATTTTTCTGAGAATACTTCTCAATGATATCTAAAAATTCATGAGCAGTTTTTTGGATATTATCAAACAGATTCAGGGAATATTCCACTTAAAAATAAAAAAGCTTTTAATTTTTACATAAAAAAAGCGTCCAATTTTAGAGCTGAAAATTGGCTGAGGAGTTGTCCATACTATGAGGTATTTTCAAGGAAAAAAAAATAGCCCGATTGGAATGGGGGCATTTTTCACTGTCTTATCTGGCGAGGGCCTTTGTCCAAAATTATTGGCTTATACATGAGTATATACAGCATGTTAAAAAAAAAAAGAGAGACATTAATAGAGTTAGTTAGGAGAGTGTGTGCGTACTCTGTGCCCGAGAAGGACGGCCCGGGGGAGAGCCACGACCCGAAGGGGAGCAGGTGCCTCCCCAGGGAGCGGGTGCTCCCGTGCCGGGGGAGGGGGGAGAAGGCGGCACACGGGAGCGGGAGATGCAGGTGCATGTCGCTCACGCACAGCGCCACGCTACAGTTAGTGGGAGAAGAAGGGGTTAATAGAAGTGGTGTGAGCCCAGTTGCCAAAACTCACTTTCTCCAAAGTATATCATCTCTAAAACAGGGTGTCTACCAGATTTTTCGCATCTAATTTCTTGACCTTTTTTAGAAACTTTTACACCCGTTTAAATGATTAATCCGCTAAAGAAAAAATTACAAAGACCAACCATAAAATACTTGATGCAATACAGAGCAAATTAAAGCCGCTATTGCATCATACATTTTGTAGGGGAAAAAATTCTAAACACTTTTCAAGGACTTCCCCAAAAAAATTAAGGAATAGAAAATACTAACAATATAAAATCTGGGGAAAATTTGTCTTTTTAGAGAATTTTTTAAATTTTGTTTTTAATTTTCCTGACTTTCTTGACCAGTAGACACCATGTAAAATGACACAACCACGAATGTGCAAATTCTCAAGAATGGTGGTTTTTATAAATGAAGAGTACAGGAGAAGAACCGCTTGATTTATTAGGAGCCTTCCTTTAATTGTGTCTGCTTGGCAGACATTGGCGACAAAGAAACTGGTTTCTCTCTTCTTTGCTTAGTCCAAGCGTCGGAATCGTGAATCACCTGAATCATGGTAAAAAATTTCTTGAAACTGGCTTCTTTACACCAGTTTAGGCAATTACTCGCTATCATCGCCAAAGAAGCCTGATGAGAAAAGTTTTCCACAAAATTAAACGGTTTTCCCCCTGTACTCTTCAAATAGCTTAGTATTATCCAGTTTTCCATTCCTCTAGTTTTGCACAATCACATTTTTGTCATTTGACCATATGATAAAGGGGTCCAATCTATTCAGTTGAGACATTTAACAACTGTCCAAGAGCTTAGACAACTTCCTTAACAATCACTATCAGTTGCTAATGAACAAACCCTTATAATTTGAAGAACTTAGTGGAAGAACATGCTATAAGTGACAAAAAGGTTGAGACGACCACATACCATTTATAGGTCAGCAGTTATTTTGGCAATTTCTGGGACCGAACCAGGGACTTTTCGCTTGCACGGCAAGCACCTTACTGACTGGGCCAGCCCAGTGAAAACGAGATAATGACCTTCAAATGTTTTTGTTTGCACTTAAATGTATTGAAAATGGTACATGCAAACAGTAAAAAATAGATACTTAACTTTACGTTTAGGAAAAAAGGGGAAACTTGTTATCGTTAAAGGATTTAATAATACGTACTTACGTCACTTAGCATGTTCTTCCACTAAGCTCTTCAATTATGATATAGGGGAAATATATTCATTAACAATTCATAAGGATAGTTAGAGATTAAAGTGGAGTTGCTTTATCAATTTATCAGTGTCTTTGACAATCGTCCAAATTCACAACTGAATAGACTGTACCCTTTATTACATTATATACTTTGGATAGTTTGAGTTTGCAACTAGAACCTTTAACTAGTTAAGATAGTTGGGAGATAAGTGGTTAGTAGAACAAGTTAGGATACACCTCCAGTAATGCACAATATTGAAAGATATCCTGCCGATATTAATCAGATATTCTGACATCCGTCAATATCTCAGAGATATTGCAAGATATTGTGCACTACTAGGGCATTAAATATAGAGGGGAAGAGAAGTTGTTAGTAGAAACTGGTAGGGTGGAAACAGAGGGTCTTCCAAAAAAGAATTACTAACTTTGAAACGACGCAACAACAAACATGGCTCAAGACTTTAAGGACTATTTAAGGTTTTTTAAGGGATATTTGAATATAATTTAAGGCAGACAGTATATGTAATAACCGATTAATTGCTTGTTGAGTTAATCTACCAATAATCAGTTGGCCCGAAAAATACGTTAATGATTCAATTATCTTATTACTTTAATCAATTTGCATCTAATTAATAAAAGAAATATTTTTGTAAACTAAGCATTTAGTAATTTTAGTTAAAACAAATTTGCAAAAGCGAAATTGAAAATATACTTGTCCATCTAGTTAAAACTTCTTAACATGAAGTTTAATTGAAGGCAAGCTCAAAACATTCATCTCATATTTTTTTTAAAGAAACTGGGATAATTATAAAATTAGGAAGTCTTTTATCAAAAACCCTGAGGGATAGTTGTGTCAACATGTTATAAAGGATAAGAAAATAATAGAAAAGGATACAAGTAGTGGAATGTATGACAACATGGCTCACAAATAAAACAGGTACTATAATTGCTACATTCTAGTTATGCTTAAAAGGGACTGTCAGTTCCAATTGCTTTGCCATGTTATCCCATCTTCATCAGGTATGGGAATCATCATAACATCAATTTAAAACAAAATTGAAAAGAAAATAACATCCGGTTATTTATTTAATAATTGATAAAGTTTTAAAATAGTGTATAGCCATCTGCTGTATATTTTTAGCATTTTAAAACTTTAAAAGTTTGTAATTAAATATTTTGATAACATTTTTGTTTCAGACTTGTTTCATTTCGATGTTATGTTTATTCCTATATCTGGGAAAAAAGGGCTAACATGGTAAAGGAATACTTCTGCGGAAGTTGCGATTCCAAAACTAATGCATTATTAGCTCTATGGGGCTGACAATTCCTCTTAATGTTTGAGTGAATTTGATTTGTACTGAAGCTGACTGAACTCGTTAGTGACATAAATATAAGAAAGAAACTAAATGAAAATAAATGAAAAAATAACAAACTTAACAAAAAATCTTTGCATAATATACGCTGTCTGTATGAAGCAAAAAGTTTCCAGCACAATTGATACCAGCAATCCTAATTTTCCTAATTTTTTCTTTCTCAGAGTTTCCAACCTCCTGAGGAGAAAACCAGCAACCCAAAAAACCAGGTGTTACTTTTTCTGCTTTTTAGTTAAAATTAAACAAAAATGCTTTGTTTGTCAACGATCAAATGTGACTGCTATCATTAATTTAATTTTAAAATAATGAAGATTTTACAAAAAATAAATAATTTTTATTAGTAAAAGTAGTTTATTTGCGATTCCCTACAGGTTATTATACCAGCGAGACGGAACAAATGTTTTTTTTTAAACTCTTATTCTTACGTTTAGATTTAACTATACAAAACCAACACAGGGCTGCTTGCATATTTGTACAAGGATATTTTTGCTTCAGAATGACAGTATAAGCAGCATGCAGATTATAAAAACAAAACAAAAAATTAAACACACGTAAATAAACTAAAAAAAGTTATGTACATACCTCAGGCACATAAACTAGTTTTTTTAAAACATGCAAAGTGAATGGGTTAAAACCATGCAGACTTGAAAACAAATAAAAACAGGCGAATGGGATGGCTGGGTGCAGAGGAGGTGCTACAGTTTACTTTCAGTGATGGGATCAGGACTGCATTGCATTAAACATAATATATATTATTATCACACATAGAATATAAAACATACTAGTACATTCTGTCTGCAGTATGATTTGGTTTAGGTTAGTTTTTGAATATCATCACACTAGAGCTACATAAGGGCTATTGGCGATGGCGTTGTACTTTAGAACCACAGTCTAGTGACGAGCCGACACCTGAATAGTCACCCAAAGATACCGTTAAGGAGGACATCGTACATAGCGCGAGGACTTTGAAGGATATTTATCGTGCATTCCCTCACACAAGGTATTATTTGTCGGACATTTTTGGCTGCACGGGCCTTTTATAGGTCGGCAGTTATTTTGGCGATGCCCGGACCCGAACTTTTCGCATGCAAGGCAAGTGCCTAACCGACTGGGCTCATTAGCAACCTATTTGGTTTAGGGGTTAGGTTGAATCTGTTATTGCGCTAGAGCTACTGGCAATGACCATAGTAATTTGAAGAAACACAGCCAAATGACAACCTGACACCCAAGTTAAGGACTACATTGTACACGGTGTCAGGACTTTGGAGCTAATTTTATGTACCCTCCACGACAAGGGGTGCATTCATCCGACTTTTGCTAAAAGACTTGTGTGGGACCTTTTGCAGGTAAGGATTTACGGACTGAGGACCTTTGATTTTGTTTAATTAACATTATACAAGAGCTGGTGGCAACAGGCTTTGTAATTTCAAGTCACGATCAAGTGTAAAGGTACATGCCCTGAGATGGCATCCAACCCAATGAAGGGGACTTTAGACCCAGACAAATTTAATTTGCACTAGAAGCATACAAGCAACAATTTTTTGTTGTTTTGTTTAGGGTTGGCGAGCGGGGGGCTTAGCCCCTAGTATAAACATATATTATCAACTCATCAATTCAGTTTTCTTTTTACTATGACAAAATGTATTTGTTTACAAGGAATCCAAATATCTTTAAGCCAGTAATCCATTCACGCTGTAGCTGGATTTTGTGACGTCATCTGCTGTATCTAGCGTGGATGGAAGTTTCTTGACTTATGGGTTATTTCTCTCAATAAAAAGTAAACAAACAAGAAAATTAAGTTAAAAACCATGGACAATTAAAAACTAAATGACTCTTATGACTTCTCATGCCTGAAACCAATTTACAGCTTTGATATCGCTTGGAAAACGATTCAAAAATCCAGCTTCAGAAGTACAGTTTTGACCACGCGCGCATGCGTACTAGTGACAGTTACGTCACAAAATCCAGCTACAGCATAGCTACACCGTGAATGGATAACTGGCTTTAGACTGCAAACAGACAGTACTTCTTAGTAGAAAATTCAAAAGTCCAACAGAGTCAATAGGAGAGTTTACATAGCAGAATCTAGTAAAACAATCCTTTTAACTTTTGACAGAACATTTTTAAGTACAAAATATTTAAAGGATTTAGTATATAAAAATAAAATAGCAAAGCATATTAAAAAATAAAGTTATTTATCATTATGTGTATTTTAAACTTTAAAAATATATAAACTAGGCAATGTTCTAACGCAAAGTGAATCTCAATATTTTAGATTTTCTTTTAGTTCAAGAAAGTTAAAAAAAAGTTCAAAAATTCTAAGCTCAAAATAAATGAAAAATTAAATTCTTAAAGGATTAAACTTAAATAAATTCTTAAAACATGTCCCCAAACCAAAGTGCTTTTGTGTTAGTCTAATAGAAAAATATTTAATTATTAATTAATTAAAGATACGTATTGAATATTGTTGCTAACAGTTTTCTTTCTATGATAAATGTAGCTAATTTGCCCCTCACTATAATCCCACTTTTTGAAAAGGGTTTGACTATTTTTTTAAAACTTTCAATAAATAACTTTACAACAAAATATTCAAACCCATTTCGAAAAGTGGGATTGTCGGGACTTGTAAATAAGCTACATTTATCATGTAGAAAAACTGTTTGCAAAAATATTCAATGCAGCCAGAGAGATATGTGGCTTAGAAATTATTTTTTCCCTATTGTGTTAACACAAAGGCAGTTTTTTGGGGGGACCCGTTGTCATTCGCCTTTAAGTTAAGACTACACTCTGTGCCAACCTAACTTGGGTAAAAACAAAGAGTAAAAAAGATGGAAAAGCGCGATTGGTCCCTTAGTTGGAAACTTTTGTAAGGTAATATTTACACACAAAATGATCTGAATACAATTTAACAAAAATACATTTTTCTGATAAAATTGCCAAATTTTCTAAAATAACATTCAAATTTGCTAGACCTTAAACGAAATAAATGTTTAGACATGTTTTTTGGATGGATTCACAAATAATTTACGGAACTCTTTACATCCGCGGAAGGATCCTTCTCCATAGCATATTTCTATTTACCCAACTTAGGTTGGCAAGGAGTGTAGCTTTCATTCGTTTCAATAAAAAAATAACGACATGTCTTTGCCAATTTACCTGGACTGCATGTCCCTTGATAAGACATAATGATTGGCTCCCCTCTGATGCATCGGACTGGCCAGGCCCAGAGTGTTGGCGGGCGAAACCTTCGCGTGGGAACGCGCTGCATTCCGGCCGCCCCCACCTTTGGCGCCCCGGCCCCAGATGTTGCCAAACAGCATGTGGTTTCTCTGTGGAAGAAGAAGAACAATGATCAGTTTTGTTGCTTGGAGTAGGATTGCACAAATACAACACAAGAAACCTCAGGTCTGTAGACGCCACAGGGAAATCATGGTCAAGCCCAGGGGTTCCCAACAACATTTCCCGAGGATCCCTCATTTAGCCGCTATTGTGACAAGGACCCCAATTAATTCTTAATCCTAATATTAAAAAAAGTGAGAGCCAAATTAAGAGTCTTTTTATATTTATACGTTTTTTTACAGTTACAACAGAGTACTCCATCAGTATGAATTTAGTTTTATATTTCAGATTCTTAGGAAATGAGTTAAATATCTCCTTTGAGCCCATTATTTCTGAAATATAAGGGTTTAAAACTAAAAACTTTCACTCTGAAATGTGACCGCATACAGCAGAACTACTGCCTCTATCTAATTCTAGTTTTGCGCTAGATTCTGCTCATGCAGATTAAGCGGCCAAAAAAAAAAATCGGTAATCAGAAAAATATATTTTTTTATTGTAATAGCATCTTGCAGACCCCTCTGGCATAACTCTAGGGGTCCGTGGACTACCTGTTGGGAGCCACTGGTCTAGCCTATTAAAAACCCCTCTCCCTATGAACCTCCCCAGACAGACATTTTCTGCTAACTTCAGATCAATAACTGGACATACATCAATAACTGGGCTATCTTCAGGAACATCTCCACCGTATTGGTGATTCAGATATGCCTGTCTGCCCACTATGCTCAACTGGAACTTTTATGGATTTTAATCATTTGACAAATTGTGCCTTTCTGACCAAGATTTGTATTTTTTTTTATCTAATGACAACTTGAATCAAAAGACTATGCTTTGTTGGGCTGTAGGAAGGGAAATGTAAAATAGGGCCAAGTCCCTGACTTAAATAAAAAAAAAGGATTGCACGAGAGCTATACATGGGCTATAGAAGATAAAAATTTTCCAGTTTTAAGTTTGACGAATCACTGCAACTGCAACCTTAATTATCGACTATTGTTCTATTTGAACTCAATATGTTTTAGTATCTATATTGGAAGTAAATTTCAGCAAATTTTATTTTAATAAAAAAAATCAAAGTTGTATTTTAAGAAATTGTGTTCTATGCTCTGGAGGGGCTGGCATTAGAAGAAGCATTAAAATTAAATGCATAGAAGACATTACAGGCATTTCAAGACATTGTATCAGAATACAGTGATAGCAAGTTGTATATAGTTTGAAAAAGACATTAAATAAGAATGCGGTGAGGGAAAGTTGTACTTTGAGAAAGATGTTGCATCAGAAGGCAGTGACCATTGTTATGACGCTGGTAGCACAGCAGTATTGGCCAATCTCGGTTCATACCCATTGCCCAATGCATAATGGACTACTTTACAGACGCTGGGCAATATAGGGGTGCAATATTGGTTAGAATATTATATGAGATTTTTTTTACAATCTAAAATTCTTGATTAAAAAAATATTGGGAAACATAATATTTGCCTTTTACGCTTGCAAAATACTATAAGCTTGCAGTAAAATTAAGTATTGTATTGCACGTTTCGTAATTTCCGGTATGAAACCTCAAAGAACAGGGAAATCTGATTAAAATCGGTAGAAGATGATCGATTTCATCCAATATTCTCCAAGTTGGGCCGGTATTCATGTGACATTGGCCAAAATTGTTGTGCTACAAAAAATATATCATCTAAAAATTATTCTAATTTTATAATGTAATACTCTAATAATACATGTATACAATTAATAAATGGAATAGCAATTAAGAACAATGCAAAGCTATAAAATACAAAAAGAGTTGCATTCTGATTTTTTTTTGTTTAGGTTAAGCAGGATTTCACCCAAGATATTTCGCATTAAGAGATTTTGTTATAATTAGCTGAAAGCTTTATAGGCTGGAGAAATGCACACAATAAAGTAGTACTCGTTTGTAATTAAAACAAGTCTTCTAGAATGTATAAAAATTGCAACATGAAAACAAAAATAAAAGTAGGTGGATCCGATGTAGAATGAAAATTTGAAAAAAAAATAATAAAATCCTGGCTTACAATATTATTATATAATTACAAAATAATTTTATCTTTTAGCAAAAAAAATACAATTGGATAGATATAGATAGATATAGTAATTATTGTTAATTTAATATAACATAGCTTAATTTAACATTATAAATAACAAAAACTGAAGTATTTGAGACTATCAAAAAAGGAAACAAGTCCCGTTTGGAAATTTTTCGATGTTTTAAAGATAACATGAAAAGATAACACAAGCCACAAGCATTTGAAGATAACAAGAAGAAATTAAAAAAAAAATCACCATTCGGCCGAATAGTAAAGCTATTCCGCCAAACAGAATATTTAGCTAAAGTGTCCAAATATGCCAGAATACCGAATAGTTAATGAATATTCGGTGCATCCCTAGTCCTAAATGAAAAAAAAAATGTATTCAAAAGGAGGGAGTGTGTTACCCTGTGCATGGGCAGGATGTCTGGTCCATCGTCAAAATCGTCGTCCTCCAGGTTCCCTGAGATGGCTCTCCTCAGTTCGGGGCCTGCTTCGTGGAGAGTACGCAGTCCAGCCTGAAAGGGAAACGCAATATTTAAGTTACATTGTGTTTGACATTGAATCATGTTATCATTAAACATGGTTAGACATGATCTGGGCCAAATGTCCTGTTTTTGGCAGATCAGTCCTAGGGAAGGGTATTTCATCTCTAATTATACCTTTTCTATCTAGAATCTGAGCCTCGAAAAGACTTTCATTCCCCATCCCTTTGCCTGTTTTTCCAGGAAACGGGGAAGCATTGCTTTTCTAAACCTAACTTGTTTGAGGTTCTGTTGTGGGGTTAACAATCTGAACAGTTCAAACCCAAGTAGGGTGGAGTAAAAACACACTCACAACGTTTCAAAGAAAACTACATGCAGGGATAGGGGAGGAAGGCTTTCAAGGCTTGCATTCTGGATAGACAAGGTTAATTAAGGCATTCAACTGTTCGTTTAACATAGTTTATTCAGAAATTATATGATGCAGTTGTTTGTGTCTGTTATTTAAAGTCTTGTCAAGTATTGTCAACAAACGCAACCGTTAAGGGCGACATCGTACGCAGCATCAGGACTTTGAAGGATATTTAACGTGCACACTCTTGCACAGGGTATTATTCGGACATTTTTGGCTGCAAAGGCCCTCTATAGGTCGGCAAATATTTTGACGATGTGCATGCTAGGCAAGTGCCTAACCGACTTATGATATTTAGAAAGTTGCATTATGTTTGACATTAAATCATGTTATCATTAAACATGGTTAGACATGATCTGAGAAAAATGTCCTGTTTTTGGCAGGGCAGACCTGGGGCAGGGTATTTCATCTCTAATTATTTAAAACATCCAACTGTTTGTTTAACAATACTTATTTGAAAATTATGTGTTGCTGTTTGTGTTTGTCAACAAAAGTTTTGATAAGCATTTATTGGTCACATTCTTTCATTTATCAACAATGCCACACTCAAAAAATGTAGCTGCCTCAGTTACCCAGTCTCTACCTACTCAGTTAACTCAGAGTCTACAAAAAGGATCCCCAAGGTGGATACGAGTTTTATTGCTGCTATTCAGTTTTTATGCTACTGCTTTCGTTGTTTTTTAAAATATTGGTAGAAGCGCAGTGGTAAACCTGCGCCCTCTAGTGGTAACCGAAACAACAACACTGTGAGGGGTTCTCTACCTGCAAGGCCACGGTGCTCTCCTCGGATTGGTCCCCTTTCTCCCTCTCCTCTTTCCTCTTCTTGAAGCGTCGGAAGTAGTCCTGGATCAAGAAGGTGGCATAGAATTTGCCAACGGTCACATCTTCGTCCGCTGCCAAGACAATGACTATTTAAATACTTGTTGGATACAAAAAAGAAGTTAGCAAATTATTGAATTTTTTAAATAAAATATTCAGCATAACTTATGTATCAATAAAAAAAAACAAGTATTTATTATTGCATTTGACCCAAGTATTTATTATTGCAATTAAATTTATTTATCCGAATCTTAAAAAAAACCCAAAGTAGAATAGTTTCTACATTTGTAAACATGGAATGATAAAATTAAAAAGGCCTATTTGTTTCTTTTGCAAATTTTACCTGAAGATTTGGTACTGTATTAGCTGCATTGACAGACAGATATAAAGTTTGAAAAAAAAAGTAAAAATATGATGTTTAAAACGAAATAGTTAAAAAGTGAGGAGAGGGGAAGAAAGATTGAAATACTTTTTTTCTCTTTTGAATTCCAAAAAGGTAAAATAGTTAAAAATTTATATAATAACAGTAAAAAAACAATGGTAAAATAATTAGGATACTATACATAGTCTCTAAAGAGTTGATCCATGCTACCAGATCCAAGACTTGGTATGTCACACATAAAGGAGCTTTTATAACATAACCCTTAATTTGCCAATAGAGTGGTGGTCCAACTACCAGTAATAACAGTACTATTATGGTTGTTTGAAAAAAATTCTTATAATCAGTAACCAAAATCAATGAGTTTTGAATAGACAGCTTTGTTAAAATGCAGCACGAGAGATAGAGAAAATTTTTAATTAAAGTAAGTAATTCATTAGACCAGGGGTTCCCAACCAGTGGTACATGGGAATATTTCAGGTGGTACGCGTAAAGATAAATCTTTAATTAACTTCCGGGTAGGATTTTGCCGAGTTTGTACCATTTTTTATTTGTATGTTTTTAGACCTATGGACAATAAACAAAACTGTAAATTAATACAATTTTAATCTTTTTATTTCTATTTTATTATAAGCATGTTAGAAATAAACAAGTATCTAACCATTAAATACCAAGTTTTCTGGAAAAATTTTACTCAAAAAACCTTTGAACACTTTTAGAATAAATATTATAAGTTTATTAAAATATTTAGGTCTGGTGGTATGCCAAAATTTCTCAAAAGGCAAGTGGTATGCAGGTGCAAAAAGGTTGGGAACCCCTGCATTAGACAATTAGAAAAATAATTTGCCACGCAAAAATGAGCTTTCTGCTAAAGTTCATCGAAAAAAATCTAGAAGAGAAATGAAGACCATATTACGAAAAAAAAATTAAAGGAAAAATTAAGTTTCACTAGACAAATTTAAAGACTTAAAATTAACATTTAATACGGAAATCAAGGTGTTAGCGGTATTCACAAAGTCATCCTTAATGGGTCAAAATGTACAATAAAACACATTAAAATATATAAGGAGCCATTCTTTACCTGCAGGTGGAACAACTTGATCAAGGAGTTTGGGGTTCGTCCGCTTCCATATCTTCTTAATTATTGCCCTCAATTCTTCGTTAGCTTCATCTATGTTACCTGCACGCAGAAAATGGACAGTTACTTAAAAATACAAATATCATGATCTTTGAAGGAAACCGTTAGGCTGAAATGTCATGACACTAAAGCTATTGGCGCCAGGTGTCATAATGTGGAACTACAGTGAAGCAACGAGCCGACACCTGAGCAGGCACCCAATGCATATGAAGTGCGCTCACACTACCAGGGTAAATATAATGTAGTGGATATTGTTCGGCTGCACAGGTCATTTATAAGTGAACAATTATTT
Source organism: Hylyphantes graminicola (assembly GCA_023701765.1). Taxonomy (NCBI): domain Eukaryota; kingdom Metazoa; phylum Arthropoda; class Arachnida; order Araneae; family Linyphiidae; genus Hylyphantes; species Hylyphantes graminicola. Next base: position 18,876,347 of record CM043112.1, read on the forward strand.
TGACGATACCCTTACTCAAACTTCGGATCTTTCTCATGCAAGGCGTGCGCCTTAATCAACTGGGATCCCCAGCCCCCCTTTAAGTTAAAAGAATTGGCTTGTTTCATAAGACACAAAACACTTCTGGAAATTATTGGTTGTTTGATATGGCTTTGACCACACATTGTTAGATGATAGATCAATCAAGAACTTACTTTAATTCATGTGGAACTGTTGTCACTCAAAAGAAAGAGCATGCTCATAACAAAGTATTCAGGATAAAAAAATATGTTTTTAATTATGAGGTGGGGGACTTGATTATCAAGCAAAAGCATTTTTGTTTAACCTATCTTTTGCACAAAAGTTTCCTCTGCAACATAACTTATTAGAGATATTACCTGTATCGTTTGGATGAGTTCTTAAAATATAATTTAGCATCCATTAAGCTACTATGGTATGAATCAGTATCTGGATTTGAAGAAACAATAAAAAATACAACAAAGTTGACTGGGCGACCTCATTGGATTTTCAACCTAATGGTAATATTTTCAGTATCTAATAATTTCATACTAGGCAATTGAAAGTTAAAAAATGCTTGTCTACAAACTTAAAAAATTAAAGTCCCGAAACTGACCCATAGACTTAACATGGTTACTGATATTTCAATAACTCAAAAATGGAAAAGGTTCTATTTCAGCAACCCTTTGCGCAATTCTTTTGAAAGCCTTATTATGACATTGAAAAGGTACTCTGATCTCATGTACCAAATTAAATTTGAAGCCTGTAACACTTTTAGTTTGAGCACTAGAGTGGTTTCAGACAAACGGACTAATGTTAAAAAAACTATTTTTAGGAGATTTTCTACACCATCACCATATTCTGACCTCCTTATAATGTAAAAAGAATGCAAAAAAAAAAAAGAACTTGTAATATTTAAAAAATTCTACCCAAGTATCATAGCTTCTCGAAATTTGCTCGATCGGTCATGGATCGATCATCAGTTTAGCGAAAACTCACCGGTGATCGCCTCCTTTATCCAAACGTGCTCGAGACGAGATCGGCAATGGGTGATCGAAATCCTATCGTTTAAAGTCATCGATTCAAAGGTGAAAATTCAATCAACGCACGTTTCATCGGAAAATTATTTCGAATCGATATTGCAACGATAAGAAACCGAAAAATTTGACTCTTTATTTTAGTACATACAAATTGCGTTAAATTATTTCGAAAACTTCATATCCGAAAAATATCATGTTCCAACTGGTAATAGTTATTTTTCATTTACTTACACACACCATTTTTAATTGTGTGCAAATAGATAAATATTTTTACATTGTAATAACTTATTTCTTTTATTTGCTTCGAAATTAATTTTTAACTTTTTTTTTGCAATGATTAATTTTTGATAAACTCAACTTAAATAAAATAGATTTTGGAATAAATATTATGAACCAAAAAAACTTAAATAGGTGAATTACCAAAAGTTATTTTTAAATTTAACATATTTCTATTAGTGTTGTTGACTTAAATAAAGCAATATTTAAAAGGAATTTGCAAATTGCAAAAGAAAAATCAAAATTAAAATTTAAAAATCAATAACATACAACTTCATTAAGAAACATTCTTTTCACGTCTTTATTTACACGCGAACCTACTGCAAGCGTCAATGGCAGAGTGTTAAAGTCCCGTTTTCCCGATGCAAGGAGAGCACGGGGCGCGAGGTCGGCGGTTTGAATCCCCTGAATTCCGAAATTCAAAATAAATCCAATCGAAAAATTAGTGTCGCCCTCTAGTTTAGAAATTTTGTACTAACATGTAGTAAACTGATCGGAATTTTATCGGAAAGTGTTCGAAATTCCATCGGACGATGAGATTTCAATCACCGCTTATCGGATCTTATCGATTTCTTATTGACATTTGATCGTAAACTCTTCAGAAAAACTCATCGATCGATCTTCTATCGAGCGGACATAATTGAGCAGTTATCGAGGAAACGGGGAATTTTCGATTGCAATCCGATGTTCGAATTCTCATCGGCTCACCGGCGAACGATGAGTATTCGATTATCGGTCGATGAAAAATTGCTACTAGGGTAAATGAAGCTGACTTACAAAAACTCCATAAACCTGCCTTCTTGGAATGGAATCTAATAATTTTTTTTAAATTTTCAATAAGTTTCAATAAAGCAAAATAATCAAACCCATGTAGAAAAGGCATTTCAGCTACCATTTCTCATATATATATAAAAAAAAATTTATATAAAATTTTCAACACAGTCTGAGAAATGTGGCTTAGAATATAATTTTTTATTTTGGATTAACACAAGAGGCACTTTGGGTTGGAGACCCATGTTAATCGGCCTAATTCGCCGTTATTGTAAAAATATATGCAAAAAAGAGGAACTCGCCTTCCGTTTTGATCTTCAAGGATGTCCTCACGACGGCAAAGAGGGTTGCATTGAAGTTCACCGTCCCATCACTGTTCAGGGGCATGTTCATGGAGACCAGCCTCTGTTTTCAAACAACATGAACATGAGAATCACAGGTTTTTCACACAAAAAAATCAATTTAGACGATTCTTCAGCATATATGACATAGTTTGAAATCACATAAAAGAGAATCAGTTTTTTTTAAAATTCAATTAATTTACGCGATTCTTAAGGCATATGCAACATAGTTTGAAAGCACATAAAAATGAAATTGGGCAGCCTCTATTTTCAAATAAATAACAGGAACATGAGAATCGCAGGTTTTCAAACAAATTTTTCAATTTAGGCGATTCCTTAGGCATGTGTAACAGTTTGAAATCACAAACAAATGCAATTGGGTCAGTCTATTTTCGAACACATAACATGAACATGAGAATCACAGGTTTCAAACAATTTTTTTCAATTTAGGCGATTCCTAAGACACATGTAACAAATGTCAGAACTATATTACATAGTTATGACAACTATGCATCAACTATGTTACATAGTTTGAAAGCGCATAAAAGTGCAGCCTCTATTTTCAAACACACAACATGAACACAAGAATCAGAGGTTTTTAAACAAAAATGTTTTTAATTGTTTAATTTTAATCTGCCCCTAAGCCATATGTAATTTAGTTTGAAAGTGTATCAAAATCCAATCAGACATTTTTAATTTAGAAAAAAAAGCAATTCACACTATGTAATTTACAAGTGTTGGTCAATTGAATACTTTTATCTCACAATTCATAAAAAAAAACTTGCTCAATAGATAATTCAAGTTTATTTTTAGCTGATGAATTTTATTTAATTGCAATCCATAATAAATAACCTTCTACAAGAAAACACTACCGTCAAAGCGGGTAACTTTGGCCACGGAGGGTAACTTTGGCCACGCGTAGGAAAAAGATTTGTTTCTTAATTTCTCTTCATAAAATGATCTAATCTTCAATTGTTTTACATTTTTGGAAAGGTGGAAACATCGCCTTTCATTTCATATAAAAAAAGTTCTAATTCTAAATCTGGCAATACTTCAAATGCTGTTTTCATTCTTACGAGCATAAAATTACAAAAATCTATCTCTTCCAACTTTTGTCTGGAACACTTAAAAGAACACTGAAAATATTTAAATAAAACACTCTATTCGATTCTTTTATTTATGGGGAAGAATATTACACCGTTTGTTTGATTCTAAGTTGAAAACTTTTTATGCTATACTAAAATATTTGTAATTGGGAAGCTTTTGCCGATGAATGCGGGTAACTTTGGCCATAGATGTAAATATTTCTTTATGGAACTTTGCACTTTAAAAAAATTATGTAAAAGAGAATTCTGTTTAACTACTTTTGAAAAATTCTTACTTTTATGATTACTCATTTTTTAGATATTTAAAAAAAATCTCACACTTTTAAACATTAAAAAGATAAAGATATAATGCAAAAAACGTATACCACTCAAAATCGCAAATGTCGAAAGGTAAACATTTCCAGATTCCTAATTATGAATAGATTATTTCTTTTCCCTTTCATAATAAAATCGTTTGCTTTTTATAAAAATATTTGTTATTAAATCTTGCTTCAAAAAAGTTCTTTTTCCTTATTAAAATAGAAGTTTATTTTTCTTTTAAGCGACAAGGAATACTAGTATTCATCGTGTAATGCCATTCCACGATGCACTGCAATGTAAATGTTAAGTTATATGCAATTTTTAATAACTATAATGTCTTATAACTTTGTTATTTTTTGGTTTAAACGTTTTAATATTGCTATTTAATTCGGTAACACAGGCTTTAATGATGTTAAAAAGTATGTTTCTTATGTATTTCATGGGTGGCCAAAGTTACCCGCCCGGCTCTTAACAGTGTCCTAATTTTTTAAAGCAATGCCAATTTTTTATTAATTTATAAAATTCAACAAAAATGTTCGAAAATTATTCCTAAAAGTACAATACTTAGAAAGCATAATGATTTTTTTGTGTTTAAATCGTTTTTGTAGTTAAATTTTTCTTCTTTTGTAAAAAAACCTATGATTTTGGCCAAAGTTACCCGCACTGACGGTACTTATTAACTATTGCCTTTAGTTTAAAACTGCGAGTTTTAAAAAGGATACAAAATTTTTTTTACACAAAACCACAAATGAAAACATTTTATATTTCTTATTTCTTTTATCGATAACAATGTTTTTCATAAAATACCACTCTATATCAATAGAGTAGCAGTGTGGTACTGACCTTACAAGCCACCCGATGGGGACAGAGTTTACCGAAACCCAGGGGAGGAGAAATCTTCCGCAGTAACGTCACCACGTCCAGATGTTTGATTCTTCCCCTGGAACAGTTACAATAAAAATTTACATATTTATTGGTAATAGAGTAACATAAAAAGGTTTTGATTTCATTTTTAAATCCAGCACATAATGTATAGTTCCAGCATAATAAATTTATTTTAATTAATCCAGATTAAATTTCGTTTAAAACTAGGTAACTAATTTAAATACTAAGTACCTGTGTACGAATTAAAAAGCAAGGGCAAGAGGGTTGACTTTAGAGTCATTACTGCAGTACCCAGGTTAGGTTAGGCTAGGTTTTGAATTACCGTTGCACTAGAGCAACACGAGGGCTATTGGCGATGTGCGTCGTATTTTAGAGCCACAGTCAAGTGACAAGACGACACCCGTATAGGCACCCAACGCAACCATTTAGGGCGACATTGTACGCAGCGTTAGGACTTTGATGGATATTTAACATGCACTCCCCTCCACATTATTCGTCGGACATTTTTGGCCGCACGGGCCGTTTATAGGTTGGCAGTTATGCCCGGACCTGGGACCTTTCGCATGCTAGGCGAGTGCCTAACCAACTGGGCTCCCCAGCTCCTGCAGTACCCATGAGTTAGTTACTTAACAGTCCATTCTATTTTTGTGTCTTTTAAAAATAAAATAAGAAAATAAATATTAAAAGAGATATTGCGAGAAAGGAGGGACTCACTTGGCGTCCGGGTCGTACTCGGACCAGAGCTGCACGAACTCGTCCAGGTGGTGTGGTCCCAGGATAGACCAGTCTCGGGTCAGGTAGTCAAAGTTGTCCATGATCACAGCCACAAACAAGTTAATGATCTGGAACACACAGGAATGGACATTCAATTCAAGGGACAAGGAATATGTTGTGCCTCTTTCAGCTCTCCCAACTTAAAGTCTGAGGTGTGAGAGGCATATTGTTGGCCAAATTACAAAACACAACATGAACATAGAATCACATTTTTTTCAAACAAATATGTTTTAAATTCAGTAATTCTTAATTGTAACATGGTTTGAAACAGTGTTTGTTAAAATCCTAGATATTTTGAACAGAATTTTCACATTTTTCAAAAATATGCTTATTTATATTTAAATGATGTAACAAGCAATTGTGCATCAGAATCTAATTGGGTATATGTGGTTCTAAAATGTGTAAATATTCTAGTACTAAATGTTTGTGAATTCTAGGGACTGGTGATTTTGTAAAATGAGGCACTTTACAGTAGCCAGTTTTCCCATCCCTGTGGTGTTGCACAATTGTAGTTCTGTAATTTTGCAGACAATTTGTACTGGGCTGGTGCTTAATCTCTTTCATCATTTCATTGACCCACTAAATGGGTGAGAGCAGTCAGGTATAGGTGGCAGTTACCACACACGCAACCCCAATATACCCTCAACAACTAGGTGGCGCTGATTAAGTGTCCATGTTCCTTACACTACTCCAGATTACAATGTTAATCGTAGTATATAAGCCAAGTAACTCATCTCCACTTCAAAGATCCTTTTGGTAGACTGTGGGTTACAGAGGCCCGCTACAGATGCAACAGAACCAGTCATATTTACACAGACTGGGCTAAATAACAGTATATAAACATATTCCAAAGGAAATTTAATAATGTATCTCAATTATCATAATAAAAATACATTCAATGTATTGAGTATTCATTAGTCAATATCTAAATAACTTGCCAATGGATCAGATTATCAGTAAAAATATACAGAACAATAAAGTTCAATGGGCTTGTTTCAACACTTTGTCTCAGAAAACAAAACAACCAATGAAATGTAGTTTGAAGAGTGTTAGATATAAAAACCAATGAGCTGCATCCTTTATCAAATAAAATGAATGAAATTGCAGTAAGAAGAGCATTAAATCATAAGAAATATTCCCATTAAAATACAAAAAAGGAAAAAATATAATATAATTTCCAATTTAGAATAAGTTGTCAAACAGGCTGCTCACCAGGAATGAGCAGAGGATGTAGAAGGAGATGAAGTAGGGGATGGCGATGTCAGTTCCACACAGTTTTCCTTCCCCCTCTTCCGACTTTGGGTCGCACTTGACAGTCTCGTCACTGACGCACGCCATCATGATCTCCTGCCACGCTTCACCCGTGGCAGACCTGCCAAGAACACATTTAAGGTTTATATTTAACTTAGAATAAAATACGGTTTAAGTTTGTGGTATTAATTTCTGTTGTGGATTTGTGATTGGCAAAGTTTACGAGAAAACCAGATGGCTGCTGTAGCAACGCAGTTGTTCTTTATTTAAGGAATCCGATCACTTTTTTTCAGCAAAAATCGACAACATATAAAACATTTTTTTTTTTTGCCTTTTAATATGAAATAAACGTTCAGCTTTCTAAATATGTTTTATTGTAGTTTCTAGTTTTTAATAGAACCGAAGTTATAGCACTTTAAGCTTTTTTTGCTTGTTTTTCAATTTTTTTTCAAAACGCATTACGCAAAACAAAGAAACTGGAGTTCTTTATTATCAATTTCTTCCAAATTTTTACAGTAGTTTTGTAACAGTATGAAGAAGGTTTTGAACTAGAATCGTGTAAAACTATTAAGAATTGGATATTTTAAAACTATTTACATGATTTTTACTCTCTTGTTTCTATGTGTTTTCAATATAATGCTACAAACTTTTGCAAATAAAAAATTGGGGAACTGATATCTTAATGATTTTAGTTCATGACCTATATTAATGTTGGTTAAGCATATTTAAAATTAAACGCTGGACAAAATTAAAAATTTGTAAAGATATCATGTTTTGCGTAAGCGTTTGAACTTAATTTTACTATAATTTTCTACAAATACTGAAAAAAAATGCTTTTGTATGATTTACTTTTTTAAAACTATTTTTATATTCATAACTAATAATAAAAATTCAGAAAATTGCTGTCAAAGGTGATCGGCCACCTTAAAATAACAAGTAGTTTTGTTACAGTATGAAGGAACGCTGTCACGTAAACAGCTCCCACTGAACATTTATGCTGAACAGAAAACACTATTTATGCGCCTCAGAAAGAAATTCAAAAAGGGCCTTGTTGTGCTAGTTCTAATTCAATTTTTTAAACTCCAAAATTAACTATCTTCATTAATCTTCTTTTGCAGATTTAATGATTAGTCTTTATCGTTTGCTAAAAGTGTTTGCCATTTTCATTAAATGAGAGTCACTCACACACACCATCATGGTCTCTTGCTAACCTTCACCTGAGAAGTGCAGAAGACAATAAAATATGGTTTAAATTTGGTATATTGTGGCCTCAATGTCACTAAGAGTTGAGAATAGTCAAATTAAAGGGTGTAGCTGCAAAATTTATGTTATTCTTCAAAGTACAATTAAGATATAGAATCGGGTCCGTTCAATTGGCGACTTGGCAAAGATAAATTGACCATTATCAAAACTTGCCGATGCTAAGTTTGCAGTTATACTTTTGTATCAAGAAAACAATATCATAGATTTCTGACAGTGAACCTAGCCTAATACACTTTGTGGCGGTTAGTACACATGCAACTTCAATACACCATTCACACCCTAGAGGGCACAGATTTATCTCTGCATTCCTACCACTATTCTAAATAACAAAGAATGTAGCAGTATATAAGGCGAAGCGAGTCATCTCCACCTTGAGGATCCTTTTGGTAGACTGGGTTACTGAGGCCGCTACAACTTCTCTAATGAATGATCATCAAACCAAGCATGCAGAGGTCAACTGCATTCAGAGGAAACTCGTTTTATTTTTATAACTATTCAAACTTTGTTTGCAAACAAACTTTGCAGTTCCTGGCATGAACAAATTTCTTTATATCTATCATGGCTAATACAAGAGTATATAAGTAAGTTCCTTGAAAAGTTCAGTTTTATTTTATAGGATCAATATCAAACTAAAGCTAGATGACAGTATGAGCAATTGATAATATAACAAGAAATACAGGGTGTCTGTAAAAGAATGTCCGAGTCTTAATGGTATATTACAGGAGTTTATTTTAGACTGAATATAACAAAAATTGAAGGAAAACTAACTAAGTTTTGTCTATACGTGCTCAATGTGTGCGCCTTCAGTGATATGGCACACATGCAAACGAAAATGCAATTCTTCCCATACTGTTTGCAGCAAGTCCAGAGTAATGGTAATAGATGACACTGTAACTGTGAAAACGATGCAGGGGAACAAGAGCGCATGCGATTATCTGAAACTGTTGGAGTTATTCTTTATTCCTCACCTTCAATCACAACTGTCGAACGATTACAGCTAATACTATTTATATTACAATTTGAAACTAGGGCATTCTCTTATGGACACCCTGTATAATGGTTAATATTTTGTGTTTTTATGTTTCTGAAAATGCAATTACCTAAAGAGCACCAAAACTGCCTGGGGAAATGTTTGGAAGTTATTATTGCGATGAATTTCAGTTGTTGGGTCTAATGCTATCTTTCCAAAAACCTGGAAAAAAGAAATACAAGGAAAATAATCACAACTAAAATATGTATACTCTTCACAGTGGGCATGTTTCAACACTTGGTCGAAGAAACAAAACCACCAATAAAATCACAGTTAGGAAAGCGCGGCATCATAAGAAATACAGTCAAACCCCGCTTTAGTGAACCCTCTACGGAACCAACAATTGGTTCACTATATCCAATTTTTCTGCAATAAAGTATCATACGATGTATATATATTTTGCTATATTTTTTGCTTTTATAAGAATAATAATGGTTTTGCATACCTTGAATTAATTGAATAAATAATTTAATTATTTAATAAATTTTCAAAAAAATATTAATTAATTTTTGAAATTCTCAAAATAATTGTTTTACAAATAATTAAGTAACAACGAATTCAATTTGTTACCTCTATATGCCTACATTCTGTGAAAGAAGTTGGTAATTTTGGATTGTTTACAATTAGAGTTCATTAGGAATTAAGAGTAACAGAGAAGTGCATGTGAATTGGACAGTTCCACTTATCCCCAGTTTTTCAAGGGGTAGTTGAAAATAAAGAATGTGTAGCTGGGAAGAGGAATGGCTTCATTTAAATCTGGAGGGGGAGAAGTTGCAACACCAGTGCGTATTGTCGTACAAGCTGAGACAAATCGTGCAGGAAAGGGTGTTGTTGTATTATGGAGACAAGCCTTCCAAGAAAGTGCGTATGGGTGGGATGTGGAATATGAATAATGATTCAAAAAGAAAGGGTGGTTCCTGGAACTCGGAGGGTGGGGGAGGGGAAGAAAAGGTATGTTTACTTTAAAAAAGGTCCAGTTTGAATACAATAAGATGGGAAGGACAGTTTGAAATATGACACATTGTTAAAGATTGCTATCTCGCTGCCACTGCCATTTATAGTGTATCTTAAAATATGGAGAACTGAACCATAAAATAATGGAAGGAAATTTAAGTTCACTATATCCATATAAAATAACATTAGTTGAATAGGAATTCGGAAGGGACCACTAAAAAGTTCATTATAAGGGAGAGCTCACTATATCCCGGGTTCACTATAGCGGGGTTCGACTGTATTCACATTAAAAATAATTTTATTTAATAAATCATTTGAAAAGCTAGTGATTTTAGGGTAAGCTTTGGCAATTTATCCATGAGAGATACAGAAGTATAAATCCATCAGTTTTTCTAGAAAACCAAAAATTTTCATTTTTTTTAGTTTTATTAAATTTAAAATATTTAAATTTATTGGGAATGTTTGCAAACCGTCTAATGATTAAGTTCAAACTTTAAATTTAAGACTCATTTAGTGAATAAGGGGCGACTAATTGGCTAAAAAGCTGCTAATAAGTGTGAAAAAGCTAATTTTCTCTGAAAAAAAAAACTAAAAATTAACCAAATCCAAATATTGAATATTAAAAAAAGGCAATAGTTGTATTTGCCCAACTTTATAATAAACAGATTTTGAAAAGGTGCAGTTTTTATTTGTTAATTTATAGATACAATAATCTCTTTTTACAATTAATCATATGGTAAAAAGTAGACTATTAAATAAAATTTATCAGCAGCCTTTATGTTACTTAAAATATACCTTTCAACATTAGCTCTGCTGTGCGCAGGTAAACTGCAGTAACTTCCAGAATGACTTGGAACATTGTTGCAATTACTCAATTAGCCTCACAATTAAGAAAGCACACTGGAATTTTTTTTATATTTCAGATCAAAAATGGTGCAACTCATTGTTGCGATTACTGCAGTTTACCTGCCCACGACAGAGCTACACACATACCTTCCAAATGCAACAGAATTTATGTAGTTATAAGGGAATGTAGGTGGATATTACCAAGTTCTTGAACTTATATTAAAAAAATAAAGACCAAACAAAAATAGGGAAAACGCCGAATTCACTGTTTAATAAAGTGTAATTCAAAATAATTTATTTTTCTCACAAATAGAGACACTCACAGTAGAGACACTCACAGATATATATGGGCTTAACATATAAAATCACAGTTATCAATAATTACAGAAATTCTGCAAGGTAAGTACAGTAGAGTCTTACGTATCCGAAAGGTACAGGACCGGAGCACTTTCTTTTAATCGAAATTACATAGCAATTTTTGGATAATCCATCATCCACTTTACGCCTAGAAAAACGCTGGCAAAAGAAAATTTGACATCATAAAGTGTTTGCCTTGTTACAAAAATTTTAGATCGGACCCTTAGATTCATTAAAGCGCAAAATGAAGCCAACACTTTAGATGTTCTCGTTTAAAAGAAGAGGTCAGGGCTACTCTAAAACGAACCAAAATCCAAACGAACCAGTAAAAAAAAAAGATTGAATAATTTGAGAAATAAAACTAACTTTGTAAGTACGTATTTATTTTTTGTGTATTTCTTTATTTATGCCTTTATATAGTTATGCATACATTTTGCATTTTAGCACAAAAGTTTTTGTGTGTGAATAATTTAGTTAAGCCGAATTTCGGATAACCGGGATTTGCATAGCCGGGACTCTACTGTATTGTGAAAGATATTCACAAACATCTAGTGCAAGATAATTTGGAAACAAAATCTGTAAAGAGAAACCCTACCTGCATTCCAATTACTGCATAAATGAAGAACAACATTGCGATCAAAAGCGCAACATATGGAAGTGCCTGAAATTCAATCTCCATTAATTCACAAATAAAGAAAACAAATACATATTCAGGCATTAGTATACAAGTTTCAATGTAATTTGAATGTTAAAGTATTCATAGATAGTAAAAAAATTTGGTATAAATTTGCATTTCATAAAAAAACCCTCTTCAATTAATTTTTTTTCCATTGGATTTATACAGAGAGTTTTCCATTTGGAGGCAGGCTCTAATTCCCCATACAAGGGTGAATGAGCCTGATCAACTGTGAGTCTCCAAACCAAAATGCCTAGTGTTAATGCAATGGAGGAAAAAATATTTCCTAAGCTACGATTCTCTGGATGCATTGAATATTTTTACACACATTTTTTAAATATTGATTTGGATATTTTTAAAATTTTCAATACATAATTTTACTCAAAATATTCGAAGCCATTTCACAAAGTGGGATTTATAAACTTGTAAGTTATTTACATTTTATCATTAAAAAAATAAACGTCTATAAAAATACTCAATACAGCTGGAGAAATGTGGCTTAGAAAATATTAATTTTCCCATTGGATTAACACCAAGGCATTTTAATTCGATGACTCACAGTTGGGCTCAATCCCTCTTAACCTCTTGCGATCTGGTGTCATCATTTGGGGAAATTTTTTTTATATAACCTTCCCAGAAACAATTAACACGTTAATTATTTCTGAAATTGACCTGGTCCGATAGAAGAAGAACCAAATATCAGTTTTTTGCCTTTGATTACAGGTATCAGTCTTTTATTTTTCTAAAAAATGAAATTGAACGAGAGTCAATACAATATTAGTGTTCACAAAAAAATTATTTTAAATTTTTTTTCAAACTTTTCAAAAATTTCTTTTAAAAGTTAATTTGCATTAATGTTAAAATAATCTGTTAACTACAAATAAGTGATACAGCCTTTTTTGTTGCATTTATAGCACAAAAAAATGTATTTTTAGAGTTTAAGTGTTGCTCGGGTCTTAAGAGGTTTTAAGCTAACAGATCGTACCTGGAAGGACTTGATGAACGTCCAGAGCAGAGTGCGGATGCCCTCCCCTCTGCTGAGCAATTTCACCAGCCGCATCACGCGGAACAGACGGAAGAAGTTGATGCTGATGATGTCCGAGCTGGGCTGATCACAAAACACACAGGAAAATAGATTAAAAACGATAACTACTGATTAAATCAGTGGTTCCCAACCTGGGGGCGATCGCCCCCAAGTGGACGATTTGTGTTAGGGCGGAAATTAAAATATACTGTACTGTAGTACAGTAAAAATATTCTAATTTTTTTAATCACCGTGACAAGTTTCAAACTGACATTCTTACAAGATCTGACCAAGTTGGAAACTCCTGATTCTATTGTCGATCCATTCCCTTTCGAATCGGTGGGTTGTGGATAACCTTGATAAATCTTTGCAGACAGAGTTTGTAGATCTGAAATATGACTGTGAGGCGAAACTCATTTCAAGCAGAGAGGTTATGAGTTAGCCTACGTGAAACTTATTTACACTGATCCTTAACTGTGGTAAAAAGCTTAATTACTTCTCATCTCGTTCTGTCAATATATTTAGTTAAAGTAAAGGGTAAGTTCTGTTATCCAGCTCCTCACCAAACAAAGAAATCAATTGGACATTTGCCTCAAAGACTTTTGTATGAGCTTGAAAAAATAATTGATGTAAAAAAGTGTCCTTATTTTTATTGTCAACTCTGTTAAATTTTCCAGAATTGAGTTTGAAGACCTTAGTTAATTATTTTACTTTCATTCTTTGAAATTTGGATTTGAATGATTACGAATGAATGATTTCCGATATTATTTAAGAGTAACCAGATAAACTGTTTTGGTTGTTTTTATATATGGTAGTAAGTATTTGAAATTATAAAATAGCTTTATTAGTTACACTTTAACTAAAATTATAAAAATGAAAGGGGGGCGATATGTGTTAGTCAACTTAAAGAAGGGGGAGATGTTACAGAAAAGGTTGGGAACCACTGGATTAAATAAAACAGAGACATGGGGAGCTTAGGTTTTGCCTTAAATAGCCTGACCAGAGGACATGATCAGAAATTGAATAAATCATGCTTTAGAAGGGGGGTAAGAAAACATTTTTACAATAGAGTTGTCGATAAGTGGAATGCTTTACAAGATTATGCTGCGCATTCAAAGAGAGTAGAAGATTTTAACCCTTTCAGTCCCAAAAATTTACTACACTACAGAAACACCTGATATTCACAAAATAAGCTTATTTTAGGTCAAAAATAAGAGTTCCATTTGAAAAAAATTCATTTAATTTTTTTTATATGGTTTTGGAAATAATGCCAAAATTTTTTTAACTGTGAAAAACAACAAAATAAAATCTATATATATTACCTAAAAACACTTCGAGTTATATATTTTAAGGTATCAGACAATATTATTAAACAATTTTAGTAATTATTTTAACTGAACTAGTTTAAATTGTATTTTAAATGTGTGGAACTGAAGTGAACTTTTCAAAAATCAGGTGAAACGCTTGTTAACTATTTTCTAAATAAAAATAATAGCAGTTCTAACTTCTATTGAGATTAATGTAAAATATTGTTGAATAGAACAAAGTGTGAAGAATCAAATGATGTGTGTTTGGATATCATTAATGGGACATAAACATTTGGAGAGAAAAAATTGAAAGTGATGATTCCAAATGGCATCACGGGGACTGAAGAGTTAAGAAGAATCTTGATAGTCATTGGAAACTGGTAAAGTATTAGATCTGTTTTGGACCAACCTTGCTCGGCCTCTGGCTTGTTGTTCTTCAACAATTTTTCATTCGTATTAAACTTAAGTTTCTTGTGATACGGCAAATTAACAAATAAAGAGATAGCCAAGTAGGTCTTAAGTAGCATGAACAATTCAAATATTTAAAAAAAATAAACTTACGTTGACTTCACCATAAATGATGTCGATTAAGCTGCCCAAAACAATGATGAAGTCAAACACATTCCAGGCATCACCAAAATAATTCTGGAAGAAAAGAAAACAGATTAATATAAAAATGCAATATATTTCTGGCAAACTGAGATGTAATTTAAATATTGTCATTACAAGTTGATATTATAAAATTAAGGTACATGGGCAATTCCAGGGACCGAATATTTATGGCGTTTTAAATCAGTAGTCGAGATGTAATCAAGTTTGACGATTTTAAACCAGGGGTTCCTAACCGGTGGTATGGTTGTACACAGGAAGATTTCAGGTGGTACCCGTGAGTGATGTGAGCAACATAATGCTATTAATAGCTTCTGTACACATGAGCAGTAGCAAACATATTGCTCATTACTTTAAAGATTGACATTATTTTAAAGAGAAATCTTTAGTTAACTTCTGGGTCGGATTTTGAAGAGTTTGTACAATTTTTTATTTGCATGTTTTTAGACCTATAGATAATAAACAAAACTGTCAATGTACACCATTTTAATGTTTTTATTTCTCCTTTATTATAAACATGTTATAAATAAACAAATATTAATTTAGTACGAAGTTTTCTTAGGAATTTTACTCAAAAAGCTGTTGAACACTTTAAGAAGAGTAAATATTATATGTTTATTAAAATATTTAGGTCTGGTGGTATGCAAAAATTTCTCAAGTCGGGTAAGTCAAGTGGTACGCAGGTAAGTCAAGTGGTACGCAGGTCACAAATGGTTGAGAATCCCTGTTTCAAACTACATAAACTTTACTGAAAAATAATTGCTTTGAACTAATGACTACAATTTTTTTTTTGTACTCTGAGCAATGAAAGTGTGGCACATGAGAAATTGCAGCGCTTACTCACCTTGAATTTAAAAGCCATGAGTTTAAAAAGAAATTCAAAGCCAAACACTGCAGTGAAGACGATGTTCAGGATGTCCAGGACTGCCGTGTAGGCGTCCGGCTGCTCATAGAACTGGGAAACAGAAAATATGTCTACTATGAAATAATAAGGGTTTGGAAATTTACATTTGTAACCATAACAGTTACTTTCGAAAAGTATCTCGAACAGTTATTTTATATGAAAAGTGACAAGCTACAATTAGTTGATACAAAAAAATTACAACAGTAGAGCAACGCTTATCCGAAAAGTATGGGACCAAAATTAAGCAGTTAAAATAAAAAAATTACTGCAGATTTTGAGAAATAAGTCCAACTTTGAAAGTACATATTTATTTTTTCTGTATTTATTTATGTATAAGCAGAATTTCGGATACACAGGACTCTTCTGTAATTACAATAACTTTCATAACCGTTTTAACTTGTTACAACTCGAAATTTCTGAAAGTAACTTATCTCAGGTAGTTTTAGAATTTTCAAGTAATAGGAAAAAGTGAAATTTAAACATCTAAATGGTTTTCAAAGAGAATCAAGATTAAAGAAACACAAGCACAAACAAAACACTGCAATTAAAATGAATTAGCATTTTTTATTTAGTTCTAAAAGAATTTGCCTTTTAAGCTTTTATTTAAGTCAGCTTTATTTACTTGGAGAAAGCTTGTGAAGTAACAGAAAAGCAACTAAATGTTTTGTTACTTCGTTACTAAAGGAGAACTTTGTTACTAAGTAACCAAGTTACAACAGTTACTTTTTGAAAAGTCTTATGATGTTACTCATTGTTACTTAAAAATGTAACTGTTACAAGTAACACATCACTCAAATTCCTGGAAATAACCTATTCAAACTTTTATATGCAACAATTGAAACTAAACTACAATGTAATTAACAATCACTAAATATAAAATAATTTTCTCCATTCCACCCCTTCTAAGAATTTAATGATTTTTTTAATGATTTTTAGTTGCAATGATAACTTTGCGATAAAACCACCTTAATATCTTTTTAATGGTATGGTATGCATACATTAGCTTTAAATTTTATTTTATTTTTAATGCATAGAAATTATAAATTATTTATATAATCATAATAATTTTTAATGCATAGGAAGATATGTTTGAATACAGAAAGGAAATGAATTAATTATTTGATAATTTAACCACTTGTGGGAACTCCGGAAGCGATCATGGTTACCTTCATTGCAAGCGTAAGGGTGTTGATCATGATGAGCACGAATATGGTGTACTCAAAGGGCTGGGACGTCACAAACCACCAGATCTTGTACTGGATCTTGGCCTTGGGGATGTACCGACGCACTGGCTTGGCTTTCAGCGCAAACTCGATGCAGTTCCTCTGAAAAAGAACAAAAATATAATGAACTGAAGAGCCTAAATAAAAATACAAAGTACAGTAGAATATCCGACATCCGGAACCCTAAAATCCGGAAATACCTAAAATCCGGACTTTTTTCATTTTTCTCAATTAAAAAAAATCGATTTTCTTGAAAGGGAATTTAAAACAAAAATATTCCAATTTCCCAATTTTTTTTATTATCTCTTATCTTATTTTCGTTCTCTACTTCTTTTTTATTTCTTTCCAAAGAAAATTTCCATCAAGTAACGATACGAATCGGACGTGTTGGAAACCGAACCTTGTGGAGAGGGGAGAAAGCGTTCTTAGAAGAACACGAAGTTTCACTCCTTATAGCGCATGCGTGGTTCGCTACGTGTCATGGAATGCAAGAAATTCCGGATCGACTTGCGACCTTCAGAAGGTCGGGCTTTGTTAACTTTGGGGATGAATGAAAGGGGTTTGATGACTTCTGTCACTCAGTGCGACGGTCGCGAAGTAGAAGACTTGATAGAAGTGCTAAACACTGCAATTAAAGGACTAGAACAGCGTGATTTTATTTCGGAATCAGAAGTAATGGCAGTGCATAAAATTCGAGAAAAATTAATTGCCCAAAAACCTAAATTACTAAAACAATTAACCTTAAGTGAGATGTATTTTAAAAGAAAATAAACTAATATTTAGTCCTATTTCCTTGGTTTATTCTGTTTACATTGTATTTTTGCCATTATTTTTAAAGAATAATTAAATTTTATCTGGAATCCGGAATTTTCCGAAATCCGGAATCGCCGAAGTCCCGGCGATTCCGGATTTGAGATATTCTACTGTACACTTTGCCAACCTATCTTGGATAAAAACAAAGAGTAAAGAGGCAGAGGGAAAAGCAGGGTTGGTCCGTTATTTGGAAACTCTTGTAAGGTAATATTTACAGACAAAATGATCTGAATACAATTTAACCAAAATACACTTTTTTTCAGATAAAATTGCCAAATTTTCTCAATATTTAAATCTGTTAGACCTAAACTAAGTTAATGTTTTAAACTTTTTTTCTAGATGGATTCACACATAATTAATAGAACTATTCGCCAAGGGATCTTCTCCATAGCATATTTCTAGTTACCCAACCTAGTTTGGCAAGGAGTGTAATACTTTAGGCACGTATACAAGAGTCACTCGACTTGCAGCTCTTGAAACATAGTTGCGCCATTATTTTTAATAGTGCCAAAAAAAAAAAAATTGTGTAATGAACCCCCTAAGTTTTAACTTTTTATTTTCTTATTATGAATATCTGAAATTTGTGAAACAGACTCATTGTCCATCCAGAATGAAATTAAAAAACAGAGAAAAATCTTAAATTTTTAAACTAAAATTTAAGGAAAACAATTTTTAGGAATCAACTTTTTATGAAATTATAACAAATTCAAAACTTTATTTGTTAAAAATAGTAAAAATTCAATTTTAAGCATTTAAAAATGCAAAAAGAATTTAGGGACAATTTATTTATTCAAACTGTTTCAGAATGAATTTTATTTTACCATGTTTTTCATCATTTCATTTAACTAAAACCTTACTTTATCCTTCAAAAGACATGATTCTTCCATCTAACGATACAAAAAGGAAAAATATGGTTATTAAAAAAAGTATACAGAATTTTTTTTTTTTTTAAATCAGTGCAAGTTTAACTTAGTGAGGGTAAAAATGGCAAGTTTGATGATTCCAAATGGAACCATTAGGAAAGAAAGGGATAAACAGAGTCCAGTTAAGAGGAAGCTTACTGAAATTAGAAAAAATATACTTAAAAACAACAAAAATTAATTTGTATCCATTGTCAGGAGAATGAATCACAATTGATCTGATCAGCACCAGATCCAATATAGAGCATTGTTTAAATACTTAATGGTGAAATCAAAAAAGAATATTTACATGCTTCTTAAAAATAAAAAATGAGATAGTGTCAAAAAGAAGGGGTGCAAAATAGCATCATGAACTCTATAAATTGATAAGAGCAACAGAAAACTATTAAACATCTCTCGGTAAATTTGGATATAGCACAACAATATTGATAACAAATATTTTGCACAAATTCATAAAATATCTAAAACCAATTAAATCAAAGCAGCCTTATAAGAAATTACCCACAATTGAAGATTAGGTCAGACATTATGTCATACATATGTCATCCAAGAAAAGTTGAATCTGAAACCAAATTATTCTAAAAAACATATTTTACAAACCGTGGCTCAGTGGCTGAGAGGTTTAACGTGTCCGCCTCGTAAGACCAAGATCGCGGGGTCGAACAACGGCTGGGTTGTCGGATTTTCTGGATGGGAAAATCTTGGGCACGCATGTCACATGATTATGTTGCATGTAAAAGATCCCTTGAGTACCCATTTGTCTCGGGTTCTCTCAGCAAAATTAAATCTCTGAATACTTTAACATCCACAGAGATCTCAGATTCATTGTAAGCTGAGCATCAAAATTGGTAGCGAGAGTCTTCTACAGAGTGCTACATAAAAATGGCTTTCATTCTGGGGATATGCCGAGCCAGCAAAGGCTTGACAGTCAATATTGCAGCCCCATTAGAAAAAAATAAATATTTTACAAACCAAACACAGGGTTGCCACACTTTTTGGTAAAAAAATCAAGGACTATTTAAGGACTTTTCAGGGATATATTTCTCCATTTTCAAAGACTGTATATTCGAACATGCAACATCTAAATTTCATGATAAATTTTAAAAATAATTTAGGAAACGTATGAACTCAACTTACAAATGAGCTTAAATCTTTGCAATAAAATAAAACATTTGGCTATTAAAAAATCCATCTAAAATCACTTGCTCTGCCTTTTTGTATTATACATAAACAATAAATCAAAAAGTAAAATAGCAACAGATTCACATTGAAAAAGTGCTTTTAATAAAGCCAAAATTAACATTTGAAAACACTTCAAGATAAATTCTTCAGCCCCAAAAAATTAAGGACTTCTCAAGGTGGATAATGCTTTCAAGACCTTGAAAATCAATGGTTTTTTTTCAAGCACTTTTCAAGGACCGTGGCAACCCTGCAAACAAACCACGAGCAACCCAATCCCAAGACCTCACCTGGTTCTTGTCGAGCTCGCAGTTCTTGTACTCCTGCTCGCCCTCGTTCTGGAAGGTGACGATGACGAACCCCACGAAGATGTTGACCATGAAGAAGGCGATGATGATGATGTAGATGATGAAGAAGATGGCCACCATGGGACGGTAGTTGTGGTAGGGCCCCGTGTCCTCCGCCTTGCTGTCGATCGCCACGTACAGCAGCCTGGAAGAGGACACATTTCATTATCAGCCTACTTTTCTTTTTTTCAATTCAAACGAATTCAAAAAAATGAAAAAGTAGGTATTGACATGCTGTTGATATCCGTCCGTCTATCCCTAACTCCCTACCCTCTAGGGGGACGTACATAAATTATGTCATGCAAAATTTGGACTTTTTTGATCCCTCCCTCCCCCAATGTCATGCTGCATCACGTTTGGCCGAACCCCTTCCCCTAAAATTAGGTCACGTTTGGTCGAACCCCTCCCCTTTTTTAAAGTTAATTTTAATATTTTCCGTTGTTTAAGTGTTTCTTATGATGATCTTATGATAAAAAAAAATCAGATTTCTTTCTAAAAATCGTTCTTATAAAAAAACAGATTTCCTTGAAAAAATTGGAAGTTTTGAATCGGTACGTTACGCAAGCGATTACCCCTCCCCCCCTCCATTTCACGATTCGTCACGTTGTCGCATACCCCTCTCTCCCCACTATGAGCGTGACGTAATTTATGTACGTCCCCTAGTGATCGACCGATGGGCCCATGCCGATTGTTGGTCGATTGTTCAAAAGTTACATCAGCTGATGGGCCGGTGTTTCCTGCCTTCCATCGGCCGATGCCAATGGAAAAACCAAAATACAAAATTTGGTAAAGCCATGTGTAATCCATAAAAAAATAGGAAATATAGAGTTGAGGCAATTTGGTCTTAGAGACCCCCCCCCCCCTATTTTTTAAAAGCAACGAAAATTTCGTTACTTCAACTCCTTTAAAAAAATGAATAATTATTTCAAATTGCAGTGATTTGTTTGCGCTTACATTTCTATAACATTGGTTCTCTTTAAAAAAAAACCGATAAGATAGTTAAGGGGTAATAAGTTAAGGGGGTATAGGACACAAAATCTTCAAAAAATCAAAAAATTAGTATTATCTTAAAAAATAACACAAATATTTTGAAATAATCTAAAACAAAACATTTATTTTTATTTCTGCAATAGATCGCGAGATGTATAGTTCCTTGCGTCATGACATCTGTGTTGGCCAACCACGTTGATAAACTTCAAAGCTGTTTTTCTCCTTGATTGTGTTTTTGATGATTTTTTGACTTTAAATTGATGTAACTCAAAATCTACTGCCCATACTGTGTTAAAATATTCCACACATATTTTTCAAATCTTTATATCTCTAATTTGTCTTTTGGGATTATTGGTAAATAAATTGTTTTCTTATCTATTAATTTTTCAAAAAATAGTGAGCCTGTGAAATCATTAAAAAAAATTCAATAATTTTTTAAAGAAAAACTTTGACAAATAACAAAAAATTGGTAAAGACAGTTTATTAAGTACATTTTCCTGCTTACAAAAATGTTAAATTTGACTTATAACAAAAATATGAAACGTCACTTTTTGACAAATTTTATTTTTTAAAAACAAAATTAATAATTTTTTAAAACCTTTGACAATCTAAAAGTGTTAGTATATTTAGTATACATTTATGGAAAAAAAATTATGATGATATCTGCAATATTAAAGAAAAAAGTTAAAAGTGTCCCATGCCCTATAAATTACAATTTTTCTTGTTACTTGAAACTTCTAAAAGTTAACTGCAATTTTTCATAAAGTACAGCAACCGAAAAAATGCATCTTTTGAAAAAATTAATTGCAACCAAGTTTCTTTTTTAAAAATAGCTTTCCAATCCCTGAATCAAATCAATGGGATTGTTTCAGATGATGCACCTCTCCTGAATTCATTTTTCTCTTTCCTGCCATTTTATTGGTTGTTACGATTTCAATCTCAATGCACAGCTTAACAACCTGGATATTTTAAAGGCAGTGACTAATTAAAATATGTTTTATTAAATCTGACGATAAATAACATACAAAACATTTATTGTTAGGCTGAAATTATTTACATGATTACAGTAGTGGCCAAAAGTGTGGACACTTTTTGAAAGTTTCTTGTTTTTCAACATTGCGTGCTTGCTTGTAGAATATATTAATTTTCGCTTTTGGCAATTTTTATTACTTAATTCTACATTAAATTACCTTCAATTTTATGTTTAAACGATTGTATTTAAGTGAAAATTAATGTATTTTGCAAGCACAAAAAGTTACATGAAACTTAAAAAAAGTGTCCACACTTTTGGCCACTACTGTATATTCAACTGAATGTACAGGATGTCCGTAAAAGAATGTCAGAGTTTCAAATTATAATAGTATCAGCTGTAATCTCTTTGACAGTTGTGGTTGAAGGCGACCAATAAGAACCAGTTGGAATAACTCCAACAGTTTCAGATATGCGATGCCCCACGATTTACCAACCTTAAAAGGCAGAATTGCACAGGCTGTTGCTTCCTTTACCCCAGATTTGCTGCAGACAGTAGGGAAGAATTGCATTTTTGTTTAGATGTGTACCCGATCACTAAAGGCACACACATTGAACATTTATAGGGAAAACTAGGTTAGTTTTCCTCCAATTTCATGTATGATTTGTTATATTTAGTATAGAATAAACGCCTGTAATAAAATAAAAACTCCCCGGCACAACAGCCCATTACTGGGCCAAGGCCAGCTGTGCCCATTTCAGCTCTCATGACTTAGGGCTCTGGGGTGCTAAGCATATGTCCCGGTAAGGTGGTCAGCCTCACGCGGAACCCCAGTGTTTAGTTCCTCCCAAGCATGCTTGTGACGCGAGGTGACCGGTGTTGTTGCAGAGAAATAACGGTGAAGATGATCAGAAGGTTTTTAAAGACATTTAATTAAACGACCACAGCACTAAACTACATAACAGATAACAGTAAGTAACAGTAGTAAATTTGGATCAAAATGACACAGGTCCTTTTGGCCTGAGAGATGGAGCAAAAGTGATGTCTTGTTCAGTTCGAATCTCACTGGGAATGAATTTGTCCCGCCTTTATGTTGCAGGGATTGACCAAAAGAGTATATAAAAATTTATACTATTGGGAGAGAAATTTAATTGACAGAACTTTAGTTTTAGTTTGTAATTTTTGAAGGATTCAGGTGCAAAGATAAGTACCGTGTGAAAAGGTTTTACTTCCGAAAATGGGGTGCCGAAACAAAGATAGTTAATAGAAATTAAATTAAATAAGATTCACCACACTTGGTACCCATTTTATCAACCCACTCAAGAGATGAAAGGCTGAGTCATCCTCGCCCAATCCAGGATTCGGACCTGTGGCGTGGCAATGCAAAAGCACTACCACTAGGCCACAGGGCCTCAAACTCCTGCAATATAGGGTAGACTAACCCGTGAATGAACGTTTAAGACCTCACGTTCGCCAGTGAATGAACACCAGGATATAATGACCGGGACAACCAACCATTGTCAGTGTTGCCAATTCATATCGTGGAATGATTTTCAATCCTTATTGTTTTTAATTATATTTACCAAATGTTCATTCACTGGGGCCTGTTCACTCACTGGTCAGTCTACCCTACCATTAAAAGTCGGTCTCTTACGGGCACTCAAAATCACGATCGATAGTTGCAATGATAAAGTTACTCACTGTGGCCACCCCTCAAATGTGGAGACAGTGAATAGTGTGAGCATGGCTTTGGCGACGTCATCGAAGTTGAACTTGTAGCGCTCCCACTTGCGATCTTCCGCCACTGGCTTGGTGATGTCGCCCCCTTGGTAGATGATGTACTGGCCCCTGCAAGACACGCACAGTAGGATAATGGATCAGAGTAGATTTAACATGCACCATACTCCTTTACACATCTTTTTTTAATATATGTATGACATATCCTTACTTAAACCCCTCAAAAACTTATACTTTTAACCTCACTTAAATTTAATAACTTAAAATTACCTTTTCACATTTCCTTAATATCACTCTCTCGATGTGTAACTAATTCAATAAAAGACTAAATTTTATCTGTGTTCCTGTCTACTTATTTTACA
Organism: Hylyphantes graminicola; assembly: GCA_023701765.1. Taxonomy (NCBI): domain Eukaryota; kingdom Metazoa; phylum Arthropoda; class Arachnida; order Araneae; family Linyphiidae; genus Hylyphantes; species Hylyphantes graminicola. The sequence goes on from CM043112.1 coordinate 18,900,599, forward strand.
TGTATGTAATCCCTTAGAGATGAACGAGGAAACAGTATTTTTTTTCATAATTACTTAATAATAATAATTTTTTTATGGCACAAAAAATAATCAACAATAACTTGAGGGAAAAACAAATTCAAAAGTAATAATACAGCAGACAGAACACCAAGGGTCACAAGGACCATATTGGCGAACATAAAAAAGTATATGATGCATATTTACAAAAACACACACAAAAAAAAAGAACAAAGATTAAATCACAAGCAAAAATCATTATTATGGCAACAGGACTGTCGAGGGTAGGATGATTAGTCAATACAAATTAGTTACTGCACAGTTTTTAATTTCCATAGTTGATGTATGCATAATCAAAATTAAATTCTCTTTAACGGGTATATTAATCATAATATTTTTAATTGCTTTTTGAAGGAAGTAAGATTATTTAAAGACTTGAAGATTATGAAACTTGTCAAACATACTTTTAAAAAATATCTATTTGAAAAATATGTTTAGATGAAGTATATATGTGTGAGATTTTCCTGGGTTTCAGGATATTATTACATTTTTCTTAGTGGATTAAATATTCTTTATACGTGAAACACGTACAAGAACATATAGTCTAAATTTAAATTAAATAATTTTTAATGCTGATCAATCCTAAAATTAAAAATTACAAAAGTATCATGTAATAACAATTAATTTTACTTACTGGCAGTCGTCTTTATGTAGTTTTGACCCATCATTACAAAAAAAGAACTTGCCCTATTGAGAAATAAAATACAAGAGTCAATAACGATTCCAATAATCAATAGCATTTTTAAAAAAATCTAAATGTTTCTAGTTCTATAGGAAATTAGGATAGAAGGACTAGTATCCTATTCTGTCCTACTGTATACAATAAGTAATTATGAATAACTTCAATTGCAAATGAGACCACAGTGCTTCTGTATTAATCCAATGGAAAAAAATATTTTCTAAGCCACATTTGTCTCGCTGTATTGAATATTTTTACAGTTATATGATATATGCAGATGACTTACAGGACTCAATAACCTTGTTTTTGAAATTCATTCCAACATTTTTTTTAATTGCCAATGAATAATTTTACACAAAATATTCAAACACATTTCAAAAAGTGGGATTATAGAGCCCTGTAAGTCAGCTACATTTATTATTATAAAATAACCATTTGCGAAAATATTCAATACAACTGGAGAAATGTGGCTTCGAAATATTATTTATTTTTTCATTGGATAATCACAGAATCACTTTGGTTTGGAGACCCACGACCATTCAGTCTCATTTCTGTTACATAAAAAAAAACAAATACAAATTTTGCTAATGGTTGAAACTCATTAAAAAAAGAGCATGTTATTTAACAATCAAGTGTTATTTATAAGTTTTATTTTAATTAATTACTTTAATAGCAAAGTTTAACATGCATATCAATATGCAGAGTGTATTATGTTAGGTTAGGTTTGAATTATTGTCCTACTAGAGCTACACGAGGGCTATTGTCGACGGGCATCGTATTTTAGAACCACAGTCAAGTGATGAGCCGACACCTGAATAAGCACCCAATGGAACTGCTAAGGGCGACAATGTATGCAGCGTTAGAACTTTGATGGATATTTGAAGTGCACTCCCTTATACAGGGAATTATTCGTGGGACATTTTTAGCTGCACGGGCCGGATGGTTGGCAGTTATTTTGGCGATGCCCAGACCCGAACCTGGGACCTTTTACATGCTAGGCGAATGCCTAACCAACTGGGCTTCCCAGCCTCTATGTAGAGTGTATTAATAAATAATTAACTGCCATTTTGTATTAGACAGTATAACTTGAATTCAAACTAAAATAGACAATGAAATGTATTCTTACTTTGAACAGTTGCACTCCAATGACACCGAACATGAAATTGAGTAAAAATGTGACCAACATGATATTTCCTATGGTTTTGACGGCAACAATGACACATTGAACAACATGCTGGAAAATAAAATTTAAAGAGTTAACATTTTGTAGTGTCACTCAAGGGACTGCATCGTTTCTGATATTATCAACAAATAACCTTTAAAGAAGATTAAATATATTGAGTTTAGTAAATCATGTGTAATATGTATTATGCTATTATTTCAGTTATACAGTGGTTGTTGCCACTCGTTTAACATTTGGCACTTCCGCTTAGCATTGTATTTATGTTCGGTGGATCTGGCAACAGAACGAGAAGTTGGTTAAAAGTGTTTGTAATCAAACGATAGCGTTCCTTTTAATAAGTTCTAATTAATAATAGATTAATTTACGTTTAAGTTACTCATTGTGTACGAAATATATCCTGCGTATGTATATTTATGTGTATTGAGTAGTGTCTTCAATAAACTATGTACCACTGATTACGAAGTTTTATTTGAGTAACAACAGTGGTATCTATGTAAGCAATTTTTACCCAATGAGCATTAGTAATAGTTTAATTTCTCCAGCTAACAACTTTTAGGTTATGTTAGGTTTGAATTATCGTGGCACTAGAGCTGCAAGACGGCTATTGGCGACGGGCATCGTATTTTAGAAAAACAGCCAAGAGACAAGCCGACACCTGAATAGGCACCCAACGCAACCGTTAAGGGCAATGGGTCAGTGTTTTTTCATCTATTACATTCCATTTTGAAGTTTTAGTTGCTAATAACCTTCATAGATAACAGTAGTAAAAGTGTATTCAAATTTAAAGAGTGAAGTTATTAACTGCTGTGAAATTATGTCTTTAGCAGTATTCAAAGTATAATAATATTTAAATACAAATAAATTGTTTTGAAAAAATAAATTATAATTCAAGAGGGTTGTTTTTAAATATATTTAGTAGTTTTTTAGTCATTCTTATCAAAATTGGAATTTTGAAGTTGGTTGTTAATACATGGCAAATTTTAAAAATTGAAATTATTTAAATTCCAACGTAGTTAATTTTTTTCAGTATTTTTTTCCCATAATGTACAAGTATTAAACATACAAATATATTTTTGGGGGATAAAAAAAAATTAATGCATTACAGGGTTCAGTGCAACAAAGTTTTTGAATCGATAAAGTACATAAATTTATTATTACTTACTTTCAAACCTTTGGCACGGTTAATAGCTCTTAAAGGACGTAAAACCCTCAACACTCGGAGAATCTTGACAACTGAAATAGCACCATTGCTGCAAAGAATTAAATTGATAAACAAATTAACATTAAAAAATATTTGGATTTATAAATAAACCTGACTGCTATACGATTTCAATGGCTAAATTGATAACAAGAATAACATATGAAGCAGAACAAAAAATTGTAGTACAATCTACTGGAAATTGACAAAAAATTAAAATTTCAGGAGTCTAAGAATACTAGGTATTTTTTCCAGGGCTCAACTAATTCAGTTTTCCTAGAAGCTGGAAAAAATAATTCAATTTCTAGGAAGCGTGGGAACCCTATTATTTGCACACGAGAACTTATAAGTTTTTGTTGTAAAGTAATAATAAACTTATTTGTTCTGTTTTAGAGTCCTTCCAATTAAAATGCAAGGCTCAAAAGCACTTTCTTCCTCTAACCTTGCCTGTGCAGGGTGGTAAAAAATCCTCGAAAAAAGTTCCCTGATATTTCCATGATTTCCCTGATACTTTCACAAAAATTTCCCTGATTTTACAATTACCTAGATAACATGCAATACACATAATTCAATGCAGTACAGAAAATTTAATCCAGACCTAGCGGAAATTAAGACTTTCCGGATTATGGGGTAGCCTACCTAACTTTTTCACATTTCCGAAAATCTTAAAAAGTTTAGAGAAATCGTGCATGTGATTAGAAAATAATTTTAAAACAAAATTTGTGAGAGAGATTGATCCTTCAGGAAAATAGGATTAACCAGAATATATATATATATATGTATATATTTGATCAAGCATCCCTTACTAGTGATCACAAAAACCTAAACCTGCTGTTTAATAGAGTTCCAAAATAGAAAAAAATTCCCTGATATTTTTACAAAATTTGAAAAAATCCATGAGAATTCCCTGATATTTCCAGAATTAAAAAGTTCCCTGATTTCCAGGTTCTGTTACCACCCTGCTGTGGTTTCACAGGGACTGCTTGAACTTAGTTGTTTTCATTTCCGCCCACCCTTCCTGAGTTTAGAAAGCAATTGCAATTAACCTCACAGGAGACACTCAAACAAGGTGGGTTTAGAGTTCAGTTGAGTAGTTACCATTGCACTAGAGCTAGACATGGTAACAGGCAGGGCCTGTTCCAGAAAAACTCAGACTATCAGCAAAAAATGTTTGGGGGGGGCTCTTTACGATTAGGTTAGGTTTGAATTATCGTCGCACTAGAGCTACACAAGGGCTATTGGCGACGGGCGTCGTATTTTAGAACCACAGTCAGGTGACGAGCCAACACGTGAATAGGCACCCAACGCAACCGTTAATGGCGACATCGTACGCAGCATTAGGACTTTGAAGGATATTTGACATGCACTAACTTACACGGGGTATTATTCGTCAGACATTTTTGGCTGCACGGGTCGTTTATAGATCGGCAGCTATTTTGGCGATGCCCGGACCCGAACCAGTTACCTTCCGCATGCTAAGCGAGTGCTTAACCGACTGGGCTTTCCAGCCCTTGGACCTCTTTACAGAAAATGTTGTGTATGATTCAAAGCAATGATGATGCTATATGACAGATGTATAAAATATTTGCTACAATTTGATGTTGTTGTTGTCTTGGCCATGAAATGTGTAAAGAAAGAGTCAAATTGCTCCGAAGCTGTCGTAGACAGCCTCAGTGACTTCAACTGCTTTCTACAATTTGATAAGCTTTTTTATAGAAATCGATCAAAATAATCACATTTGGACAATTTCTCAGTCAAAGTGGAGCAAAAAGCAAAGGGGAGTATCAGATTTTTTTTGTAACTTACTGATACTTTGGGGATTTACATCATTTTGCATAATAAAACCTGAATTTTAGGGGGCCCAAGGCCTAACGAGCCTTATGAAGGAACAGGCACTGGCAACAGCCATGTTAATTTAGAACTTCAAGCTAGTAAATGACAATTAGAACAACAAGGCTCACAACATTTCCTGGAAAACCACACAAGGGTTCAGGGTCAAAAAGTGCTGTTGAAGCTTGAGTCGTAATCGGAAGGACTATTGTGTTAATTGTGATTGCAACCTCAATAGATTTAGGTACCCAAAATTTAGCTTAACTTTAACCAGTAATAATGTCATCTTTATGAAAAGTTGTAACATATTCACGGTGCTAACTAGCTTCGTAATACTAACCAGAACAAAACTGATTTAAATGTGTGTTGAGGATTGATTTTTACATTAAGGACGAATGAGCATGATCAACCACTGGTCTCCAAACCAAAGTGCCTCGGTGTTAATACAATGGGGAAAAAATATTTTGAAGCCGTATTTCTCCCTCTGTATTGAATATTTTATTTTCACAATTTTTTTTTAAAACATAAATGTAGAAACTTACAGGCCTCTTTAGTTGCTTCGGATATTTTGCGTTAAATTATTTATAGAAAATTCAAAAAATAAAAATAATTAAAAAAAGGTTGGAAAATATAAATAATACAGCCAGAGAAATGTGGCTTATGTCCCTTCATTGGATTATCACTGAGGTACTCAAGTTTGGAGACCCGCTGTCAGGCTGGCTCATTCACACTTAAATACAACACATGTAACTACACTCTGTGCCAACCTAATTTGGGTAAAAACAAAGAGTAAAAAGGCAGATGGAAAGGTGTGGTTGGTCTGTTGGTTGAAAACTCTTGTAAGGCAATATTTACATACAAAATGATCTGAATACAATTTAACCAAAATATACTTTTCATTCTCATAAAATTGCCAAATTTTCTCTAATATTGAAATCTGTTAGACCTTAAATGAAATTAATTTTTTAAACATGTTTTCTGGATGGATTCACAAATAATTAACGGAACTCTTAACATCCGCGGAAGAGGATCTTCTCCATAGAATATTTCTATTTACCCAACTTGGGCAAGCAAGGAGTGCATATACCTCACCACAGTTTAAGTATGCAATATACAAATGTTCTACGGGAAAAGTTCTAATTTCTGAGTGTGAGAATCAAATAAAAAGTTTTTTCATATTCAATAAATCACTTTATTCGTTATTTCAAGACATAGTTTTATTATTTTTATTTGTTTTTGCTTCAGTTAGAGTGTAATAATAATCATTTTTTCCTTCGATTTTGACGCAACAGTGCGAACGAATATCAGGGCGGACATATCGCGTAGGAGCGACCAATCAGAGAGGCAACATTCATATTGTTTACGCGCGATTCATCTGCGTAGATCATTTTAATGCTGCAAACTTAAGGTGTGTTTTGGTATAATAATGTTTTATTTTGGCATTTTAATTGTGATTGCAATCAATAGATTTAGGTACCCAAAACTCAGCTTAACTTTAACCAGTAATAATGTCATCTTTATGAAAAGATGTAACAGATGCACAGTGTTAACTAGCTGTGTAATACTAACCAGAATATAACTGATTTAAATGTGTTTTGACAATGCTTTTCACATTACGTGCCAATGAGCACGATCAACCACAGGTCTCCATATTCACTCAGTATTAATATGGGGGGGGGGGAATATTTTTAAGCCATATTTCTCCTTATGGATTGAATATTTTCACTAACAGTTTCTTTTTAAACATAAATGTAGAAACTTGCAGGCCTCATTAGTCCCACTTTTTGAAATAGCTTTGAATATTTTGTGTTAAATTATTTATTGAAAATTCAAAAATAAAAATGATAAAAACGTTGGTAAAACTATTTAATACAGCCAGAGAAATGTGGCTTAGAATTAAATTGGATTACCACTGAGGTACTTTGGTTTTATAGACCCGCGGTTAGGCTGGCTCATTCACCCTTAAGGTAGGCGAATTCCCCAAAATTCTAAAATTTTTATTATTGCTTTAATTTTTTCCAGATTTTTCATACTGATTTCAAATATAATGAATAATACTATTTAGGAATTTTTTTAAAAATTTAAATATAATTTAATTATTTTAAACAGTGTTTTTCTACTAAAAAAGGAGGTTTACACTAACAAGTCTACCACATTGAATTTTCATCCTATAAACATTAATTATGTGTTAGATTCTTCGTTTTGAACTGAAGCATGCAATGACCCTCTAGAGTTGCATACAAATTACAAGAAAAGAAGTTATTAAGAAAAATGTTATAAATCAGCCACAAAAAAAGGATTTTTTTCGATTACCTTACACTTGGATATTTTTTTAAAAAAAAAACTTATATATTTACACTGGATGTTAGAGGTTCATGGCACAGATATATATTGAAATAGCATCTGTAAAAAATTTCAGGTTAATTAATGTAAAACTTTTTATACTAGAAGTGTTGGCGCAAACCCCTTTTTTTAGGTGAAAAACACCGTTTAAAATAAATCAATTTTATTTAAATAAAAAAAGTTGCCTAAAAATCATTGTTCCTTATATTTGAAATCACTATGCCAAATTTGGAAAAGATTTAAGGAATAGTAAAATTTTTAGAATTTTGGGTATTCGCCTAACTTAAATACACCACATGAAATTATAGATGTCATGATTTAGAGCAACTCACTCAAAGCCAAAGGAGATGAGGGAGACTGACACCACGAGGATATCTAAAAGGTTAAAAGCACTGCGGCAGAAGGAGCCCTCGTGGAAGATCAGCCCGTATGTCATCGACTGAAAAGGAGAACAGCAATTAACCCTTGCACTCCCAGTTATGCCATTTGGCATCATCATGTATCTGATCGTAATTTTTAAAAATAATAGGGCTGACATCTATTGGGATTAATAAAAAAATATTTTCTTATAGAAAAAAGTTTGAAGAATCAAATGATGTTCTGTTTGATATCTTGATTGGCTATAGACGATCAGAAAAAATTTCTAAATTGAGGATGCCAAATTGTCATTGGGACCTGAAAGGCTTAATTATAAAAATAACACATAGTTAGTATGTCGGACCAAATAATTTTCTGCTTAAATAAAATTCTGCTATTTCACTCCATATTTCATAATTTGTAAATTCTGTGGGGAAAAAATTACATTCTTAAGTTTTGAAAGACATTTGCAATCGGCAGTTTCAGATTTTAAGTGTTATCAGTTGGACAGCAATAAAATTAAGTCTTGATTAGTTAAACTAAGAGTACCTGGATTTCTAACTAACCAACTGCACTTCTAAATGAATTAAAGTTTGCATCATCTTATCACAATTCGAGATACATGTTAAATAGCATAGTGCATAAAATGTAAAGCTTGTACAACTAATTTCTAGATTTTTTTATTTAAAATATTTTAACAAGTAGCAAATTAAAAATGAGACTTAAAACAGTAAAAATTTATGGTCAAACTTACCTTTAAACCTATTTCTATTGTAAAAACTGACGTAAAAAAGATGTCGAAGTAATTCAATATCTGGAAGAAAATTAAATAGAATGAGTTTCACAATAAAAACAAAAACTGATGATAAACTTAACATTTATGTCATTTCATTTGTAGAGCTTAGTGGAAGAACGTGCTAAATGACATTTTTGAAAAAATTGCGATTTTTGTGTCAATGAACATATTAACTTCTATATTAACGATAACAAGTTTCCCCTTTTTCAAATATCTTAAGTTTAGTAAATTTTTTTATGACTTTCAAGTACTGTTTTTAATAGATCCGAGTGCAAACCAAAAACTTTAATACATTCATTTTCTTGTATTTAACTTTTTGTCACTTAGCACGTTCTCTTCATTTGTGAAAGATGCTACCAACTAAGAAAACTAATGAAAATTGCCAATTTTAAATTTAAAAAAATTAAGTTGCAACTAAAGGACAGTGTTTGGAATTTTTTTTCTGAGTAAATCTTTCATGAAAGCTTGTTTTTCTGAAATGAATTTTGGTATGATTTTTTGGGAGTATTTAAGAAAAGTACTAGTATGGAGTATTTTGGCTAATAGCCCCTAACCCTCTGACCTTAATACTATTATGCAGTTTAACTTAAACAGCATTTAATGGTGGAGCTATTAAGAAAATATCTTCAAATTTGGGCATGATACACAAGAGGATTCATGGAGTTAACATATATTATTGACACAAATACTAGGTGAGGCAAATAAAAGTGGCCCCAACGTAGAGATAAGTATACGACAGAAATGTTACCAAGTCAAAAATCAATACAAAAACAGGTTTGCTAACTGAAGCTATTGATTGCTTCAATATTAAGCCAAAACAAACGCTTGGCGACTTATTTGCCGGCAAGTACCCGATGGTTTGAGAAGCTAGTTGAAATGTAATATAAACCAGGTTTGTAGAGCTGATCAATAAAAAGTTCCCACTAGTGCTTCTTTCAGTAGTAATTTATCCCAGAGAATCAGACCTTTTTGTTTTAGTTAATACAAAACATTCTAAATTGATTGCAAGACACAAAATGTGCATTATGGGACGTCTTCATACAATACGAACTAAGATCTGAACTTGCCACTTGTCTCAGAGTAGAGTAGCTCTAATGTGAAGCTAATCCGATCTAACCGATGCAAAAGCAGGTTTCAGGTGGCTTCAAGAGTTTTGCTCATCAATCATTTAAACGTATTCCTATCTCTAGACCGGGGCCACTTTTATATGCCTCACCCTGTAGTTTATTGGTTGGTAAAAATATACTTGTTTCGGTGAGACTCAAAATGCTTGCCTCCATCAGAAAGACACACAACGCAAACTAACAGTCGACAATGTAAAGCAGTGAAACATGATATCCCGAAAAGGGGTGGAAAGGGAGGGGATAGTGAGTGGGAGAAACAAAATGTTATTCTGTTGTTATGAGGCTTTTCCAAATTGAGGAAAACTCTGGTATGTTGGAAGCCTCATAACAGAATACAGTTTTGTTCCTCTCACTCACTATACCCCCTCCCTATCATGCTTCACAGCTTTACGTTGTCAACTGCTGGTTTGTGTTGTGTGTTTTTCCGATGAAGGCAAGCATATTGAGTCTTGCCGAAATATGCAGATTTGCACCAACTAATAAACTATTTAAGGCCCAGTGGCCTAGTAGTAGTGTTTGGCATCGCCACTCCACCCGGGATTGAGTCCCGGATGGGGGAGGTTGACTCAGACTTTCATCACGTATTATGTGGGTCGATAAAATGAGTATCAAGTATGCTTGGGAACTGAACACTAGGGGCTCCCTTGATGCTAACTACCTTACCAGAGTTAGCTAAAATGACGAGTTAAAAAAAAACTTGCTGCGAACACAAGATTCGGAGTAAAAATTGGCTGCAAAAAATATTAATAAAAATAATTAACTTTTTTAACCCGTAGGCTATCGTGGATTTATTATACATTATAAAAACGCAAATTGTATAGAAATTGCACAGAAAGATGTTAAATTACTAAAAATAGCCAAAAAACGTTTAAAAAAAACCCGGTAAAATACATTGGTAAAAAAATAATAATAATAAACGTTGGTAAAAATGTAAAAAACGTTCAAATTGATTGCAAAATCTATAATCCCTATGGGCAAAAGTCATGCATACATATTTTTTAAATATTGAAACATAATTTTTTTTAATAACCTGAAATTTTCTGCAAGAGTAAAATATTTTCCGCGAACGGCGTTCGCGCGTTCGTCTATATTATCCAACCCTGCACCTTACCGGGACATGCCTAGGCAATCTAATCGGCTGTTGAGCCGAGGACATTTAGTTTAGTAGTAAACTATTTTGTGCCAATAATCAAAGTTGTTTACTTGATCCTCTCATGGTGCAGGCGTTGTTTACCTTGTTGCGTGGTGTGTTGGAGGAGAGTGGGTCCTCTGCTGCCAACATGGCGCTGCTGATGAGGATGCACGCCAGCACTATGTTGCCAAAGAGACTGTGGTTGATCACCTTCCAGCAGAAAACACGGATGCTAGAAATAAACACATGGAACATCACACACACCATCAAGGTTAGACTATACTTGAGTGTGCCCTCGCCAAGCTGGGCGATGTTGGTACTTTTATATGGGAACGTCTATATTTTAATAAATACGCATTAAGTTTTAGTTTTGTTTAGCAATCATGAATCTGATTGGTTTAGATTAAAGAATTATTTTTGAATGCCCAGATTCTGATTGGTTTAAATGAAAGCGTTATAATGTGGTCATTGCAATTTTTTTATGTACTTCTGATTGGTTGATGTCATGGATGGACCGCATTGTCATGATTCTGATTGGTATCAAAGCATTATTTTTGAATGTCCAGATTCTGATTGGTTTAAATAAAAGCGTTATTATGTGTTAATTGCATTTTTTTTTAATGTTTTGACAATTGTTTTAAAAATTTTTACAATGCTACATTGAAATTTCATTGTTTTGGTTGCATTACTGTTTAAATGGTGTTCCACACAAGCAAAACTTAAGTTTAAAAATTGCCACTTTTGACAAGGGGCACCCTGAAGTGTAGTTTTACCACAATCAAAAGAGTCAAATGTTTTGGAAACAGTAAATCGGAAATTCTCAGGGCACATAGGCAGTAAGTGTTAAGCTATAAGTCCATTCACCTTTTTTTTTGCTTAAAGTTTCAGATAACAGAGATAAAGTATTTACTTAAACATTTGCACTAGCATAAATGATACTTAACTAGTTACTTAAGTTCTTGTAGAAATTAAGTACTTAAGGCTTGTACCCATTCATATACCTGATAAAATTCTTATGGAAATATGCAATGATCTCGGGAGAATGAGGAAATTGAAAGTTGAAAAAAAAAGCGGAATTTTGCTCTTTTGCTGCAACAGCAAATTTTCAAGATATTCAATTTCCAACTCACCAATTCGTGGGGCCGAATATGAAGAAAGCATTGGCCTCCGGAATGGGCAGGATCTTATTGGGCATGGCCTCTATTTCGGACAGCCTCCGAGGGCGGGCTCCCGTGGTCGACCCCGCCCCTGACTCCGCCAGATCCTCCTCACATTCCTCATCTTCCAGTTCGTCTTCTGCACACTCATCGTCACCTGTTGCCAACAGAAATCATACACAAGTATTATTAGTTTTAGCTTGAATTAGCGTCGTACTAGAGCTATGCAAGTCAAACCACAGTCAGGTGATGAGCCGACACTTAATTGATTAAGCAGCCAACGTAACCGTTAAGGGTGATGTCATACGCAGCATCAGGACTTAAGGGTATTTAATGTGCACTCCCTCTGCACAGGGGATTATTCGTCTGACATTTTTGGCTGCACAGTCCGTTTATAGGTCGGCAGTTATTTTGGTGATCCCCGGACCCGAACCTTCCAGGTAAGGTGAACGTCTTAACCAACTGGCTCCCCAGCCCAACAAGTATTATTAGAGTTGTAATGACTAGGTTGCATACCAAATTGAAAATCTTGGGGTGAATTTAGAAAATATTCAAGTAAGCAAAGCACCGCTAGTTAAACATTTAAAGTTAAGTAAAATTCAGCAAAATGAAAATGATAAATGGGACTATAAAAGTTTGATGCATTTGGTCTGAAGACCAGGTTCTCTCTGATACCACACATACCTATTAGACAAAACGTAGATGTCTAAATGATTGTACTTTCTTTATGGTTCACTAAGAGCGTTCATGTCGGAATTATTTTATAAATGCGACATAAAGGCAGTGTTTTACTAAAACATCTTTTGAAATATCTAACAATCAAACTGTAACATTCATAACTAGTAACATTTGAAATATCTAACAATATAACTGTAACATTAACAAACAAACTGTAATTGTATTTAACTTAACTCAATGGCAGTCGATTTGAACGTCAAATAACAACATTGTAACAAGCATATAATGTAATACAGTGTTACCTCCTCTAACGGACACCTCTAAAAAGCGGACACCTCTAAATAACGGACACTTTCTCAAGTCCCAGTCCCTTCACATAGGTTACTTAATGTAATTCCCTCTAAATAACGGACCCTCTAAATAGCGGACGCATTTTCAATTTTTTTTTTATTTAATTCGGCTATCAATCCCAATAAAACTCATTTTTGCATCCAAATATTTTTGCACCTTCATTCTCTTATCGCTAAACTACGTATCGGTGACTGTTCTATGACCTTCTAGTAACCCTTAGAATGACCACCATAGCTTTACAATGGTTTCGACACGCCCCATGTCAATTTAACCCCATTATTCGCGAAATCTTCTCTTTCTGAGAATTGAGAGGGAGTGAATGCAATCGTCCCTTAAGGGGGAATGGGCATGCAGGACCGGGGGGCTCCAAACTCAAGTGCCTCAATGTTAATCCAATGGGAAAAAATTATTTTCTTTGCCACATTTCTCCGGCTGTATTGAATATTTTTACAAGCGGATTTTTTATGTGATAAATGTAGCTGACTTACAGGTCTCTACCTTCCCACTTTTTGAAATTGCTTCGAATATTTTGTGTAAAATAATTTATTGAATATTAAAAAAAATATTCGTACTAATTTCAAAAAGTGGGAAGATAGAGACCTGTAAGTCAGCTACATTTATCACATAAAAAATCCGCTTGTAAAAATATTCAATACAGCCGGAGAAATGTGGCAAAGAAAATAATTTTTTCCCATTGGATTAACAATGAGGCACTTGAGTTTGGAGACCCCCGGTCCTGCGCGCCCATTCCCCCTTAATCCACTGAACCTGTTTGACCGCTTTCCTCGAGTTGTTGTGTCCGATTTCTAATTGCTCATAATCCAAAAAAGTCGAATTGCTAACGAGTAATGAGAGCTGATTTAGATTAAGTAAAATAATGTCTTAAAGGAGAAAAAGGTTAACGTTGAAAGAAAAATGGATATTTTGGATGTTGCTGAAAAAGAAAAGCTAAGTGTGAGATCTACTGCATAACGTTTTAGAGTTGGAAAAACGCAGATAGGCTGTGATATTTATTTCTGTTTTTTTAGGCATTTATAGGATGGTTTATTTTACCGAATTTCCGGACAAGACTTTGTGCTTCAAAAACGAAAAATATAGTGGCGGCAAAATTTAAAAAGAACGTTTAATTAAAGCATGTTTATCTTGCTGAGTTGCATAGATTTTAAAATACAATCAAACATTAACTAATTGTATTACAAATCAAAGTTATTAAATTTATTTTCTTTAGTTTAATTAGTAATTTTAACCTTTCGTTAAGTCATGTTTTTGTTTTCAAAATTAAAAATTTACCCCCCCCCCCCCAATAACGGACACCTCCAAATAGCGGACAAAAGGTCCGGCACCGCGAGTGTCCGGTATTCAGAGGTTTTACTGTATATATTTTTTATAATTATGGATTAAATGTTAAAGCACAGCAGACATCCACAACTACAATTTTTAAAAATAAGCAATACTTGCCTTTTTCTTCATCTGAATTAATTTGAATTTTCACTTGATTCTGCAAAATAAAGATCATTATAATAGGAAATGCAAACCAATGAATGATGTTTTTAAAAGTTGCAAGGCATTAAGCAAAAAAATATTTTCTGAAATATAAAACTTACCATTTTGTCTGTGGCAAACCTAAATCAAGAAGAAAAAATGGTTAATTAAAAAAAAATTATTTAAAAACAGTGTAGTTAGTACAAAAATTCACAACTTCTATTTTTTTTTTTAATATTAACTTTTTAGTTTCAGAAAAAATTAAATAACAAATTGCTATAAAAAAGTTGCATTTTAGTTGAAAATTTGTTTTTATTCACATGTCATTGCCTTTTTCTAACCTAGTCAGACCAGGAACATGGATGTTACAAATAAAAATTCTCTGAAAAAAGTGGGACCCTCGCTACCCAAAATAAATAATTTGCCCAACAGAATGCCATTAGTACGTACTAACATTATGATCATTTTTATATGTTATCGATAGGACGATGCATCATTGTCGATTTTTGAAATAATTGCCAATTGGTTTTTAGATTTTGACTTAGAAAAAAATGTATCTATCAGCTTTGAAAAACATCTGAATGCTACTAGAAGCCAATGCTTTGTTTGGAAAAATATAGAACATTTTTAAACACAAACATTTAATAGTTATATTTGAACCTTTTGAGGTACTATTTATTCAAACCTTTAGGTATTTTTTTTATGATACTCTTTGAAAAATTATAATGGTCGGTCTGCGCTGTTATGACTTCATAGCCAGTTACCTATATCTGTCGAACGCCATAATCACTAAATCCTGTCAACAATGCTACCAATAGTTTCAATTAGTAATTTTCTTAGTAGAATGCTCTGAGTATTGACATTATGAGCATGGAATCCTGGATTATTGTACATGATAAGGCTAGACCGAAGAGTCAGCAGTGATTATTTAAATAGTTAGCCATTGGGCATGGCATTGGTCGCCAGTTTTAACTTAACTTAGAGACAAAATTGGTCCATCCGCCTTGAAAACATCTAAATGCTGATGGAAATCAATGGTCTTGATAGAGAAAATATAGAGCATTTTATATTTATATTTGAACTTTTTAAGGTAAGGTATTCTTCATTCATACCATTAGGTATTTTGCTACTAGTTCGATAAATAAGCGATTCGATAAATAAGAGATAATCATAATAACTAGTTTGATAAATAAGCGATAGCCGGTCCTCGGCTTTGTGAGCATTATGTACAAAATGACCAGCTACTCATGTTTTCAGACCGCCATAATCACTAGATCCTGTCTAAATGAACAAAATGTTAGTTAAAAAATGTCTAATTGAGCTCAATTAAAAAAAAGCTTCTCTTACCCTACGTGGTTCCCTTCCACTTGGCTGGGTCTGCGCTTGCACATCTCGTCGTCCATCTCCTCTTGGCTCCCTTTGGCGCCCTCTTCCTCCGCCACCACTGCCCCTTCCTCCTCCTCCTCTTCCTACAAAGAAGCATTTTTTAGCGTTATTGGGTATTAACTGTTACTACGCAGCTCCAAACAATTAGAAGGGTGTATGGTTTAAACTTTTCACCAACAGATTCCATTTGGTTAGGTTAGGTTTGAATTATCGTCGCACTAGAGCTACAGGAGGGCTATTGGCGACGGGCGTCGTATTTTAGAACCACAGTCAAGTAACGAGCCAGCACCTGAATAGGCATCCAACGCAACCGTTAAGGGCGACATCGTACGCAGCGTTAGGATTTTGAAGGATATTTAATGTGCACTCCCTTATTATTCTTCGAACATTTTTGGCTGCTCGGGCCGTTTATAGGTCGGCAGCTATTTTGGCGATGCCCGGACCCGAACCTGGGACCTTCTGCATGCTAAGCAAGTGCTTAACTGACTGGGCTCCCCAGCCCTCCCAGATTCCATTTGGAATCATAAGCTTGCAATTTCTTTATCATTTAGTTTAGCTTGCACGTATTTCAAATAAGTTTTATCAGATTCTCCATACATTTTTTTATAAAGTTATATTTTCTTTTGTATTGTTAGATGGAAGATTCAAGTCTTCTGAAGAATTAAATAATGTTTGTTTTAATTAAATAAAGATATGAAAAACATAAAATGAAATTCACACCAAAACAATTTTGTTAAATAAATGACCCCAATTGACCCCAAATACATGCATATTCAGATGTTTAAAATTTATTTTAACTCTGAAAGGTTAACAAAAGTATACCAAGTGCTCCCCTAATTGCTTTGGGCAGTGTAGATATGTACCTGTATCAACAGTGCAAAAAAATTCTCTGGCACTTGAATAAAAATATCTCCCACTCAAAGTTAAGAAGTGGGAGATTGTCTCTGTGCCGGGCAAAAATCCAATACAAAAACTTTAAATTTTAATGACACTGGGAATAGAATTTTCTTACTATGGTAGTTTATGTTATAGAGCACACTAATATTTAAACAAAATTCTAATGCAACTAACTTTTTCTACCCCACTCAAGCTGTCAGCATCTGCAAGATTGTCTACAGCAATAGCCAAGAAAACGTTTAACAGGATGTCTTACATGATGTTAAGGAAAAGAATCAATAATCCAAAAAATTAAAAAAAAAAATCACAATATTTCAACAGGGAAAAAAAGGTATTTTCTAACGATCATCATAAATTTATGTTTGCATAGCATGTATCATATCTTATCATACTCTATAGAAGAAATAATGTAGCTCCTATCTGATAAATTATTGAACTAATAAATAATAATTGATTTTGGAATATTTTTATTTGATTAAGTTTTAAGTATACAAAGCATTACCAAAACGTCAATGCTGAAAAACTTCGATATAGATGATATTTTGCTTTATGTAGAGAAATTATGCAAAATTGCACAGCAATTTAACCTTATTCGAGAACAGAGAAAAGCTTTGGTTCTAACCAGAAAGAAAAGTTTGTACAACACAACATTCTTTTCAGTAATGTAAGTATATTGTATTGTCCGAAACAAATGCAATTACAAAAGAACAAAAAATGAAAACGATGCCACTCGAACCGTTGCCCTTCAAGGCGTGAAACCATATGTCCATAGTCTTGGCCAAGGACGATTTGTAATTATTGCACACATCTATTATTAAAATAAAAAAGTACACTAATTCATAGATTAGACTAACCAGCTTAAATACATCCGACACTTCTGTTGTCATAATAACATTTTTACTTGTGATTTAATTTGTGATTTTTTGTGTATGTTGGTAAATTGATGGATGGATGGATGTTTGGGTTTTGTGGCACAAGGGCAACCAAGGCCATACTGCACCAAACACTAGGCATGATATGGGGTACGAGATAAAATATCATGAACAGATATGTTTAAAATGTTAAAATATTTGAGCCTGCTCAGAGTGACAGCTGGGCAGTCTACTAAAAAAAAAATGTAAAAAAATAAAAAGGTTAATTAATGGCATCTACTTTTTTTATGTTCTCCAATATGGTCTTTGCGACCCATGGTGTTCCGATTACTTTATTACTATTTAATTCCTTATTTTTGTTTTCTTCACATTCTTGTATGCATGTTTGTGTGCAATAAATTTAATATTAAAGTGAAGGATACAGTTGCCACAGATGAAGAGGATGATGAAGTAGATGCATGAGAGTGCCCCGTAGGAGGAGATCCCGTTGTACGCCCGGATGCCGTCGTACATCACCTCATTCCAGTCCTCACCCGTCAGGATCTGAGGAGAGATCAAAATTATTCATACCAAAAAATTTAATTCATTTGCTAAGAAATTAGATCTTGTAAATGGATCTTTTTAAAGCTCCCGATTAGCGGTCGCCAGTCGCCAACTGGCGATTATTACTACCTTAAAATGAAACCCCAGTCGCCAAACGTGATCATAATTTGTTTTTGTTCAACAAATAATTTATACTGCAGCTGCATTTCTAAAATAATAAAACGCTCCAATTCAATTTTGCTGGGAAGAAAGACTTGATGGCAGTTGTTGCTCATCGGTGACATTTCCCCCTCATCATTGGCCGGTGTTTTGTGTGGCGTAAATGGGGCTAGGCGACGAAAATCTTAAATGCAAATTAAGTTTTTAAATCTTGCTTTTACGATCTCGGCAAATTTGATTGATTTACAGCTGATTAAGATCTCAATTATTCATTTAAACAATTCTGATATGCGAAAATTTCATGAACAGAACAATTTTGGGCGATGCGACATCAAGAATTCTCCGAAACTAATAGTTGAACTGTGTGCGTGTATATACATAAATAAATTTCTCCTTTCAAGGCCAATTACATAATACTTAACTCGCTACTAAAAATCCAAATGTGGCTATCTTTTTTTTTTACTCTGGAAGCCACTGTCTACTATAAAAAATTCCCAGTCTAAAGCGTTAGATCTTTTAAAATTTCATGTTAAAAACTATTGTATATCGTCACTTAAGTACCTAAATGTGTCATCTCTCTCTGCACAACGGTAGAAATGTACTGAACGGTAATCCTTGGCATACTTTCCAAAATTGTGCAAAGTCAGCCGAAAACCCAACCAACCAAAATGAGCAAATAACGGTCAGATAGGTTTGCTGGAAACCGTCATTGTTGGGAAGTCAAAGAATTCAAATCAGTCAAAGTCACAGTTACCACAAAAATATTTATTGCCACAAGTAATGTGTCTTTAGCAATTGTCACAAGTAATTGAATCGTTGAGTGCAGAAACCACTACAGTAAAAAAATCCAAAAACTCGTTTTCAATGAAAATAAGCGTAGAAAGGCAAGATGCGTGTCGGATGCAAAAACTACGTTAGTCTGTTGAGTAGTTCCGTAAATACAGGACGTTTGTTTCGAGCATTGAGTGCAGAAATAGAGGAGGAGTTATTGTGTTTTTTCTCCCGCCTGAAAAATTTGAAATTTGTGACCGACGTTGTTTCTGCACTCACCGATTCAATTGATACAAGTAATGTGATACTCTAATCCCCGAGTGTAAATAATAGAGCATTACTTATTATTGGTGAAAATAAGCCCACCACAATGAATTATTTGCAAATGTCTGCTTATATTTTGAAAATTTGATTTTTCTGTGGACTTATTAGTTGTTCTTGTTCTCTGTTGTTAATGTCACACTTTAATTTTATTCTTTCCATTGTGTGCATTTTAACCCTCTAATGCATACTGTTACCGTTTGGTAACAAGTAACATAATCCACTTAATTCTATTAAATTAGAGCTCGACTCCTATACAAATCTATGTTTCTTTCATCTATTACATTTCATTTTAAAGTTTTAGTTACTAATAATCCTCATAGATGACAGTAGTAAAAGTTTATTCAAAATTAAAGAGCGAGGTTATTAACTTTTGTGAAATTACGTTTTTGGCAGTATTCAAAGAATAATAATGTTAGTACTAAATACTAATAAATTGTTTTGAAAAATTAATCATAGTTAAAAAAGGTTATTTTGAAATATTTTTAGTAGTTTTCTAGTCACTCTTATCAAAATTGGAATTTTGCAGTGGGTTTTTGTCATATAAAAAAATTTAAAAATTGAAATTATTTAAATTCTAATGCAGTAAAAAATTTTTTAGTATTTTTCCCATAATGTGTGAGTATTAAAGATACATATATATTTTCTGGGGATGAAAATAAAAATTCATGCATTAGAGGGTTAAATGAAATAAATTAATCAATAAAACTCCTTGTTGTAGCAAATACCTGGAAGACGGTGAGCAGTGCCTGCACAAAGGAGTCGAAGTTGTGGCGCGGCTTCTCCTCGAGGTTCTTGTAGTTGAACCTCCCCCCGAAGACCTGCATCCCCAGCAGGGCAAAGATCATGATGAACAGGAAGAGCAGCAGCAGCAGGGACGCGATCGAGCGCACAGAGTTGATCAGCGAGGCGACCAGGTTGCACAGGGACGTCCAGTACCTTCAAGTATTAAGAGTTACACGTCAGTTTAATTATGCAGTATACAAATGTTCTACGGGAAAAAGGGTAAATAGTTCTAATTTCTAAGTGTGAGAATCGAATAAAATTTTTTTTCACATTCAATAAATCACTTTATTTGCCATTTCAAGACATACTTTTATTATTTTTATTTGTTTTTGAATCAGTTAGAGTGTAATATTAATTACTTTTTCTTCAATTTCAACATAACATGGCGAACGAATATCAGGATGGGCGTATCGCGTAGGGAGCGACCAATCAGAGAGGCAAAATTCTGCTTGTTTACGCACGCTTCCTCCGCTTAGAATGTTTTAATGCTGCAAACTTAAGGAGTGTTTAGGTGTAGAGCGATGGATGCTAAAACGTTATTATGCTTCCCATTAAAGGGAATTTGGAGTAAATAACGTTCTTCCCATATTAAGGGGAATTTGAAGCAGGTAACGTTATCGGGACATTAAGGGGAGTCATATGGTTCTATCTTGCCCATATTAATGTTCCTAACTTCAAAAACATTTTTCTCAGGAAATTATATCATCATGAACTTTTTCATATTTTGTTCATTGTATATGGCTCCTTAATTTTCACTGAGGAATTTTAAATATCTCTGCTCAAAGAAAGCTATATAACTTTAAATCTGATCGTTTTGTGTTTTTACATATTTAAAAAAAATCATTGTATTTTTTTTTTTTTTTTTTGCCTTGAAAGATTCTCAGTTCAAAGCAAAGAACAATGTATAAGGAACAAAATATAAACGATCATGATGAACAGGAAGAGCAGCAGCAGCAGGGACGCGATCGAACGCACAGAGTTGATCAGCGAAGCAACCAGGTTGCACAGGGACGTCCAGTACCTTCGAAATTCAGATTCACCACGTTAATTTCCTAAATTTAGGAACATTTTTTCAGGAATTATACAAGATAATATCATTATGAACTTTTTTGTATTTTGTTCCTTGTATATAGATCTTTGATTTAAACAGAGGAATTATGTATATATATTTTTTGAGAAGATTCGTTTTGTGTTTTTAACATATATTTGAAAAAAAAAATCTGTAAAATTATTATTTTTTGCTTTAAAAAATTCTAAGTTTAAATCAAAGAGCTATTTCAGAAATATATAAGGAACACAATTTAAAAGAACATGATGAATAGGAAGAGCAGCAGCAGCAAGATGCGATCGAGCGCACAGAGTTGATCAGCGAAGCGACCAGGTTCCACAGGGACGTCCAGTACCTTCAAGTATTAAGAGTTAGAGCGATGGACACTAACACGTTATCATACTTCCCATTAAGGGGAATTTGAAGCAGGTTACATTATCCTAGCATAAAGGGGAGTCAGACAAATTAATATGGGCAAGATAGAACCATCTATCTTCAGAAACATTTTTCTCAGGAACTATACAAGATTATTATAAACTTTTTCGTATTTGGTTCCTTACATAGAGCTCTTTGATTTTCACTGAAGAATTTTAAATATCTCTGCTCAAAAATATCTCTCTTGTTTAGGTAAATTTTTTTAAAAAATCACTGGAAAAGTTTTTTTCCCTTTGAAAAATTCTCAGTTTAAATCAAAGAACAATATATAGGTAAGGAACAAAATATAAAAGATCATGATGGATAGGAAAAACAGCAGCAGCAGGGACGCGATCGAACGCACAGAGTTGATCAGCGAAGCGACCAGGTTGCACAGGGACGTCCAGTACCTTCAACATTCAGATTAGTTAGATTAGGGATTCGGCCATGTTGGTTTCCTTATTTAAGGAACTTTTTTCTCAGGAACTACAGGGTGAGGCAAACAGAAGTGGCCCCGGTCTAGAGATGGGAATACTTTGAAATGCTTGTCGAGAAAAACTCTTGAGGTCACCTGAAACCTGTTTTGCATTGGTTGGTCAACTAGCTTCTAAAACTGTGCGTAGTTGCCGGCAAATAAGTCGCCAAGCGTTTGTTTCGGCTTAATATTGAAATGATCAATAACTTCAGTTAGCAAGCCTGTTTTTGTATTGGTTTTAGACTTGGCAACATTTCTGTCGTATTCTTACCTCCACGTTGGTCCACTTTTATTTCCCTCAACCGTACTAATCTAGGGAATGTGATCTTAAGCAACAAAGAGGTGGTTCCTGTTCGGGTCGGCTAAGTATTAAGAGTTACAACCCACCTCAGTTTAAGTATGTTCTACAGGAAAAAGGGTAAATAGTTCTAATTTCTGAGTGCGAAAAATCAAATAAAATTTATTTCACTTTCAATAAATCACTTTATTCGTTATTTCAAGACATATTTTTATTTGTTTTTGCTTCAGTTAGAGTGCAATATTAATTATTTTTTCCTTCGATTTCAACGTAACATGGCAAACGAATAACAGGGCGGGCGTATCGCGTAGGGAGCGACCAATCAGAGAGGCAAAATTCTGTTTGTTTATGCACGTTTCCTCCGCTTCAAACATTTTAATGCTGCAATTTTGTTCCTTGTATATAGATCTTTTATTTAAACAGAGGAGTTTTAGATATTGCTTCTAAAAAAATGTAACTTTAAATCTGATCTTTGTGTTTTTTAAATAAATTTTTAAAAAAATCACTGTAAAAGTTTTTTTTGCTTTGAAAAATTCTCAGTTCAAATCAAAGAGCAATATATAAGGAACAAAATATAAACGATCATGATGAATAGAAAGAGCAGCAGCAGCAACAGGGAGAGATCGACAACACAGAGTTGATCAGGGAAGCGACCAGATTGGACAGAGACGCCCAGTAGGCCTTGAAATATTAAGAGTCAGAGCTACTGTTGAAAGCCAACAATGTTTGGTTTTTATGCAAGAATTTTTAATACCAATACTTTCCTACCTAACTAAATCAAAGCAGGGTTGGAAAAAAACATGTTTCTTTCGTTTTAAACATGTTTTTTTTTGTTTAAAACGCTTTTTTATACAATTAGATTTTGGTTATTGAACAAGTTGTATGGGTTTTAAAAAAAACATGGTTCTTTTTGTGTTTTGGTTTTCTATATTTACTTCCCTCTTCAATAATTTTAAGCATACGCTTTACATCTTTCTTAGTCAAAGAATCATCGAATACAAGAAATCCTTCGATTATCTTGCGATTTAGTATCTTCATTTGATTAAATTAGATGAGCTAATAGAAGAATTTATAAACTAATAATGTAATAGTTTATGTTTCATATTATTTCAATTAACTAAAATTATGTACTACAATGATAATTAGCATAAATCTCATAAATAGGAACTATAATAAATAGGAACAAACGTCAATAGTGGTGGGACCTAAAGTATCGAACGTGCGAATACAAGGTTTACCCTCCCATCCAAGTTTACTATTTATCACAATCTTAAATTTTTAAGGTAATACAGCATGGTCATATATCCGAAAATAAAACCCATATCAAATTTTTTGACTTCTTTTTGCACAAAGTAATTTTCCATCCACCATATTTTCCTTCTCCGCGCAGTAAAAAAATTTTAAACAAAATTGTTAAACAAAAAAAAAAAACCTGAATCAAAACCACTTCAAACAAACCAAAGTTAAAATTGTAAATAGTGTTTGAAAACTGGCATATAATTGTTGTAAACATTTTGGTTTGGTTTTCAGAATCAGAAGGTTAAGGAATAAACAACTCGTTCATCCAGGTTTTTTTTTTTAACATGGTCAATTTTTTCTGAATTTGTTAAGCAATTTTGAGAAAACTGTATTTTTGTGAATTTCTTTCTTTGCGTAACATTTCAAAACTGTATCAGGATTATACATAATTTTTTCATATGAATTATTTTAAAAGTGTATTTCATTCAGTGTTTAGAAATAATAAAAAAAATCATTAAAAAAGAGAACTTATTGTGAAAATTTTCAATGCAGACAGAGTAATTTGAATAAGAAAATAATTTCTTTCTATTGGATTAACACAGCTACAGGTTCGGAGACCTGCGGTCATTCAGTCTCATTCTCCCTAAACTTAATAAATATTGAAATAAGACACAAA
Organism: Hylyphantes graminicola; assembly: GCA_023701765.1. Lineage (NCBI taxonomy): Eukaryota > Metazoa > Arthropoda > Arachnida > Araneae > Linyphiidae > Hylyphantes > Hylyphantes graminicola. The sequence goes on from CM043112.1 coordinate 18,924,851, forward strand.
TATTAACGGCCAATAACAGGCCAGTGATCCAGCACAGTTGGTCCAAAGAATTTTACTCTTGAAGTATCTTAATTTATTGTTTAGAAAATACACTTGATCACAAGCAAATTTGCACTTACTTTGATGATAAAAGCCTCCATTTTTTGCGAAATAATTATATTTTGCCTCCTAACACTGCTTATTTCTGTGGTAATCCCAAAAATTTAACGATACGATACGGATATTGAATGAAAATTTAAAACTAAAAACAAAGAAGACTAGCATGCCTTGCGAACTTTACATTTACTTACTAGTGCCGAATTTGGGTTTTATAAATTTTTTGCTTATCTTATTTATCTTTCAAAAAATTTCAAGTTAATCAATTCCTATAAAGAGACAGCAGTTACCAAATAATAGAAAAAACCCTATCTCAAGTTTATTTCTTGGAAAATTTACGTTTTCGCTCTTTGTGATGGGTAGCACTGATACGCATACGAAAGATGGCGCTGTTTGCACTTTCAAAGCCAAATCGAAAGTTTCAATGTTTCAATAGTGAAATTTTTTTAATAAAAAATTAATACATTATTAATAAAAAAAGTGTGCCAGTACACTTTTTTTTGCTCCTTTAAGTTTTCGATAGAAAATCGGAATTTATAATGCGCGTGTTTAAATTAAATGGCTCTGGTATATTCCCACCATCAATTTTTTTAATCAGTCGAAAACAGAATTTCCAGTGTTAAAGGCCAAGGAATACAAAATGCCTTTCAAAAAAAGTGTCAAACGAACACAAAATATTTTAACATTCAAGTTGTAAGTGATCGCTAAACCGACAGCCGAATACCTGATTAGAAGAAAATATTCTGGTTGATCGGAAAGGCTTGAACCAGAACTACAAAAGTAAGCAGACTTCAGATCCACTTCATCCAAAGACAACAAAATAAATGTCAATTATTATGAGGCAATAAGTCCTCATTGGTGGATTACGTGAAAATTACTAAGCAGCAAAGTAAGTAAATCATTAAGCATTATAAGATTGCATATTTTTGGTCAGGCCAATTTGATACCAATGGGTGATTGGTCTGAACGGTCACCGATATTCGAAGATATCTTTGTTTAATCGTACTTCATCTTCAACTTTTAACTTAATTATTATAATTTATGAATTTAACTAGTTTATTGAAGATTATTTTTCATTGATATAGGTCAAAAATGGAGGAAACAATTTTTCCGTGGTTTTAATTTTAATCATGCGAAAATTTGCGGATTCTGTGAAAAAGCTGACCTCCGTTTGTAAGGCATTGTTTTAGTCCGAAGTATTTCGCCCTACACACGACTATATGCAGCCTTTATTAATGACTATCCTCAAACAATTGATTTAAAAATATCATGAATTTAAAGGTTATGCGTAGATTAAAATAAATATCAAATCTTTTCTCATCTTTTTATCCTTTTTTCTATGGATAAATATAACTTACTTAGTAACTTTAAATATCCTGAGCAGTCGAACACATCGTAACACAGAGACACCAAGGGGTGGCATGACACCGGTGTAAAGCAGCGCCATCTCTAGGATAGAACTGATGACCACGAAGCAATCGAAGCGGTTGAAGAGGCTAACAAAATAGCCCTGAAACCCGAGGCTGTACATCTTGAGGAACATTTCGGCTGTGAACAGTGCCACGAAACCCATGTTGCAATACTCTAGAGGAAAAAAAAGGGAACTTACAAGCCACACATCATTCTATAACTTCGTTATTAAATTTCTTAAGAGCAAAATAAGTATTATGGCCAAAATTCGCCTGCAAGATACTTGCTTGCTGTGATATTTTGATCCATCACGACTTAGCCAAAACTGATAATATAGTTTAAAAAAAATAATTGAAAAAGTTTAAATCCGAATTAATGAGAATAACAGTGATCGGAAGACAATTACGAACAATATTCGATGGAAGAGCTACATTTCCTGTAATTGAAATCGGCTCATCCGCAATACTTGAAAAGGCTTTATTCCTAAAACCGGCTATCAGATGGCGCTGATTTAATTTTATTAGATTAAATTTTAAGGGATTTATCGAAAATATGCCTTGAACAGCATCAATGAAAAAAAAAATTCTTTAAAAACAAACTCATTTTTTGCACAAATAACGAATGGTACAAGTCAGCTTCTTCGGTATCGATATTTTTGAAAGGCTTGAACTTTCTCTTTTATACCTGCCCGATCGTGATAGATCGGTCTTAAAGGGTTGTCTCGGGAGCAGGCGTGCGATTCATGACATATTTTAACAATTATTTTTTAAAGGTATTTCTGGCCATAGATAGGGTGACCAGACGTACTCGAGATTCTTTAGTAAAGTTTAGTTTGTTATTCAACTATAACAAACTATCTATAACAAATGTGCAGATAGTAGTCTTTCTTTAATTATTTTCAAAGAAAACCAAGGAAAATAGTTTTTGATTCATGAAAATTTAATGATGATTTTAAAGTTGAAAAGTTAAACACTGAAACAAATCTGGTCAGGCTAGCCAAAGACAAAATAAGGAATGAGTTAATCGAATGACCTTCTATTCAAAACTAAAGGTTTGACGTACTTAAATCATCACACTATGACACAATTATAAATAAACATTATAAAATAGTCAGGTACATAAATATATTAGTTCTAAAAAAACTTTTGTATTATGTACAAAGTTCGATTTCTGCCGGGTTAGGCTCTTCACAATAACTCTTTACCACTTGTTGTGAGGGCATAAAAGAGAATGTTCAAGCTTCTTAAAAATATCGGTACCGAAGCAGCTGACTTGTACCAGTCGTTATTTGTATTAAAAAAAACTTTTTTTAAAGGATTTGCTGGCATTAATGCTGTTTAACTCATTTTTTTTCGATAAAACTTCAAATTGAGTCTCATAATTTTAAATCAGCGCCACCTGACCGCCGGTCGAAAGGGATAAGAGAATGTTCAAGCTTTTCAAAAAATATCGATACCGAAGCAGCTGACTTGCATCAGTCCTTTATTAATTTTTATGACTATTTAATTCAATTTTTTTCCGATAAAACTCTTAACATTTGGTCTCAGAAACTTAAATCAACGCCATCTGAAGGGATCTTGAAGGTTTAATCGGCAGCTTTGAAATCGCAATTAGGGAAGTCTCTTACCCTGGAAGTCGTCAAGCCACTTGGGCTGGTGGTGGTGCTCGGAGGCCAGCGTCATGGTGTTGAGGAAGACCAGCAGGATGACCAGCCAGTAGAAGCCCTGGGACTTGACCAGCTTGCGGCACCAGCGCCCGACACGCCGGTTGTGCCGGTCAAACTGCTGCCTAAGTGGGGAAAAACACAAGAGGGAAGAAGAAAGAGTAAGAGCTACAGCAGGGTAGGTTGGTTTCGTCGAATTGCTTATTTTTGTTGAAGAGCTTAGAGGAAGAAAGTGCTATATGGCATTTTTGAAAAAGTTGAGAACATGTGACGACACCGACACCTACGATGGCGTCAGACGCCTTTTCGGAACACGGAGTTCCATGGAATTATTGTGCATAATATATATATATTTATATATATATATAATAATATATATATAAATATATTAATATATATAATATATATATATATATTATTATATATATATAATATATTATATATATATATATATATATAATATAAAAAATATATATATTAAATATATATATAATATTTCGAGTAAAATTAATTTCGATAATTTTTCAACTGATATTCCAAATCTGCAGCTTCTAATTGTTATGATGTACTGTGAGCAATATAAGAAGATGCCAGGTGAACATTATTTATTTATTATTAGTAGAACATAACTCGAACTTAAATAACGAAGGCTGGCATAAACAATAGAACTAAAGTAGAACCTAACATAACAGGTTTCCAAGTTGCTGGATCTAGCGAGGCAGTTCCTTAAATACTACGGGAACAACCTCGGACCTGCGCATAAAGTTCATGTCGTGTACAGATCTAATCTTTAACTTCTTTCTTCTGTAAGCTATCAGAAAATCATATACTTTAGTTCGGTTAAGATGCTAGTTCGTCATTGTTCACTTAAAATTAAAACTAGCTTATTTCTCCTAAAAAAAAGATATTTTTTCTCCACAAAATACTTGTTAAAAGCTTATAAAATCACAGATCATTTATACAAACTTCTCAAACGTTTCTATCATCATGCATACAACACTTATCAATTACTCGATATATCATTTGTCTTTATAAGAGCTTAGTAGAATAACGTGATATGACATTTAAAAAATTGAGATTTTGGGGTCAATGGACATTTTACTACTTTCTTCAACGATGACAAGTTCCTCTTTTTCATAAACTTTACGCTTAGTATAGTTTTTTACATTTTGCAAGTAAAGTTTTCAACATATCCGAGTGCAAACCAAAAACTTTAAAGCTGATTTCTTGTTTTCACCTTCTTGTCACTTAGCACGTTCTTCCACTAAGCACTTCTTTCAGATAAGGCTGCGGTCAAGAAAACACGCAATTTGCAAAGGTCACAGTTAGATAGATTCGAACACAAATGTGCTTACTTTTTGACTTCCCACCAGGACGGCGAAGATATGTTCTCCTGACTTCCGTTCTCGCCTTCAAGTTTGTCGGCCTCGGGTTCTGGAAGAACAAAAAAAAAAAGTTCTTCATTCCTTTAACGATGATTAACAAGACAATTTGATCTGCGAAACTAAGGACGAACTTGAACTGAAACGCTTCGTGCACATTGACCCTGCAATGCGATCGGTTTAAGATCCGCTCTGAGAACGCTCTCGAAACCCAGTATTTAACTTCCCAAACCATGCGGATTCGTGCTCAAGGGCGTGTAATCCATGCAAACAACAAGAACTCCAATGCCTACATCTTTTTAGGGGAGTTAACCAATGACATAATTGGAAAAATTCTAGAAATGTACAGATGGGTCGGTCCCATTGTTTTCGTTAAAGATTCATCCCACGTGTTCACGTTCTTTTTAAGGAATCCTTCAAAAGCAGGAATCTTCTGATTTGCTATTTTATTCGCCAAACGAGTAGGAACGATTCTTTTATCCAACAGTCATTTGCTGATAAACTGCTTTCCACACAAAATACGATGGGTTTCCCTGGACAGCTAAATATATTGCCCCGACTTCTGGTCCCCCTTTTCATGAAGAAAAAGGTGATACCTGACACATTTATCATACACCTAAACCGACATTAAGTTTGCAGTATACAAATGTTCTACTAGAAAAAGGGTAAATAGTTCAATTTTTCGAGTGTGAGAATCGAATAAAAAAAGGCGTTTCACTTTCAATAAACAATTTCATTTGTAATTTCAAGACATAAATTTATTATTTTTATTTGTTCAGCTTCAGTTAGAGTGTAATTTTAATTATTTTTTCCTTTGATTTTGACGTAACAGGGCGTACGAATATCAGGGTCAAAGGAGCAACCAATAGGAGCAGGCGAAATTTCGTCGAAAGCAGCGTTGTTTACTCAGTTTCGTCCGCCTAGTAAATTTCTCTGCTGCAAACTTAAGGTCGGTTTTGGTATAGATATTGAGCGTCAAAAAACAAATTAAACAGTTCGCTCGTGATTGTTCGAATGGCCTAAGACCAATCGTATCGTAATGTCATTCGTGCGGGGAAGAATCCGTTCCAGTTCAATTAGGAAACCCACAAAATCCAAGGGAAAAATCAATAGGGAAAATATTTTGCAAGGCATATTTTTCAGCGGTATTGAATGTTTTAAAAACTTTTTTTTAATGTGATAAACGTAGCTGACATACAGGGCTTTATAATACCACTTTTAAAAATTGCTTAGAATATTTTGTGTAAAAATAATTTATTGAAAATATGGAAAAATTGAATTGTTTTTAATTTTTAAATAGAATTTGAACCGATTTTTAAAAAAATGGGGATTATGGAGCCCTGGAAGTCAGCTTCATCATATAAAGAAGGCTATTGGTAAAAATATTCAATATATACGGGGAAATGCAGCTTAGAAGGTAATTTTCTCCATTGGATTAACAGGGAGACACTTTGATTAGGAGACCCAGCCTAATTGTAGCTAAGTACTGAAGACTATAAACTGCTAAACTATTTTTGGTAAGTCACTTTAACACGTTGGTTGCCACAGACTGGCTAGCGAGTCGCGTGGTTTCGATTCACCGATAACAGCACATTCTGATGAGATTCATAGTACAGCTGCGGAAATAAAAAAAGTACCACTAGTGATTATTTCTGCCGTTAAGTCACCCCATAGAATCGGACCTTTTAGAAATTGTAAACAATTAACATTCTGAGTTAATTGCATGGCACAAATTTTGCATAAGGGGTCATCTTCATATTAAAAATGTTACTAACTTTAAAATTTCCAATAGTAACACCCCTTTTTGAGTCCATATATTTCAAATCAATGACCCATGTTATTACGAAATGCCAAATTTTGTTAGTTTTTAAGCATTATTAGGGGAGTTAGAGACGTGCAAAGTTTAGGTCCCATAATGTTAAATGAGTTGCACATAAAAAACTATCCCAATCCATAAATAATTAAGATAATGAAACGAATTTTTTACTGAAAAGAAATTATAATAACCCAAACAAAATGCATTCAATATTGAGGTATTTAAAACAATTTTTATATTTTGTAATAATTATTATATTAATTTTTTAAAAAAATATGAATAGAAACCCCTTAATATTTTTACAGAAATAAATTCAAGACAGGAAGTTTAAGAAAAACCCCAATTTTTAAAAATTTTTATTCATAACTTGCTGAGTAAATCCCAAAATATTTTTTAATTACCCTTTAGGGGACTGTGCATAAGATTACATGTGTAATTCATAAATAAAGACTGCCTTGCATGCATGCTTGCTTGTCATTTAGAGATGGTCCCCAAAAGATCCACAAGTGATTCGATTGAATAACTCATCTAATATTCATTCAAATGTAACAAAAACTTAGATTTAAGGGTTTTCGAGAGTGCTTAACATTTCTAAGTTATTAAAATTGGGTGTTGCTATTGGAAATTTCAAAGTTCGTAACATTTTTAATATGAAGACGGCCCCTTATGCAAATTTTGTGTCATGCAATTAACTCAGAACGTTAATTGTTCACAATCTCAAAAAGGTCCGATTCTATAGGGTGACTATTGGCTGAAATAATCACTTAGTGGTACTTTTTTTTATTTCCGCAGCTGTACCATTTCGCCAACCGTTCTTATGAGTTCAAGTTCTTTTGTAAACTTGATAAGCATGATGGTCTAGTGGTTACACAAACTACACGATCTACAGGGTGTTTCATAATTGACCGGAATAGGAATTGATGCAATTCCGAAATATTGAGCCGGCCCCTCCGAAAAATAGTAAAAAGCCAATTGATCACGCGTTTTGGTCGTGGTTGCATACTTGAACTAGGACAGCACGAGAATGTATTGACGAAGGGATGCATTTGTTTTGAGTTTGGTTTGGTTGAATCGACATATTGCCTAGTAATTTTCGAGTAATTTTTGTGTTAGGATTTTCGATTTAAAAGATTTGGTGTGTTTCACATTCGAGCTGAATGTTTGAAAATTGGAAGGAGCTAAACGTTTTGCGATAGAAATGTACAGTTTGTCGAAATGTGCATGTGTTGGGACCAAATACAGTCGAACCCCGCTATAGTGAACCCGGGATATAGTGAACCCTCGCTTATAGTGAACCTTTTTAGTGGTCCCTTCCGAACTCCTATTTAACCAATGTTATTTTATACGGATATAGTGAACTACTTAGAAAATGGGAGTTCGGTTATAGTGAACTTAAATTTCCTTTCCTTATTATTTTTTGGTTCAGTTCTCCATATTTTAAGATACACTGTAATTGGCAAGTAGCAGCGAGAAAGCAATCTTTAACAATGTGTCATATTTCAACCTGTCCTTCCCCTCTTATTGTACTCAAACTGGATCTGTTTAAAAGTAAACATACCTTTTCTCTTCCCCCCCTCCCCCTTCCGGGTTCCAGGAATCACCCTTTCTTTTCGAACCATTATTCATATTCCACATCCCACCTATCCACACTTTTGTGGAAGGCTTGTCTCCATAATACGACAATGCCCTTTCCTGGACGATTTGTCACGGCTTGTACGACAATACGCACTGGTGTTGCAACTTCTTCTCCGGAGTTGAATGAAGCCATTCTTCTTCCCAGCTATACATTCTTTCTTTTCAACTACCCCTTGAAAACTGGGGATAAGTGGAACTGTCCAATTGTCCAATTCACATGCACTTATCTGTTACTCTTATTTTCTTGAGAAATCGTAAACAATCCAAAATTACCAACTTATTTCACAGAACGTAGGCATATAGATTATAGAGGTAACAAATTAAATTCATTATTACTTAATTATATGCATTTACATTCTTTTAGTACCAATAATTATTGTGAGAAAATTTCAAAAATTGATTAATTTTTTGAAAATTTATTAAATAATTAAATTATTTATTCAATTAATTCAAGGTATGCAAAATCCTTATTATTCTTATAAAAGCGTATAAAAATATAGCGATATATAAATATATCTTATAATACTTTGTTCCAGAAAAATTGGATATAGTGAACCCTCGGATATAGTGAACCAATTGTTGGTTCCGTAGAGGGTTCACTATAGCGGGGTTCGACTGTAGTTCTATAGTAGGGTAGAGACTGAACCTACCAACCGCACCATCTACCAACACGAAGACAATTTAGGGTATCATGGGGGATCGATGGCCGAGTGGTTTGGATCGCAGACCATAACGCCAGCAGTCCGCGCGCTGTAATGGGTGCGGGTTCAATTCCCACCTTTGCCCTGGGTGTACTTCCTTTCTCTGTCAGTAAAAAATCCTTCTGTAGCTGCCTTACTTGACGAAATCTTATAAGTGGGTCTCTGATCATGCACACACACTGGATTATACGGGATGGTTATAAAATAACGCTCGCTATTCGGAGTGGTCTGTAGCTCGAATGAATAGTCCAAATGCCTCAAAATTTGAGACACTTACTAATCAAGAAAGGGAAAAGAAGAATGGAATCATAAAAAAAGATAGAATCTTAAAAAATAATCACAAAAAAGAATAATCATAAAAAACAAACTCGTCTCTTGACCAGGGTTCCAAGTTACGAGGCGTCGTCATAATTATGGCCAATTACTGCCTAGGTACTAAATTACGCGGCGTAGCCAATTATGACTAATTACGGCCAACACATCCAATTACGCCTCGTAATTTAGAACCCTGGTCAAGCAAGAGACGAGTTTGTTTTTTAATTGTTCCATTCTTTTTTCTCCTTGGATTGGATTGGATTGGTTGATATATATTTTCTGGCTCGTGTGCTTGGTCGCAAGGACCCGCTTATAAGCCATCGTCTAGTAGGACATCACAAGACACCCACAAACACATATGACAGATGTTCCCCTTTTCTTGATTAGTAAGTGTCTCAAAGTCTTCTGCATTTGGATTATTCATTAAAGCTACAGACCACCACGAATAGCAAGCGTTATTTTATAACCACCCTGTATATGTGCATACCTACCCAGCAAAAATAAGCAAAATACAATAATTGTTATGTATAGACTGGTGGCCAACATCAAGTTCCTTTTAACAATAATGCAACAACCTAAAAAAATGAACAGCCTCTTTTTTTTTTTTTTTTTTGAAAACTAGTTGTTGAACCTGTAATTTTTATCAGATGTAAATTCAACCAAACCAAACTAAAAGTTCTACATTCTTGTGTAGCACAAGTGCAGGATTTCATGAACGACCGAAGGGGCGGCCAATTAGCTAGCCGATTTTCATTGGCGGGGCCCGGGTAAATATTTAGGAATTGCGTCCTATACAATTCCGGTCAATTATGGAACACCCTGTACTTCTTTCATATAGCCTTTTGTGTGATATTTAATTGACACCAAGTAATGCGAGTCTCTGATCAAGCACACAAGCCGAAAAATATATATGTCCTACCAACCAAACTCCTAATAATCCCAGATGTGACTGATTAATTTCCATACGTAGATTTTAAAGCTTATGCAGTTTTTGTGTTATTGCGAAGTGTAACTTTCGCCTATATACGACAAATATAATACAGCAATAATTATGTAAGGATGTTAACAGCTATATTTGAATAATATTAACACCGCAAGCAAATATTAGGTTACTGGTTGATCAATTTGAGATATAGAAAGTAGAATATTAGATTTTACACTTTTGCAACCGATCCTGCTGTGCTAATACTTGATGATTTGAAAGAGTGCATTATATTTCAAATTACGAAGAAATTAAATCTTTCGACTCAAGTGAAGGGCGATCAGACACCAGACATACTGCGTTTCGCAATGTGGTTCAGTTTGTAATTCAACATCAACAATCTAGCTATAAAAAAATTGCAAATAGTCTGATTTTTTTTTAATGTAAGTGATTCGAACGCTTTTATTACAATTACTTTGGAGATAAAAACAGCGTTTTAGGAAACTATGGCTATCCTAGATCAAAAATGTATTAGCTAATAACTTTTCAAATAGTCACTTTTTTCGATTTTTGTCAAATACAACGCTTTTGCTGTTATTTCAAACCGCAAAAGTTTCACAGGGAGCATTCCGCACCGCAAGCACAGTACACAAAAAGTTTAACCTCATTATATTACGCAATCCATAAATTAAGATATATACGAATTGCTTTTGTAAATGTTCTTTAAATTATTCATTTTCCAAAGAAAGAAAAAAATATTTTATTATAAAACTTATTTTATTTAAAACCCTGGTGTTTGTTTTCAAGTTAAAATAATTTTAGTACAGGTTAATTTCTAATCATTTTAAAGAAATAGTTATGAAGGTGAAGGTTTTTTTTTTAATTACGAGTTGACGCTTTTTTTAAAAAATAGGGTTAGAAGTGAATACGTTCGCGCTACAACCTTCACAAACAATTTAGAAATCCATACAGCCTGTTAAAATTAAATTTTTATTGGTTGTAAAAACATCGATTGTTAAACATCTTCAGCTGTTTTATATGAATTATTTTTGCAAATCAGAGCATTTGATGAAGTGACCCATATTCGGACATAATGGACCCTTCTTGGTAATACCGTTATGACAGTTAAGTTTTTTTTTCGTTAACTAGTACTTTTAACCTGACAACAAGTTGCACTTTGAATAGCATTGTTATGTCCAGTGTTTAAAGATATGTGTTCATTGTCCTTTTTGGTGTTCATTTTCATCATTGTTTTTTATTAGGCAAGAGTATCGCTTTGCCCATAGGGTCTCTCCCACGGGTTTTCCCACATTACTTTTATATGGACTTATAGTTAACTTTTGGAAAACACAAACGCTTTCCCTTTTCGGGGTATCTTAAATGGAGAAGTAAGAACGCTTCGCGTCGATACTTCGTATTGCTATTTCGATCTCCGATTGAATTATTTGATTATGAAAATTTATACATTTAATTATAAATATACATTTAATTAATCTTATAATCTATTCGTTTAATTTTAACATTTCGCTTTCTTTTACAACCCGTCTCGGCATGCGTTTCAAATAATCATGATTTGGAGAGTTATTGAAATTAAGCATAGCATTATTGAAATAAAGTGTTAAATATTACAATTTCAAAGGCTGCATTGCAAAACATGTTGAAAACTAGTTATGCGATTCACTGCGCCGCCGTGTTAATAAAAAATTCGTCAAAAATAGGATAGCAGCGATACGCAGCTAAAAATTATGTATTTTGAACTAAAATAGTTTAAAGACATTATATATAAGGTGGCTACGTTTGGGATATTTTGTAAGTACCTTTAAAAGTAAAAAAAATGTAATGGGTTTTGAAACTTCATTTTTAAGCATACAAATTGCGTAAACACAAAAATTTTTATATCCACTGAAAAGTTCATATTTTAATGTACCTTTAACAACCAATAAATATTTTCAAAGATTCTTAAAAATATCTAAACCAAATTCTATTCGTAACACTATTTATCTTTACGCTCTATAAAATCTTACTTATAGTTATTCTAACGCTGTTATTAAACAGGGTGTCCCGAAATGGACTTCCTGTTTTTAAAAGCTAATAACAAAAGAAATGGATAGAGATACAAACACAATTCTTGTAGAAAATGAATAAGTCATGTCTGGAATTTAATGTGGAGCAGTTTATTATGTTAGTTTTGTATATTACGTTAGTATGTTATTACACTTAAATGTGTTCAATTTCAGCGACAGATGGCGCTTAAATACTGTGTGTTGGCTGTATGAACGAACTAGGCATGCGTTTACACTGAAACGATAGACCCGTGGTGATAAACGTTCAGTTCTGACCATGTGTCCCTTTCGGTGTATACGCAAGCCTAGTTCTTTCATACCGCCAACACGTTATTGAAGCGCCATCTGTCGCTTAAATTGAACATATATAATCGTAATAACACAATAAACATAACATAAATTGATCCATATCAAATTCCAGACATGACTCATTCGTTTTCTGCAAGAATTGTGTTAATATTTCTATCCATTTTTTTTATTAACTTTTAAAAACAGGTAGTCCATTTTGGTACACCTGTAATTACTTTGGACATAAAAATACCGTTTTAGGAAACTATGACTATCCTGGATCAATAACATATTCGCTATACTTCTCATACACTTTTTTGTCCATTGCAGCCGCACTGACCCCACCTTCACTTTTGCTGTTTTGTTTTTTTTTAAACCGAAAAGATTTCGCGGGGAACATTCCGCAAGATCACAGAAAATAAAATTTTTACTTTATTATAATATAAAACGCATTCAGTACCTTCATGGGTGGGGTATGCAGAAATTTTCGCACAACAAATTTTATAAAATACCTCCCTGCCTACCTTAATCTTTTGGAGTCACTTATTTTCGGATAACAACAGAGCATGACTTCATAGGAAAACATTTTCGAAACGAAACGAAATTCGAGTATAGGAGTTACGCTTGAAGGTATCTATTCAGCATGGTCTCAAGAATTGTGTATTTTAAAGTTTTTTTTACCTTTTCTAGGCTATTCTTTTGAAATTACTGAAATATTTTACAATTATTCATTCTTTTAAGCTTCTCGTCAAATCTTGACAGAAATAAAAATGATAGACGTAGGATAAAAAAAAATTACTTACAAAAATTCTTTTCTGTTCTTTTCGTTAAGCATGAATAACTGCCATCTAGTGACAGTTTCTTTAATTTACGTTCATGGATTTCAGAGTTAAATTTAAAATATATTTTCTTTGCTTTATATTTTAGCCGTGGTAAAGTGACGAAGCCGTCACAGCGGAACCTCATATCGTGATCGTAGCCATTGCCAAAAACCCACATCCCAAAAATGTCATTTCATTTAATGTTCTGCTTAACAAAAGTAATTCAAATAAAATGAACAAAGCAAAAGACGTTTATTGTAATCGATGCTTTTATTACCATGTGCTTACTTTTAATGGGTCGTATAAAGTTCCAAGTTATTTCTGAAGGTTGTATATTACATGGATAAAGTATGTATTCACTATTCGCCTTAAATTAAAATACACATACCAATTACATTTAATATTTCTAATAAAAAATAAACACCAAGAAAATAAATAAAATCTGCTCTGTATAATGTTATTTCTCATGATCATGGTGTAGTCATTTTTTGTCGTCGGTTTTTTTAAGCATTTGGTATGAATGTACTGAATGCGTTGTATTATGAAGTAAAAGTTTTATTTTCTGTGATCTTGCGGAACCGGAATGTTTCCTGCGAAATCTTTTCGGTTAAAAAGTTCATTTAATTTGAATTACTTTTGTTAAGCAGAATAATAAATGAAATGACATTTTTGACATAATGGCTACGATCGCGATATGAGGTTCCGTTGTAACGGCTTCGTCACTTTACCACGGCTCTTAATTGTTCGCTCGTTCCCTATTTACCGTCGCACAGCTCTGAGGGTCATTAATCCAACCAAAAATATAAAGCAAAGAAATTTTATTTTAAATTTAACTCTAAAATCCATGAAAGCAAATTAAAGAAACTGTCACAAGATGGCAGTTATTCATGCTTAACGAAAAGAACATAGAAAAGAATTTTTGAAAGTAATTTTTTTTATCCTACTTCTATCATTTTTATTTCTGACAATATTTGACGAGAAGCTTAAAAGAAGGAATAATTGTAAAACATTTCAGTAATTTCAACAGAATAGCTTAGAAAAGGTAGAAAACTTTAAAATACACAATTCTTGAGACCATGCTGAATAGATACCTACAAGCGTGACTCCTATACTCGAATTTCGTTTCGAAAATGTTTTCCTATTAAGTCATGCTCTGTTGTTATCCGAAAATAAGTGCCTCCAAAGATTAAGGTAGGCAGAGAGGTTTTTTATAAATTTGTTGTGCGAAATTTTCTGCATATCCCACTTTTTTTCCCCCACGTCGCACAGAGGGGTATATGCGCGATCTGAGCGGCCAAAATTATTTTCTCATCTTATTCGATTCCAAAGGTACCAATGAGATAGCGTTTTAAGTGATAAAAAATAGTTAGTCGTGAAGAAATTTTTTTATTAAAAACAATGGAGTTGTAGGACAACGGAGATCGAATTAACTTTGTAGTATCGACGCGGAGCGTCCTTACTAAGCATCGAAATATCCCTAGAAGGGGAAAAACGGTTCAATGGGGAAAAAGTGGTCATCAGACCTTTATAAACAGAGTGTGTGTGTGTGTGGGGGTCCTAGGACCATGCCTAGATCCAATCACTACCACGCCGGGTCGTGATGGATCATAAGAGGGCGTTTAAAACCTTGCATGGCAAACTGGTCATAGTTTATAATTTGAGCTATGTTGTCGTGCTCTGTAGCCTCCATAGCCTCGAAGTATTTGTGGGAGGCAGATAAAATGGCAGAGTCGATCGGGTCAATTCCGAGATCCTTATGAATAATGGTGTTCCTGACATACCATACAGAGCGTTTGTAATATTCCTCAGGGTCTTGTTTTGGAACGTTCGCAATTTTTTGCGGTGGCATTTCTTAGCGGTTGCCCAGAGTGGGGAATCGTACATAATAACTGGTTTGATCATAGACCTTGTAGAGAAGTACTAAAAGTAAACAAATATTAGTCACTTTAGGATGATATATCCCAGTGGTACTCGTTCAAGGATTCATCCACTCCTCATCATCATCTGTTTTCATAAGTTTCTGCTGGAAGCCACAAAGCAATCAAAACCAAAGCAATAACTCCTTATGATGCGAACTCAAAATGATGTTTCAACAAGGTGTTTTGTTATTCTCTTTCAAAAATAACCAACGCCAAACATTTCCTCATCACCAAAGGGATAAATATCAAGAGTGAAAAAAAGAATCTCCCCTAACACTATCGGCAACGATATAAAGGGGGTTGTTCGAATGGACACCGGATAGAGTTTCTACGGTGGGGTGGGCCGTTTCACGCCGCCATCTCCACCGTCTCTTTTGAAAAAGGTTTGCTGTTTTTGCTCACTGCTGGTCCCATTCCTGTTAGTAAAGGATCCGGACTCAATAAAAGTCGATTGAGTACATCTATACTGCCGGATTGTATCTAAAACTTTCGATCAAAATTCTCTCTATATAGCTGAAAATACTTTTCGCGGGCTTCAGCAGCGTCTTCCGATAGCTTGCATACCGGAACAAAGCATTTTCTGTAACTTTGGAGCCGTGTATAAAAACTTTATACATTGTAGGAGTCCTCGAAAATAATCAATTATGATAATTTCTGCTGCTAAATTGTGATCGGAAAAAAAATCTTGTATTCCCATCATTCGTTGTTACCTAAATCACACTTAGGTAACATCTACAATAGGGTGGGCCGAAAAAAACTTTTTATTTGATTTCGGATCGCTATAGTGCGGAAAAGTTGCCATTGGTAAAGACATGAAAAATGCACGAATTTATTATTTTTTTATTACTTTATCTTCCTTTCGCGCAAGGCCATCAAAGTTGGAAAAAATTGTCAAAAAACGAAATTTGTTTTTCTTTTTTTTATACACGATAGATGTTTTTAGTTGCTTTCCTATATCATGAAACAACTTCTAAAAGTAGTAAAATAAATTTATATGCACTTAAAATACATTTGCGTCAGATCTGTCAATTTTGCAAATACTAAGAATTTTCCTCATTTTGGACTTCGTTGGGTGGCCGGGAGATCTGACACAAATGTATGATAAGGGCATATATTTTGATTTTACGTACTTTTAGTAGTTAATTCATGAAAAGGAACGCAACTAAAAACATCATGCTTTAAAAAAATTAGTTTTTTGACAATTTTTCCCAACTTTCATGGCGTTGCGCGATCGGAAGATAAAGTAATTAAAAAATAATAATTAGTGCATTTTTCATGTGTTTACCAATGGCAACTTTTCCGCACTATAGCGATCCGAAATATAATAAAGTTTTTTTCGGCCCACCCTAATCTACAAGTAAGCCCATCTTTAATCGAAAGTCGTTTTGAATTTCTTACTTTCCTTTGCTATTAGCTTTTTCACTTTCTGATATGTGCAATGCTGCTCATTATAAATTTGCGAACTCCTATAAATCTTGTTTTTTTTTATAAATAAGTCCCGCTTATTTGTGAAAAATACTCCGCTTTTGTTCGTTGTGGTAGAACGCTATTGTGGTCTCTGAGGCGGCTGGAGTAGTGTACTGGGCTTGTATGGTTTTATGTCTTTTTTAAAAGTTAAATCAGCGCATTGAGTTTTAAAAAAAACCACGTATTATCGAAATTACGAAGTATCAGTGATAAATCACTTTGTAGGGGGCGCTCCGATGGGTTCCTGTTAGGGCCTTAGTCCTCTTCAATTTTGTTTTAAAAAAAAGCTCACAGTTTTGTTAAATTCTCTTGTTTTGTTTAATGCAATAAGAATGTCATATTAATTATCATTTAAACCGATTAAACGTATTTTTAAGTTTTCCTGGCAGATATTTTAAATTTCACTAAAAGTTCTATTTCAATACATGCAAACCCGAAACAGCTAACAGACAGTTGTTAAACCACAAATTACTAATAATTTAGTGAAAGTGAAAAAAAAAAACTTTGCCTAATGAAACGATTCTTTCAAAGGGTGTATCCATTTTGCATGCAAAAATTAAATTAATGGAAAATGTCATAGCTTACTGCCTTAACACATGAACGTTTTTAACAAGATTTTTTTTAAAAAAGGCAAAACTCTAAATTTAGTCTCATCATTTTTAATCAGCGCCACCTGACCGCGGGTCGAAAAGGGTTAAACAAAGAAATAACTTAGATCTTAGAATACAACGGCTCCTAAATTGTAAGGCTCGTTCTCAATTTGTCGTCGCATATCTTTATACGACCCGTTAAAAGTTAGTATATGGTTGTAAAAACCTCAAATATAATAAACATCTTCTGTTTTGTTCATTTCATTTGAATTATTTTTTGTTAAGCAGAATATTTAATGAAATATTTTGGACATAATAGCTACGATTGCTATTTGAGGTTCCGTTGAGACGGCTTCGTCACTTTACAAAAGCTCCTAAATTGTAAAGCTCGTTCTCAATTTGTCGTCGCATATCTCAGAGGGATATCAATCCAACCAAAATTATAAAGCAAAGAAAAATATTTAAAACTTAGTTCTAAAATCCCTGAAAGCAATTAAAAGAAATTGTCACTAGATGGCAGCCTTTTGTTTAACGAAAAGGAGTTTGTAAGTAATATTTTTGTTCTACGTTCGTCATCTGCATTTCTGTCATAATTTGGCGAGAAGCTTAATTAGTTAATGAATAATAGTAAAATATTTCATTAATATCGACAGAATCGTTAAGAAAAAGTAAGAACTTAAAAACAAGCAGTTCTTGAGACGTCGCTGTTTGTTTTTGAGAGAACAATCAGTCTTTCAGCCCTTGTTTCCCGGCTGAAATCATCCAGGGCCGAATTTCTAAATAGGCTAAGTATGCTGTAGCTTAGACATTTCCGAACGGGCTCACACGATCGTGCGGGTAAGATAATGTTCAAGCTCTTCAAAAATTTCGATACCGAAGCAGCTGACTTGTACCATTCGTTATTTGTGTAAAAAATGACTGTTTTTAAGGAGTTGCTGGCATTGATGCTGTTTAAAGCATTTCTTAAAAATAAAACTCCAAATTAATTCTCATAATTTTAAATCAGCGCCAATGACTGAGCCTTTTTATTCCACCTACAAGACACACAGAAACAATCTAAAAATATTTCAAAATAAAACTTAAGAAGAATGACAAATGCTCCTTGGTATGTGCGAAACAAGATCCTTCACAGAGACCTTAATATTGATTTTATTGACTCAGCAATTCTTTCTGCATCGCATCATTTTAGGACCTTGATTGAAAATCAGCTTATGAAAACCTTAAAGATTATTTCTGACGATCATATAGTTGAACAAAAATACAAACGTTCATGCACCGTTCATCACGACCCTTCTTGGTAATACTGTTATATCAGTTAAGTTTATTTTGAACTATTGATATGTTTACCCTGACAACGAGTTGCATTTTGACTAGCATATTTCGTGCAGTCCTTAGCGATACCTGCTCCTTTTTATTTTTGCACTCTTTTAATTTTCATCTTCGGCATTGTTTATCTTATACAAGCCTATCGCTTTGCCCTAGGGTTTCTCCTATGGGTTTTTCCACCCTTATTTCATACCTAGACCTTTGGTTTTTGTAAACATAAAATTCGCCAAAAAAAAAAAAAAAAAGGATAGCTGCGATATGCAGCTAAAAATTATATGTTTTAATTTAAATAGCTTAAAGACATTGCATACAAGGTGGCTACATGGGGTTCAATGAGATTTTTTGTAAGTCACTTTAAAGATGTAAAATTGGTTTTAAATCTTCATTTTTAAGCATACAAATTGCATAAACATAAAATTTGTTATATCCATATTGCAGTTTATATTTAAATAAGAATGACTGCACTAGTATCATGGTTACACAGCTGCACCAATTATATCTCATATCATGTAAATTCTCCGATTCTGAATGAACAACATTGCTTCTCTTCATCCTGCAGAGATCAGTGAAAGCAATATTTTATAAAATCAGCGCCATCTATCTAATGAAGTTTAATATTTAAATATTTTTAATTATACATTTCTTCATTTTCAAATTATGCAAATCTCCACTTCAACACAGACTCTCAAATTATCATACGTGATTTTGGCCACAGGTGCTTGATCCAGAGTTAAGGATGTCGAATTTCAGAATATTACAGGATTCTCAGGACTTACCTAGTCTCCCGTCTTCGTCTTGGTTTCCCCCTTCGTCAGGGTCAATGTCCTCTGAAATAAATCAAAATTGAGTTAACTCTGTGGTGGTATAGGACATGCACTATCCCCGCTAGCTGGCACCGAATTATTATGTTACTACCAATAATTTAGATTATTATAGCATCATCTTATAATCAGAATAACTGAATAATAATCACACTCTCTTCGTTTTGCCCTATGGGCCGATTTCGATGAATGTGAAAGGGCGCTTCACGACGATGCACAGATTGTTAGTTTTTGATAATAATCACTTTCTTCGTTTTGCCCTATGGGCCGATTTCGATGAATGTGAAAGGGCGCTTCACGACGATGCACAGATTGTTAGTTTTTGATAATAATCACTTTCTTCGTTTTGCCCTATGGGCCGATTTCGATGAATGTGAAAGGGCGCTTCACGCCGATGCACAGATTGTTAGTTTTTGATAATAATCACTTTCTTCGTTTTGCCCTATGGGCCGATTTCGATGAATGTGAAAGGGCGCTTCACGCCGATGCACAGATTGTTAGTTTTTGATAATAATCACTTTCTTCGTTTTGCCCTATGGGCCGATTTCGATGAATGTGAAAGGGCGCTTCACGACGATGCACAGATTGTTAGTTTTTGATAATAATCACTTTCTTCGTTTTGCCCTATGGGCCGATTTCGATGAATGTGAAAGGGCGCTTCACGCCGATGCACAGATTGTTAGTTTTTGATAATAATCACTTTCTTCGTTTTGCCCTATGGGCCGATTTCGATGAATGTGAAAGGGCGCTTCACGCCGATGCACAGATTGTTAGTTTTTGATAATAATCACTTTCTTCGTTTTGCCCTATGGGCCGATTTCGATGAATGTGAAAGGGCGCTTCACGACGATGCACAGATTGTTAGTTTTTGATAATAATCACTTTCTTCGTTTTGCCCTATGGGCCGATTTCGATGAATGTGAAAGGGCGCTTCACGACGATGCACAGATTGTTAGTTTTTGATAATAATCACTTTCTTCGTTTTACCCTATGGGCCGATTTCGATGAATGTGAAAGGGCGCTTCACGACGATGCACAGA
The DNA here is from genome assembly GCA_023701765.1 of Hylyphantes graminicola. Lineage (NCBI taxonomy): Eukaryota > Metazoa > Arthropoda > Arachnida > Araneae > Linyphiidae > Hylyphantes > Hylyphantes graminicola. Next base: position 18,945,126 of record CM043112.1, read on the forward strand.
TTGTTAGTTTTTGATAATAATCACTTTCTTCGTTTTGCCCTATGGGCCGATTTCGATGAATGTGAAAGGGCGCTTCACGACGATGCACAGATTGTTAGTTTTTGATAATAATCACTTTCTTCGTTTTGCCCTATGGGCCGATTTCGATGAATGTGAAAGGGCGCTTCGCGCCGATGCACAGATTGTTAGTTTTTGATTTCAGATAATAATCAGAATAACTCAGAATCTCACTGTCCAACCGTTCATTCATTTGAAACTTCTCATTTTTATGAATTTATCTGAACTATGTTATTCTCGTTCAACAAGTTTTGCAAAAGTTGTGCTTTCATTTTCCTGCATTTTGTAAAAGAACTTTTAAAAACAAAGTGGTAGAGGATCTTGGATAGTCCGTGGTTATTCCACAAAGTGGATAATCTGACAACGGATAACTAGGAGTTTACTATAGTTCCAAATTTTGGGACGTTTTCCGCAGGAAGCGCTTTGATCACTTCTACAATTTGGGTTAGTGACACCTGTAACGATGACGCTGAGTGGCTCACCTGCCTGCGTGATCCAGTCGAGGTATCCGCGGAGATCCTCTTCGATCTGCTGCTTCTCCCTCAACTTGTGGAAGTCCCCACGCGCCTTCGCCTTTTCCCTCTCCTTGGAAAACTCTCTGGAAACACAAGCATAGAAACACAATGAGAAACGTGAAGGCTAAAATGAGATGGAGATACTCCCAAAGCAAAAAACTATGCGAAAAAGGCTTGGCAATTGAAGCCGTTTATCGCTTTTGTTGTGAACCTAAATAAACACTCGGCAAATTATTTATCGTGATTTTAAAGTGAAGTTTGTACAGGATTAATGCATAGACCTTGTGATTTTTTACGTTTTAATAAAAACCATAAGTACAACACATTCTTCTTACCTGTAGAGGGAATTGCCAACCTTTTTTTTTATAAGACGCTATTTTTTGTGCTAAATTTCTCAACCAAAAATCGAGATATACGAGTATGAGAATCTGCAGTATTTATGGACTATATAAAACTAACCTCTGGTTAGGGAATTTTGTAATTTTTTGTTAAAATCGAAATCAGTTAAATATTTTCTCTCAATATTTAACTCTTTATAATTTCCCTTACTGAATAAAATTCCCCATACAATCTAGGACAAAAAATCTCGCCTAGTAGAGAATCACAGCAATCTATAATATGTAACTGGTTAGTCCTCTGTACGTTAAATTTGACCTATTCTGGATTTCAGGACGCCAAATATTCAGCTTCTTATTCTCTTTGGAGGCGCTTCTTCCGGCTACTTAACGCTCACTCATTCATAGTGTGGGAAACTATTGTTTGGCAATCATGTTTTAATTTCATTGCCAAACAATGTCAGCTCTGATATTGAGCACATGCAGTCTGACCTCTAACAAAAATGTGCTTGGCCACACAAGTTGAGACCCGTTGAAACTGGAGATATATTTCCAGTTTTCCAAAGAGATCATTAAGAAGAAGATTGTACTCACCCAGACAACACACCAAGTACGAGGTTGAGCACGAAGAAGGACCCGAGAATGATGAGGCTCAAAAAGTAGATCCACGGCCACTGGTTACCGCAAGCATCATTCACCTACGAAGAAAACCATTTTTAATTGACAGCTCAACCATGGCATATTGAATTTATTAGGCCAGTGAAGTTTTCTGTGGCATCAAACTTTCCGTTCTGTTCAGTATATGTTGGCTGTTCCGAAGTAAAAAATAGTAATCAAATTCAAACCTAAAAAATAGAGTCAGCTGAGGTTTTTTCCACGGACCACAGTGAATAGCCTAACATCAGAGAGCTTCTCTATTAACGATAAAATAATAGCATGTAATTTGACGTATTTTTTTACTTTGAACCACGGAATGGTTAAAACACTTTTCAAAATAAATGGGGCTATTTTTATTGGCTGGATCAAGTCTCTTGCAGACTCCATATATTCCACAGAACCAAGAACCATTTTGTGGCACAATCTTGGCAAACCCTGCTCTACTATTTTTGATACTCAGAATTACAATGAATCTGAGCTCGCTGTGGATCTTAAAGCATGGGGAGATTTAATTTTGCTAAGAGAATCCTTTAAATTAGCTACGTTTATCCTATAAAAAAAGCATTTGTAAAAATATTCAATACAACCAAATAAATATGGCTTAAAAAATCATGTTTTCTATTGGATTGCCACCGAGGCACTTGAGGTCTGAAGACCCCCATTCATCCCCCCTCCTTCAGGTTGAGTCTACTTGCATTATGTGTTATTGTTGTTACGAATTCTCCTTGATCTAGATTGACTCGATCAAGTCCTGGAGATTGCACACAGTCAAAAAGTCCATAAGTTGGACAAGGTTCTACACCAAGTCAGTCTTATCCAACCAAATACAAGCAAGAAGGTGGCTGGAAGAGGAAGGTGCCAAACTTCATTTTGTACACAATGAAAAAGTCTTGCAACCCAGGGGTGGAACTAATTCAATGTGGTCACTAATAAATCTAGTAAAGATTATCAAGATAACTGTATGTCCTACTCCAACTGTTTGTACTTCTAATAATAATAATAATACTAATTTATTGATGTAATGAAAAAGTTGTTTTTCTTTCCCCAGAATGGCAACACCATATTGTTGTTCTAGGGCCACGAGGTGATGATGCATGCTGCTAATCCAGAACCAATAAATAACCATGTTAATCCTTCGCATTGACTCTTTATGCAAGTCTAAATTGATTGCAAGACACAAAATTTACATCATGGGACTCTTCATACAATACGAACTAAGATCTGAACTCCCCACTAGTCTATGAGTAACTCCATGTGAAGCTAATGCGATCCAACCAATTCAAAAACAGGTTTCGGGCGGCTTCAAGAGTTTTCTCGCCAAGCATTTCAACGTATTCCTATCTCAAGACCAGGGCCACTTTTATTTGCCTCACCCTGTAGAAAAGTCTACTCACGTTGTAGAGGACGTTGGTCCACCCCTCGTTGGTGACGCACTGGAAGACGGTGAGCATGGCCTGGCCAAAGTTGTCGAAGTTGATGATGCCGTGGTTGGGCCCCTCCCAGTACAGGCGGCACACCTGGCCCACACCCTGGCACACGAAACCCGCGTCCCCGCAAGGGTGGGGGATCTCCAGCGCTATCTGGCCTGCGGAACAAAATTCGGTTAATACTGCACTGCAAACAAATTAGCAATTTTTAAACAGATAGTTAAGTTAGGTTAGGTTTGAATTATCGTCGCACTAGAGCTGCACGAGGGCTATTGGCAACGACGTCGTATTTTAGAACCACAGTCAGGTGACGAGCCAACACCTGAATAGGCACCCAATGCAGCCGTTAAGGGCGACATCGTACGCAGCGTTAGGACTTTGAAGGATATTTAACGTGCACTCCCTAACACAGGGTATTATTCGTAGGACATTTTTGGCCCCACGGGCCGTTTATAGGTCGGCAGCTATTTTGGCGATGCCCGGACCTGAACCTGGGACCTTCCGATAGTTGAATTAGGAAACCCCCATAAAAATAGATTTTTTTTTACAAAATACGGTAAAATACATTTTTGTAACATAAAGAATTATTATGAAATTTGGAATAAGCTTTTGCATCGTGTAAGATCTAAGATCCGGTCGCCAAACCGGGCAATATGCTCGCCAAATTTGGCTCACAACACAGACAAATGATGTGAACACCAGGTTTTTTTTAAGAAGGGTAACGAACTTTGGAGAGAGACAGTTAAGTCTTGGAGATTGAGGTGAAGCGGCCATGTTAGCTTCTTGGATTAGATTCTTTTTAAAGTGTCTACAATTATAATAAACCTTTTAAAAAGCTCAAATAAACGCAGCACATTCAACTATGTCTATATTTTCACAATAGCAAAATCCACAACATAATTATTTTGGACGAAGCTAGCGCTCCGCACGATGCTGAGAAGCACAAGCGGAATTGGTCCAAGGAGTCAGCTGGTAGAACTTTATTCATTGCATGACCATTACATCAAAAATACATTGATCTTGCATCATATGTTGATCACTCGTAAATCTTGAATCAGACGTGGATTGATTTGAACATCCGAATTATGTGAAATAGCTGATGTATCAACCTATTCTGAAGAGATTTTTGCTCACTATGCATGCAATGCATCATTGAATGCAAATTCTAACAAACCATCCAAGCGAAGATAAAACGCTGATATCTCCACAGCAGGTTGCTTTCTAGTTCTTTGTCATGCATCTTCAGTCCTCAGAAACCAGGGCTGTACAAGGTAAAGTAAAAGTGCTGTGTTACCCACGACATTGTCGATGCAGGTCTTGTGGATTTTTCCTAAAAGTAGCTCAAGCCCTATGTTACCGGTAATCTAAGCAAAATTAGAAAAGGTTACTGTTCTTTTTTTTAACAAAGAAAAACCAAATATATCCTATTAGTAAATGACTTTTGTTTGAATGAATGAGCGCTAACTTAGAAATTTAAAGCAGTCTGCAAAAGAAAAAAACTAATTAAGCTTGGACTATTCCGAACTATTATGCATCCCAGCGATGCCCAAGAGTTAGAATTCCAAACTATGCAGCAGAGCAAGAGTTCCAACACTACCGAGATTAGAAGGCCCTCAAACTAAGATACCTGACATCATTTTAGTGGACAAATTATGTAGCTTTTGTAATGATATAGCCCGTAACTCGATCTCGTAATAAATTTAAGATAAAAGAATAAAACTTATTTCAAAAGTGGTCTACTAGTGTTACATTATGTTGCTTAGATCTTTGGTCAGCTTATCTAGGTGGTATCGGTTAAAAACCCACTAAATCCGTGCCTTACAAAGTAATGTGAAAGAGGTATGTGTTACCCGTGATGTTGTCGAAGCAGGTCTTGTGCATCTTTCCGGAGAAGAGCTCCAGACCGATGATGGCGTAGATGATGATGACGAAAATGACGAGCAGGGCAATGTGCAGCAGCGGGATCATCGCCTTCAGGATGGAGTTCAGCACCACCTGCAGACCTGCAAACACACGATTGTAAGTCAGACACACACTTCAACGCAAGTTTTAACCAGAGAAACCAGCCATTTAACCAGAGAATGGAATATCACGTTATTTGTAACAGTTACTTTTTTTTAGGTAAAATGTGTTTACATTATTATGTTGAATTAAAAATTGTTACAAAACTAACTTGCTTAAATTAGCTGCAACAAAAGTTCACTATGAATCGGGCATCCTAACTTTTAATAAACATTCCTTGCTATTTTCCACTTGCCATGTGTTTTTTTTAAATCTTTGATTTATTTATTTAATTAGTCAACTATTTCAGAATTGAATTGTTTAAAAAAATTATTATTTAAGAAAATGCCAAGTAACGCAGTTAGATTTTTCAGGAAGTAACTGTATTAGCTTAGTTACTTTTAGCGGTAATGAAGTAACAAAATATTCGTAACTTTTTAGTTATTTTCCATAGCTCTGCACAGATATTTCCGGTTTAGTTAGGCTTAAATTTAATTATTTAAAATATTACTTTTTCACAATTTTTGTGTAATTAAAAAGCAGGGATTTGAGTAATGCATTACTAGTAACAGTTGCCTTTTTTTAGGTAAAACACAGACCTTTTTAAATTTTCAGAAAGTAACTTTAACTTAGTAACTTTAAGCAGTAACAAAGTAACGGAAAATTCTGTTAACTTTCCTTTACTTCTCATGCCGCTCTAAACATATTTTCTGCAGTTCAGCATTCAGCTTAAATTCAATTATCTAAAATCTAACTTCTGAAACGTTCAAATCCGTTCCCTACTTTTTCTGATTTTACTTCTTTAATCTTGAATATCTTTGAAAAAAAGAAAAAAAAATTACATTTCACATTTCCTTAAAACTTGAAATTCCTCAAAGTAACTATTTTGTTTCTTTTCCTTTTAAGGGACCGTAACTTGTGTTCATATTAAGTAACATAAACAGTTATTTTTTTAATAGTAACATTCCAATCACTACTAAAAAGTACTGTGACCAACTACACTGCTCAAAACAATTAGGGGAGCACTTTCTGTACTTTTGCCAACCCTTTCAGTACCATTTTTTTTTATTCGAAAAAACTAAAATTTGTAAAATACATTCATTTTGCATCTAGAATAAATGGTAAAACAGAGGAAAAAATCTTAAAATTCAAGTAGAAAAGAGTCGGAATCATAACTTTTTGATAAATTATAACGATACTTTTTTTAAACCTGTTTTGTTTACAAATTGATTTTAAAATACAATTAATAAAATTTAAAATACAAATTGTTCACAAGTTGATTTATCAATCTAAAAATGAAGAATTTAGAGTCATTTTAATTAAAAAAAATTGTTTCTGGGGGAATTTTATACTTTACCATGTTTTTCATATTTTCATTTAATTAAAACACATTATTTAATTCTTCAAAAGACATGTTCTTGTATCTAATGATAAATAATTACAAGTTTGACTTAAGGAGGGAAAAAAAGCACAAGCCAATGATTCCAAACGGAAGCTTTGGGGGTAAAAGGGCTTAAACCATGCATTCCCCTAATTCTTGTGGGCAGTGTAAATAAGAGAGTGGTTCTTACTGGGTACTCCGGAGACAAGCCTGAGCGGCCGGAGCACACGAAAGGCACGGAGGGCCTTCACATCGAAGCCCTCCTTCATCAGATTGGACAGAGCTGTACTGATCACACTGCAAAACAACACAAAACGAATTCACTTAGTTTGGGCCAAGCTCGAAAAACCAATAACAGTAGAATTCCAATTAGCAAATGAATCGGTGAGTGCAGAAACAATGTCAGTCACAAATTTCGAATTTTTCAGGAGCGAGAAAAAACGTAAAATCTCTTCCTCTATTTCTGCACTCAACGCTCGAAACAAACGTCCTGTATTTACGGAACTACTCAACAGACTAACGTAGTTTTTGCACCCAACATGCATCTTGCCCTTCTACGCTTATTTTCATTGACAACGAGTTTTTGGATTTTTTTACTGAAGTGGTTTCTGCACTCACCGATTTAAATGGAACCCAACTCCCACATTCAAGAATCATAAATTTGAATAATTGGAAAAAAGGCATGTTCAATCAATCATTCCCTAAATTTTAAAGCAAAATTATAGCAAAACTCCAATTACCCGAAGCTAATAGGACCAAACTACATTCAGATAAAAAGAAATTCTTTTGATTGGAATTAATCGGAGAAAAAGAGTATATTCAATCAATTATAGGAGGGCCTTCATATCGAAGCTCTCCTTCATCAGATTGGACCGAAATGTACTGATCACAGTGCAACACAACACACAAAAAGTTCACTTATTTTGGGCTAATTTTTAGAAGCTTGAAAACCAATTGTAATAGAGCTCCAATTATCCAAAGCAAATGGGAACAAACTACATTTGGATAATCAGAAATTTGGATAACTGGATCACAACACAAAGAGTTCAGGTTAACTACCTTTGATCAAGTGATTTTACTTAACTAGCTTAAAAGAATAAGTCCCATCGACACTCATTCATTTTCAACCCTGAATACTCAATGCAACTTGATGTTCAAATTTTAAATAAATCTTTACGAAGAAGTTGGACATAGGGTTGCCTTTGTTTAATGAGTGTTTGCTCGCAGATTCTATTTTTGGGCAGTCATAAATAGAACTTCATCTTCATGTTCGGCCCGAATTTATGTTAGTTTATCAACATTGGAAGAATGTACACATACACATGATCAGCTATTGAAATAGGATCAAAAGAGACGCCATCGATCTTTATGTTAACGATACTTTCTTCAACGTCTGTTAATCTTTGCTCATGCGATATGCTCTTAAAGACAAAAGCCCTCGGATGAATGCGTCTGTGTTTATCCAATGAAAAAAAAATATTTTGTAAGCCTCATTTCTATTTCTATTTATTTTCCTGCACTAAACTTTTTTTAAATAAACTTTTCTTTTCGAATGAAAATATAGCTGACTTGCATGCATTCCCTGTATTCCCATGTACTTTTGAAATTGGTCAAATTATTTTGTATAAAATTATTTATTGTTTTAAATATTATTTTTATTTTCTATTTCGAAAAGTAAGATTTTAAAGATATACAAATCCGCAACATTTATTGCATAAAAAAAATCTGTTTGTAAAAGTATTCAATGCAGCCGGAGAAGAGTGGCTCACATAATGTTTTCTCATTGGATTAACACAGAGGCAGTTTAATTTTGCTGTTGATTGGGCTTATTCGTCCTTAAGGCTGCTTATCAACCCCATACCCCGTCCTCTTTCGATCGGGCTTGCTAATGGTAAGTCTATAGGGAAAAAATGGTTTTTATTAAAAAAAAAGCAAAGAACTTATAGGAATATTTGATGCGTTTTTTTTAATTCACAAAACTCCAATAAAGTTGTGCTTTTAGAGGTTATTTTTTTAAAAAACCGTTATTTACTTTTTACAATCTTAATTTTTTTCTATTAAAAAAAGGTAAATAACGTTTTTAAAAATCTAACCTCTAAAAGCACACCTTTATTGGAGTTTTATGAATTAAAAAAATAAACACATCAAAATATTCCTATAATTTCTTTGCTTTTTTTGGAATAAAAACCATTTTTACTCCATTGACTTAACAGACTTACCATTAGCAAACCCGATCGAAGGAGGACAGGGTATGGGGGTGATGAGCAGCCTTCTGCAGTGATAAGGTAAACTGCAGTAATCGCCACAATGAGTTGCACCATTTTTGCTCTAAAATGAAAAAAAAAAGTTCCAGTACGTTTTCTTACTGGTTAAAGTAATTGAGTGCTTCAACAAAGGTCCAAGTCACTATGGAAGATACTGCAGTTTACCTTATCGCGGCAGCCTTAAGCTGTACTGTCTAGGAATCTTATCGAGTCAGATTTTGTGTCTGTAGGATAATGCTACTCACCCTATTACTACTATAACAAAATCGAGGTCGTTCCATCCGTTCCGTAGGTAGGACCCCGGATGCAGGAACAGACCATACGCGATGATTTTCATGACGCACTCGCCGGTGAATATCACTAAAAATATATATTCTACTTTTTCCTGAAACACAGAACGAATGCAACATGTGTTACGGTTAATGTTATATCAAGCATCAGGTCATACTTCATTTTTTAATGACCAGTTACTTACATGGCTGATTGTTGTTCAGAATAACTAGCATTTATTCATAGTAACTGATCAATTACAGTCAGAAAACTGACCAAATATATTCATTAAAACTGACCAAATATATTCATAATAACTGACCAAATATATTCATAATAACTGACCAAATATATTCATAATAACTGACTGATTATATTCACGATAACCAATTGCTCAATTTATGAAGATCTAGTATTGATCAATTTTAAAGTTAATTTTTAGGGGGGTAGCGTTTACAAAGCGACTCTATCATAACAGTCATCACAACAGGAATCCTGATAATATTATAATAGCAGAGCTAGTTAATAAAAACTTGCGAAGATTGGAAGTGTGAAAATTGAGTACAAAACAGAGTTCATTTGGAAAAACCGGCCTAAACTTACCCTCGTGTATTCAATGTCAATGTTACATTTATTTCTCTCATTATTTAAAATTATAGAGTTTTAAAATATTAACTACAATAAAATTAGTAAGGTAAATTTTAAAAAAATAGGAATATATAATTAAAATTCAATATGTTAAAATACAATTGACAAAATATAACTCAAGAACAATCACATGATAAGTGTATTAAAAACTCTTCAATAAATTAACAGTAGTTTTTACAGGGTGTCCCAAATGGACTGCCTGTTTTTAAAAGTTAACAAAAGAGAAATGGATAGAGATATTAATACAATTCTTGCAGAAAACGAACAAGCCATGTCTGGAATTTGATATGGATCACTTTATTATGTTAATTATGTTTATTACGTTATTATGTTATTACTCTTTATTATGTTCAAATTAACTGAAAGATGGCGCTTCAACACCTTGTGTTGGCTGTATGAAAGAACTAGGCATGCATATACACCAAAAAGAAGGACACGTGTTCAGAAATGTTCAGTTCTGACCACACGTCCTTTTTGGTGTATACGCATGTCTAGTTCTTTCATACAGCCAACCCATGGTATTGGAGCGCCATCTTTCTGTTAAATTGAACATATGAAAGTGTAAGTACATAGTATACATAACTAACTTAATAAAGTGTTCCATATCAAATTCCAGACGCGACTCATTCGTTTTCTGCAAGAAATGCGTTAATATCTCTGTCCACTTCTTTTTGATTAACTTTTAAAACAGGTAGTCCATTTTGGGACAACCTGTAAGTACAATATGTTAAGAACACTTCATTAAAATCTGGGGGTGAATAAGAGAAGCTGCTCACCAATGTCGCATTCACACTGTTGGAGTCTCCGTACGGGAAGGGTGTGAAAACGGCTAGAGCTATACAGTTGGCAAAAATGGTGAAGAGAATCAGGTATTCAAAAGGCCTGGTGCACGTTAAGGAAGTGACTCAGATTGGCCAGCATTGGGATGAACCATCAATTAAAATTATTATTTTTTTAACCTCTTTAGACCCGAGCAAAATCCTACACCTATATTCTTAATATAAACATACTTTTCATACAAATATATGCTAAAAAGTATGCATTGCAAAGAAATAAAAAAAATTGTATTTAATAGTTTAACTTAGGAGCACGCCATAAATTCTAAAATTACATATTTTTTGTGCTATAAATGCAACAAAAAGGCTGTATCACTTATTTGTAGTTAATAGATTATTTTAACATTGTTTTTAATACAAAATGCCTTTGAAATTAACTGCTAAAAGAACTTTTTGAAAAGTTTGAAAAATAAATTGAACATAATTTTGTTTAAGTTAGCGAAAATTGCATTGACCCTCGTTCAACTTCATTTTTTTAATAGAAATAAATGACTGATACCTGTAATCAAAGGTTGAAAACTGATATTTGGAACTTCCATCAAACCAGGTCAATTTCTACTAACTAACGTGTTAATTGTTTGTGGGGAGGTTTTTAAAAAAAATCCACAAATGGGGATGCAAGGTTGCAAGAGGTTAATCATTAGTTATTTACCTGCAACTAGTTTTATTCATGCTATTTGTTAGGCTTTATCGGTTTTAATTCAATTGAATTTCAAGTATGAAAAGCATTACCAAAACATCAATGTTTCAGAAAACTTTTCAAGTTTAGATGATATTTTGTCTTATGCAGAAACTTTAGGTGAAATTGAGGGACAATATGATTGACGGGCGGCCTGCAGTAGTACTGAATGAAAAGTTTGTACATAACATTCGTTTAAGTAAGGCATATTATAGCTTTCAAATCAAATATGTAATTCTAGTAGGACCAAGAATTAACCTTAACGATGATTTGCAAGGAAATTTTCACCTGAAATTTAAATTTCTGCAGTTTATCTAATTAAACAAAATAGTGAGCAAAAATGAGACCAAAGTTCTGAACAATTTAGGTAAGCCAAATTGAGTTACACATTAAATGAATTTAAATCACTTAAAGTTAACCTTTTTAATTGAAAATTAAAGTTTTAATGATATTAACGAAGTCGCTAAAGGCATTTAGCAAAAAAAAAAAAATTTTAGTGGGAAGGCAAGTTACATTTATGCATCAAAATAAAGTGAGAGATTCACAGAAAATAAGTTTACATTTAGACCCTGTGTAACAGGATATCTGTGCCTATACTACAATTCCTTCTTCATGTATTGTCTATCTCAAAAGTTAAGACAAAAATATCTTGTGGCCCGGAATTGAGAGAAAATTTGGGACTAGATGTTTTTTACATAAATTTTTGAAACTGGCTATAACTCTTTAAGACCTCATCAGATGGCGCTGATTTAAGTTTTGTTTAAGTTCTCAATTTTAAAAAACGTAATTTTTGTTCTCTAAATAAAGTTATATTCACTTCTAAACTCACAATCCTTCAAAACAAATTTCAACAAGTTTATCAGACTAAACGTTAAGAGGATATAGGAAAAGTTGCATTAATATAATTAATATAATGTTTAAAAGTTGCATAATGGATTTATAGGAAAAGTTGCATTAAATAGCATCATTGATAGCAAATCCTTAAGAACTACGTCATTTTTCATACAAATAAAAGACTGATACTAGTCAGCTATTTCGGTATCGATATTTTTTTAAAAGCTTGAACATTCTCTTAACCCTTTCAACCGGCTGTCAGGTGGCGCTGATTTAAAATTATGAGACTCAATTTGGAGTTTTTTTTTTTTGAAAAAAAAAGTTAAACAGCATTAATGCCAGCAACTAATTAAAAACAAAGTCATTTTTATACAAATAAACGAATGGTACAAGTCAGCTGCTTCAGTATTTTTGCAGAGCTAGAACATTGTCTTTAATACCAGCACGATCGTGCGAGCTCGGTCGGAAAGGGTTATACCCTCACGATCATGATAGCTCGGTCGGAAAGGGATTTAGACATAGCTCTCTCCCCATGTAAACTCCACGCTAACAACAAATACGACAAGGATACTTCCACTCGACGATGGTGATGCAGAGGGCGCGGATGGGGTTCTTGAGTCCGAGGCAGAAGAGCGCCCTCACCGGCCGCTCCACCAACTTCGGTTGCTTGCGCACCACCCGCCGGCGCTCCGCTTTCTCCTTCTCGGCGTCGGTGGCTCCCAGCGCCGCGTCCCACGCGGAGCTCAGCGGCTTCTCACCATCCTTTTAAATAAATAATGTACGTCCGGGGAAAGTTACTTTTTTAAAAAAGTAACTATTTTATAGTTGCTTAATTAAAAAAAAAAGGAATTTTACACTTTCGAGTCGTCAACTGTTAGTTTGCATTGTCTAATTTTTCTGAAAAGGGTAAGCTTCAGATTCGCAGAAGCATAATATTTTACCTACAAATAAACTATTTGCGTCAAAAATATACGTTTTTTCCTTAGTGAATACCCTTGCAGTTACTTAATCTGTAAAGTCACTAACCACAGTTACTTTTAGAAATTTAAAAATTAGAAGACCAATTGAAGCTATTGAACAAATTTCAGTTAGAAGAGCAATTGTTAATTGTTCGAATAGGTTAGTTTGAAATATCATCACACTAGAACTACAAGTGATAACGGTTTATTGGTGATAGACGTCTTTGTTTACAACCACAGTCAAGTTAAGTTGCTTTGACTCAGACAAGGATCTAACAGCAAATTGAAGTTTTTTGAGAATTTTTAAATGTTCCGAGATTTCGGAAATCTACAGTATTTAGCTAAAATTTGAGGTCTAAGGCACGAGTTTAATGGACCGTTTGATACATCAGGAACAGGCCCTGCCTATGTTCTAGCCAAGAGTGTAAGGATAAAATAAAAGAGTTCTATAGTAGGGTAGAGAGGAACGACTCATACTGAACAGCCATTACATGGATCACCACGGAGCTCGAATAGAGTTGCAAAAGTGCCAGTTAATTTACAAATTTGATACCGAGAAAGGAAGTACACCCAGGGCAAAGGCGGCAATCGACAACGCACCCGATACAACGGACGGACTGCTAGCGTTACGGCCTGCGATCAAACCACTCGGCCACACATGTCACCCCCCTATATCGTCTATGTGTTGGCCCATGTTGCTTCAGCGGCTTCGATAACCCATTGTCTTCCAAAAGGATCCTCAAGGCGAAGATGAGTTATCTCGAATTATATACTACCATTAACATTGTTATCTGGAAAAGTGGTAGGAACATGGGCGGTAAATCAGCGCCACCTAGTTATTGATGAAATATTGAGGTTGCGTGTGTGGTAACCGCCACAGTGCTATTGGAAGGTTCATTCCCTACTATAGAACTCTTTGGATAAAGTACCTGCGGCTGGTTGTTGTTGTTGTTGGACGGATCTTCCTCCTTCTCTTCCTCCTCATCTTTTGGCTGGGAGCTCGCGGCTGAAAAACAGGAGTTTTTAGTGCTGAAAGGGAGGAGTTCTACTACCATGGAATGAACTAAACTTTTTTATTTAATTTTTTTTTAATTTAGCAACTTAGTGTCTGTGGCTGTCAGTCCCAATGAGAAATTGCCATCATTTTATAATATTTTTTCTAATTGTCTATAGCCATTCATGATATGCAAAAAGCACATCATTCAATTTTTCAAACTGATAGCGAGTCATCGCCTAAACTGGTGTAACGAAACCGGCTTTTCACTTGGTTCTTTTGCGGCAACCGTGATTCAAGCTAGACACGAGTAAACAATTTGTACGGCGATAGAAGAACCAAGGGAGAAACTGGTTTCCTGTCGCCAATGTCATCAAGCAGACCTGGATACTGGAATATTCCTAGTCAATCAGGGTTTTTTTTCCTGGACTCCTGAGTTGAAATTATCTCTAAATTAGCAAGTACCAGCCACAGTTTATTGCCCGCGTTTTTTTTGTTAAGACATGGAATCGTTCTATAACCGAACCCTGAAATATTATAAAAGTATGTGGCTATTTCTAAAAAAACAAAGAAAAATAAGTTTATTCAGTTTCAAGATTAAAATAATGAAATACTTAAATATAAAATAAACTAGTTAAAAAAAACTTATGAAGAATGAGTAAGTGTAAATAATGAATGGTAAAATATAGATGTTTTATCGTCATTTGTAAATGCTGCAAGACGGAACATTTTACGTGAGGAATTGGAATAAAATAAAACACTGTAATGGGAAAAGGATTGTGCAAATAATAAATGCTATGCAGGTAACTAGTTATTCTTCGTATTTTATGAAATTTTATCAAATAAATTGATGTCACAATAACTTAACAAATGTCCCTCTGTCAAATTAAAAAAAGAAAAGAAAAGAAAAACGAATGTCGCTGTCACTCGTCTTTGTTGAATCAAGTGAAATGAAGACTTTAACCTGCAGCAGGGGCGCCACCTGTTGAGTACTCGAAGAAAAGACAGTTGTTGCCAGATGTTACTCACACAAGACAATATCGACGTTCGTGGCAGACGATTGAAGTGAAATTCGGGAAGGGAAAGCATTATCAGGATGACGTCTAAGACGAGATTTCAGTCGCTCAAAAGATTCGCAAAAAAATAATTAAACAGTGAATAACGGTTATTAGGGGATAAAAAAAGGCAATTTTGAGACCGCTCAGAATTTGATATTAATAACCGCACCGAAATATATTTAAAATGTTTGAGGATATATGGAATCGAAATGTGAAATCAATTTTTTTCTGCCACCTTTATCTTTTCAGAAAAGTGTTGATTTTTACCATGCGTATATTTTAAGCTGTTCTTCTTATGAGGACTCCCTTGGAATTCCACATCTTGAAAATCGTAATGTTATTCCTATGGAAAACATTCGCAAGTCAATTACCGCCACAATTTTAATAAAAGGTGACTAGTTTCTTGTATCATTGTAAAGAACGAAAGGAGTAGATTCTGTAAAATTAATTTGTTTTGTGAAAATCGCATATTTACTATTTTTAATAATTTTTTGAAGTTAGAACTTAATGCGAACTCAATTTTTTACTAACTTCAAAAAATTATTAAAAATACTAAATATGTGATTTTCACAAAACAAATTAATTTTACAGAATCTACTCATTTCGTTCTTTACAATGATACAAGAAACTAGTCACCTTTTATTAAAATTGTGGCGGTAATTGACTTGCGAATGTTTTCCATAGGAATAACATTACGATTTTTTCAAGATGTGGAAATTCCAAGGGAGTCCTCTTAAGTTCTATTAAGAAAAAATAACCTAAAAAAATCAATAAAAAAACCTAAACAAATCAATACATTCGGGTATGTTTGCATCTCTTCAATTACTTTAAAATTCATATAATCCAATAAAAGGCGTATTACCAACTGTAATATCTATTTTTTTTTCTAGTTTTTCTCATAAATAAAGATCAATAAGAAATCCTTCGAATTTTTGGATTGTGGAAAATGTAATGGATTGTGCAATACTTTTATTTTTATACACAGTAAATTTTAATACACTTTAAAACCTTCGGGAATAATAGTTATTCACTTTTTTTAAAAAATAAGTATTTGGCACCCGTTATCGTTATATTCTGAACCGATTTTTTTTTTATGAAAATCTTCGTTACAAGTGAAATATTTTAGAAATAAAATTTACCAGCTACCAACTAGTTTGAATAAATTTTATTTCAAAAAACAATTCCTGTGCCTCGTTGGTTCAAGTCATCTGCAGGACTGTTGAAGAGCTGATTTATAAACTTAGCTTCTTCTCAGAAGCTGAGTGACTTTTTGAAAATGGATTTTAAAGGGTCCTGCTTCCTTAACCCTTTCAGTCCCAGTGGTGCCATTTGGCTTCATCACTTTCAATATTTTTTTCAAAATGTTTATGTCCCGCTATGACATCCAAACACACATCATTCGATTATTCACACTTTGTTCTATCAGACAAAATTTTACTTTAATCTCAATAGAAGTCAGAACTACTATTTTTTTTATTTAGAAAATAGTAATAGTACAAGCGTTTCTCCTGATTTTTGATAAGTTCACTTCAGTTCCGTTTATTTAAAACACAATTTAAACTATTTCGGTTAAAATAATTACTAAATTTTTTTTTATATAATGTGGTCAGATACCTTAAATATATAACTTGAAGTGTTTTTAGGTAATATTTTTTTTTATTTTGTTGTTTTCCACAGTTAAATAATTTTGGCATTGTTTCCATATATAAAACCATATAAAAATTTTAAATGGTTTTTTTCTTATGGAATTCGTATATTTGACCTAAAATAAGCTTATTTTGTGAATATCACATGTTTCTGCAGTGTAGTAAAATTTTGGGACTGAAAGGGTTAAAAAAAACATTTCAATAATTGTTAATTTGCCTTATTGAACACAGCGCAGCACAAAATGGGTTTTTGAGTGCAAGGGAGAAGCCATGTGTCGAAATTAGCGTGCCACAAAAAAAAATGCATAATACAATTGCCATTGATTTACAAAATCGAGCTATTTCATATATTACTATCAAATAAATACCCGTTCTTCGCAGGGACTTACAAAAATTCAATTCGATCCCAGTATATGTATGTACAATATCCGTTATAGGACAATAAGCTTATGTTTATTGTTCCCGCTCGAGTATAGAATCCCGTTACTTATATTACCTTGAAATACAAAATTATAAATATGCTATAAAATTCACGGATAAATGACATCGTAATTTCCCTCACAAAATCCTTTTTTGCTCATTTTGCGCGTTTTTGCTAATTTTGCGAGGGAAAAGATACAGCTACAAACACACCCAATCAGCTCTAGTGCGATGACCTTCGCACAACCAGCAAGTTTAGAAATTATTATTTTAAAAATATTTTTTGCTCATTTGGCTCTTTTTTGTAATAATTTGGCAAAAAATGAAGACAAAGCCCCAATATGCAGCTCTAGTGCGATGACCTTAAAAAACCGTCTTAGTTCAGTAATAGCTTAACTATGCATTTATTGCAAAAATAATATTCATACATGCAGTCAATTGAACCATCAATGAAGAAATTATCAAATACACAAATAATATTTCAATTTATTTTCGTAAAAGTTCATTTTAATTTTTTCAGACGATGGCGACGGGAAAGAGAAAAAGGTTATCGAATTTGAGCGAAAGTGGTGTACTTTTTTCAGAAAATTCAAATTTTCATTAAAAATGGTACGAATATGAAAAAAACTATGCCTCAGGGGCACACGTTGGTATTGAAGGGCCGGAAAGGGATAGACTTTCTTCGTGTAGCCACTATACTTCGGGTCAACGCTCTTTGGACTTGGTCTGACTTCGTTAGACCAAGGAGGATTAGCCGCAACAACAACAAAAATAATATAGATATCCAATAATAATATATATGCTCAGCTCATGTATAGGGAAGAGTGTTGTACCTTGGGACGCTTGTACCTTGGGACACTGACAATTTCTAAGAATCTATTGACAATATTCATACATTGTTTGTTTCCAATAGTAGCCTTAACCAACATACATCAAAATAAAATTTAACAGTAGCATCATTGAATTGATGAATTGGTGACAAAAAATAATATTTCATTACCCCTAAGTAAATATTTGTCTCATTCTAATATAGTTTTTTTTACCTTTGTTCTTTTACAAAAATTCAACTGCATTTTATTTTCTTTATTGGGACAGTTTATCCTCTCTACTTTAAATGAGTGGGACAACTTTCAAGCTGCCAGAATTTAAAAAATATATACATTATAGAGGAATATATTGGTGTGTTGATACGCTGCTTTTAAATTTTCATTTTGACTATAATTATCGAAGAAAAAAATTAAAATGTGAAAATTGTCCCAAGGTACAACACTCTCCCCTATGTAAATGTATGGTATATTACCGTACATACATGGTATGACAACATGACATCTCTGATATATCTTATGTGTGTAATGAAAAAAAATATGAACGTATTCTTCCATTACTTACGTAATGCATACACTCACGTATTTAAGATAATTGTTGAATTATAAATTGTTGAATGAAAGTTTATTTAGTTTGAATTATCGTCGGACTAGAGCTACACGAGGGCTATTGGCGACGGGCGTCGTATTTAAGGACCACAGTCAGGAGACGAGCCGACACCCGAGTAGGCACCCAATGCAACCGTTATGGGCGACATCGTACTCAGCGTTGGGACTTCGAAGGATATTTAACGTGCACTCCCTCCACACGGGACATGATTCGTTGGACATTTTCGCTGCACAGGCAGTTTAAAGGTCAGCGGTTATTTTGGTGAAGCCCGGACCCGAGCCTGGGACCTTCCGCATGCTAAGCGGAGTGCTTAACCGACTGGGCTCCGCATCCCCGAAAGTTGCTTTTAAAAAAGTAAAAAGTATAACTATTTTATAGTTACTTAATTTAAAAAAAAAAGGAATTTTACACCTTCGAGTCGTCAACTGTTAGTTTGCATTGTCTAATTTTTCTGAAAAGGCAAGCTTCAGACTCGCAGAAACATAGCCCGGACCCGAACCTAGGACCATCAGCATGCTAGGCCAATGGCTAACCGACTGAGCTCTGAAAGTTTATTTAAGTGCATATTTAATATGAAATAAAAAATCGTTCATTCATACCCTCACGTTTATTTCTTAGTAATTTATTAGTACAGTGCAAATTTTATAATATAGTTTGTTTAGTGACACCGTGGCAAGAAATGCCGTCCACCACCAAAGCTTAGGTGGATAAACGAGAAAAAACTTGTCAATTTTATGATATTTAAAATGAAGAACTTGTCAATTTTATGATATTTAAAATGAAAAACTCGTCAATTTTATGATATTTAAAATGAAAAACTTGTCAATTTTATGATATTTAAAATGAAAAACTTGTCAATTTTATGATATTTAAAATGAAAAAAAAAAAAACCTCAATTACATTGGAAAACGAGAATATTTTGAAACGGAGAGTATGACGTCATCCGAGTAAAAGAAGTTGCCACCAGAAAGCCCTTTTTAAAAGAAAAATTCGATACGAAGTAATAATAAAAAAAAATCACATTTATATCGTCTGCCCGGTAGCGGGGAAAAGCCGTCTGGCATACATAAAAAATGAACTCAAGTCACGGAAGTATCTTCACACGAACTCGGTAGTGCACCCAAATATGGAGACATTGTCAATTTTTAAAGTTTTTTTGAGGGAAGGGAATATTTTTAAGGCTTTACTTTTGGTTGGGAAGACGACGTACTAGATCAGAACTAACCACTTATTTTAATGATTAATGTTAATTTCTCACATAATGTAACGCTCTTGTTTTAATTTTTCTTCATACTGCGATTTCCTTGGTTATTTCGGTTTCACTATCAAAATAACCGATATAGATGAGGATAGACTTTTCGTTCTATTCAAGATTTCTTTAACAAATGTTTTGAAAAACCAACAGCACAGCAAGAAGTTGGCATTTAAAAATTTTAATAAGTACAATATTCTTTCAAAACTAATTTTCGAATACCAACACAAAAGTGATTCATGACACAAATGAAAATAAACCGTTGGAGTTGTTGCCATTCACGATGTGAAACAACCTCATTAAACGTCAATGAAATTGTTCAGATATGGTTTCTTAACATTATTTTAAAAGTTTCTATTTGTATGTAAATTTGTTCCAAACATGAAAAAAAATATAAATTTCCAATGGGGTTGTTTTACGGCGAATCTGGCAACACCTCTGTGGGTTTGTTTTCCTCAACTAGAATTTCAATGATGGCGGCCTCCATGCTCGTTTTATTCGAGATAGCCACTCATTCATCAATTCAGGATCAGCATGGGAAAATACGTGTAATGAATCTTTTCTTTCTGCACAATTTTGCGTTAATGAATTATTAGAACAGCCAACAGCACAGCAAAAACTTGGCATTTAAAAAAAAATTAACAACTCCAATATTCTCTTCGAAAACTCACTGCCGAATAACAAATCAAAAACAGTTATTCTAAATTAGGGATGGGTCGGTCCGAAATGAACGCGTCCTATTCTAAAGTTAGTTGGTTGGTAGACATACATTTTCAGGCTTGTGTGCTTGTTCAGAGACCCGCTTAAAACCTTCGTCAAGGCCTTTAGTAAGAACCGTTGTGCTGCCGGGTCAGCACAGTAATTCTAGAGCAGAAACATTAAATTCTAGATGAGGAAGACAAGTGTTGCCAGATTCGCCGTGAAACAACCCCATAAGCGAAATTTCCCACCATTGATGTTGTCATTTTTGCGCATTGAAGCACATCAAAGCGACTATAAAACTTAAAAATTCGATTCTTTAATGCAGCTCTGTAACATAGAGGTAATGATTGATTAAAAAATATAAAGTTTCTAAACTGTTTTTCGTTGAAAACTAACACTAACATTTTAACTAAAAAAATATAGTCCGACCACGCTAAGTTGGCAATCAAAATATTTACATTGTGGACGATTCCACTTTGAATTGAGGTTTTTAAGCAGAAGAAAAAAGGGTTGCCAGCTCAAGGCGTTTGGCGAGAAGAAGAGATTGTTGGTCTAGTTCAATCTATCACACTAGAGCTACACATCAGTTATCGGCGATAGAGGATTGTTGTTGATTGCTGGTAGCGGTTAACGATTACACGTGTATTTCTTTGATATTTTGATTCGTGGAATAACTAAATCTATGATTATTTTACAGAAATTTAATTAACCATTGCTAAAAAAAAGTTCAAAATTAATAAACAAACTCGTAGTTAAGTTATAAGTTCCAATGAGTATATTTCCCAGTATACTTCTATGAGTTTTTTTTTCTCATTTTGATGAAGGGTTTTAAAACTTAAAAATATGACTGACTAGAAATTACACCGAGGGACGCTATAACTTAAATATTAATAGGAAATATAAGAGTAATCCCGATGCAAGTTAGATCTTCGATTGATAGTCCGTTTCTAAACCGTAAAGAAATATGCGCCCAAAAGCAATGAATCGCCAAACATAGTAACTCTTGCCCAAAACCTTCCTTACCTTTTTTCGAAGTGGACTGGTCCACAATGTAAATATTATGATTGCCAACTTAGCGTGGTCGGACTATACCATACAAACTTGCCTCGCATTGTTAGTTTTTCAGTCAATTGCTACCTTTATGTTTACAATTTGTGTCGATCGTATTGCGAACAAGCCGCGAAGAATTTGCATTTTGAAGTTTTATAATCGCCTTATAGTGCTTCAGCTTTCAATGCTCAAAAATAACAACGAGGGCGCCAAATTTCCCCTATGAGAAAATTTATGAACTAAATTTGTTTCAGGGATTCCTTCTCCCATATCGTTAATATCGTTTTACCGGGTGCAAACGGTAGGCAATACATAAGTCTACTTATGCTAGTTTCTTAGTACCTGATTTTTATTATGTTTCTGAAAATATTGTCAAAAGTTAATAAATCTGCAACACTTTCTGCTGGGCGAAACTTTGGCCAGACTTTTGCATATCTGCTGGCGCGAGATGGCGCTACGATCGTTCTCGGGTGACAAGAAGGGGAAGTTGCAAAAAATAACTACCTGTGTATTGGATGTGAAAATGCTGTAAGCTAAAAACAGCGTGATGTTAAATTTTTTATTATTTTATTTCCTTGCTTAACAGCTTGCCATTTTATATAAACAGGGAAAAAGTTGAATGGTCAGATGGTGCCGATTTAAAATTATAAGAGACTAATTTTGGAGTTTTTATCAAAAAAAAAAAAAAATGCGCTAAACAAGTATCAATGCCAGCAACTCCTTAAAAACAAAGTCATTTTATACAAATAACGAATGGTAAAAGTCAGCTGCTTTGGTATCGAAATTTTTGAAGAGCCTGAAAACTATTATTTATACCCGCACAATCGTGATAGCTCAGGGCGAAAGGGTTAACGGATAATCTGGCAACGCGTTTGCCAGAGATAGGAAAGTTACTATTAAAAAGTAACAATTAGAATTACTTAGTACTAAAAGAAACTAATCACAGTTACTCTTAGAAAATTCAAACTATGCAAGACAAATTGAGATTTAGCCATCTTTCCATACCGAGAGCCAAGGCTAAAGAAATCTGGACAATTGGAGACAGTTAAGAAAGACTATTCAACGATGCTAAAAGTTAAATTTTAAACAATGAAATTTAAGTCGAACTGCCGAAAATATTTGTGAAGAACGGTATGAGAAAGTAGTGAAATTTTGCATTACTGGTAAAAGTAACTAAGTTACAGTTACTTTCTGAAAAAACTAGCTGCATTTCCTGGTGTTACCTTAACAAGGTAGCTGTTACAAGTAATAGAAATGTTTAAAAAAAATTGTAAGGAATTCATGATTTTAAAACTGAATTCAACGAACCAATTCATAACAATGACCAACCATTGATAACAATATCCAATTCAAATTTAAATAAAATGTAATGTATGAATAAGAGCCAATGTTGACAAAGGACATAGATTTAGAAAGTAGCATATCTGCCCCTAGGGGGAAAGGTGAAGCCACTTGTGAACCAGTATCCCATAAGGCAGTTCGCAAGCCCTAGTGCCATACGCCACCAGATGGCACTATGAGTAAATTCGACTAATAAAAAATATATATTAAAAAATGACTAATTGAAACTTTTTACCAGTTTTGTTAGCATTAGTTTATAGTTAGATAATTTCTGGCATACCTTGTTTTGTGCTATTGGGTTCTGTTGGAATATTGTAATCGTTTCGGTTCGGTTGACGTGCTAGGTTTTGGGAGAGAACGCATCGCGTACTCAATCATACCTTGGGTAACCCGAAAGGGCGGCCCTGGCATTTGATTCTGAATCTGGCGGTGGACCAGTCATTCCATCGGGACCTTGTAGCGGAGTAGCAGTCAGTCGATTATTGCTGACGGATTAAACTTGCTAAGATAACAACAATCTGTGTGATTGTTGGTGTTTATTTTTAATTCTAGGGCGGTACCTGCGTGCTTGCACGTGTGGTCGCCATATTTGATTTCTTTTTATTGTTGATTGTTTTGACTTCTACTTTTTAGTAGATTTTATTCCGTGTTTTGAATTGATTCTTGTCTCTATTTACTTGGCTTTCCTTTAAACTTTGTGCATTCATTTTATATTGAACTACACCGTGCTTGCATGTGCGAATACTGTTTTTATTGACTCGAATATTTTTATTCTGGATAGTTAAACTTTTATTGATCAAGCCGTGTTCACACGTGCTTTTATTGACATAGCGATAAATCATTTTCGATTCTTCTGCTACGATTTTATTTATTCACTCTATCATGGCCAATTCGCAAATTGCGTTGGACCTTTGTGATCAAATCCTTAAAGCTGAAGAAAGCTATAGGATCACTCAAAAGTCACTCGAAGACACGAGACTTGCTCTTCATAGCAGTTATGATCACTTACCCGACCAGTATCAGGTTTCAGCCTCAATAATTTCAATGTACCATGAAAATATGGTGAAAGAGGTTATGATGTTTCTTCAGAAATTGGGAAAATGTTCAATTCCCAACTGTGAAAAGCATAGTGTAATAGTTGACTATGAAAACCTGGTTCAACCAGATGAGGGAATTAACTCCCAAACAAGCATCAATAATGCTGGGTTCGTAAAGCCCAAGCAAACCTTCAAAAGGAGACGCTCCGCCACGGAACCAGATCCGATCTCCACAACAAATAAATTCACCGCCATTGATGATATTAGCCATGAAAACATGGACACGGACGCTACCTTAAAAGAGGTACAGACTAATGACCAGGTCTACACTACCGTGAGGAATAATAGCCCTAAACCTCCTCCAATTGTCATAACAAACGCCAACATTAAATGGCAAGATCTATCAGAAGAGCTTAAAAAGGCCGGAATCAATAACTTCACCGGCAAAGCAAACCCTGAATCACTTAACATAAGAGTTAGCTCAGATATAGATTACAGACATGTTACCTCAATCTTGTCAGGAAAAGGCATTGAATTCCACTCCTACAAAATGAAGAGTGAGAGAACGCTAAAAGTCATTCTAAGAAACGTTCCAGCTGACATGGGAGCTCAAACCATTCAGTCTGAACTGACGAACCTTGGATATGATATTAAATCTGTATTCCAATTTTCCAAGACGGTAGATGGTGTTAAATGGCCACTTCCAGTCTATTTCATAGAACTCCCCAATAATGAAAATTCTAAACGAATATTCAACATGACAGACTTTATGCACCTCATTGTTTCAGTGGCCCCTTACAAACGTAAGAAACAGCCAACCCTATGCCATAAATGCCAAAGGTATGGGCACGCTAAATCAGGCTGCTCCAACAAACCGCGCTGTGTCAAATGCGCTGGAGACCACTTTTCTGCCGACTGCCCCACTAAAGGCAAAATCCCCAACCCCAAATGTGTCCTATGCGGAGGACAGCACGTAGCTAACTACCGAGGTTGCCCAAAGGCCCCCAAGCCAAAAGAGGAGGAAATCGAACAAGATGTTCCCTCTAATGCCAATAATTCCAACACACACAGGCAAGCCACTCTCCTCCCAAGGCCAGTCTTACTCGCAAACAATCAGGCTAACACCCCCAGAGCCTTCGTGAGTAATCTAGCACAAACAGGGAGAAGCTACTCCCAAACAACTTCAGGAACCACTTCCCCAGTGCAACAAACCATCCCCACCCCTAATGTAAATAACTCCTCAGACGAGTCAGAAGATCTAGGTTTATCTGATATCATAGGACAACTTCAAAACTTCCTAAAATGTGTTAATCTAAGGAAGTTCATACAAATAGCAAAAAACACCGCCGCAAAGATCAAGTCGGCTAGTAACATATGGGAAAAAGTAGAAATAGGCATGAACGCCTTTAATGAGTTATCAACGGCCCTAAATTATGAATAATTTAGGCATTACTAATACTCGTACCTTTCTGCCAACCATGTATACCAATCTCGGGTTTGCTAACCTAAATGGCCTTAGAAGACAACTTGAGGAGGTCAAACTCTTCATTGAAGAAAATAACCTCGACATTCTTCTTATCAATGAAACGCACCTAAGACCCTGCGACAAAGTTAAAATCCCCAATTTCCACCTATACCGAAAAGACAGACTTATTAATAGAGGCGGAGGAGTCGCCATCTACGCTAAAAGGAATATCAAAAGCACAGAATACATCCTGCCAAACCTCAATACCATCGAGGCTACTGCAGCTATCATTGAAAATAACCAATTCGGACAACTTCTCATTATTTCTGTTTACAATCCCCCCAACTCGAGACTCACTATAGAAGACATGCACGCTCTCATGAATACAGGGCTTCCCACCATACTAGCCGGCGACTTAAACGCCAAGTCGACCACATGGAGCTGTAGAGCAGATAATAACAATGGTCTGTTCCTCAAAAACTATATTACAAAGAGTGGAATTACTCTCATAGCCCCCGACGAGCCTACACACTACCCGGGTACCTTGTCACATAGACCAGACATTCTGGATATTATGCTGCTCAAAGGTATCCCTAGTTACCCTTCACTTAAAGTTCACCATAGCCTTTCTTCTGACCATTGCCCGGTCACCTTTACACTGTATGGTCTAACACAATCACCTGAATCCCTCAGATACACCACCAACTGGGATAAATTCCATGATCTCACCCACGATAATATTAATGCCAGTCCAGACCTCACCTCCAAAGACAAAATTGATAAATCAATTGAGTTACTCACTGAAAAAATCAGAAGAGATATCGACTGCAGTTCTAGACCAATCATTACTAACAGAGACCACAAGTTACCTCTCGATATCCGCAACGAAATAAGAGCTAAAAATAGGCTGAGAAATGCCTACAAAAACTCCAGACACCCCAGGGACAAACGCCTGTGGAATGAGGCCTGTCGTAAGGTCAGTGACCTCATCAGAGACTACAAACGGTCCAACTGGGAAGAAACGGTTATGAGACTAACTACTGAAAACAATACAGTTTGGCGAATGGCAAAGGCCTTGAAATCAAAGACGCAAACCATCGGTCCGCTCAAAGGGCCGGATAAGATGGCATACACCGAACATGACATGGCTCAAGTTCTGTCCAATAGCCTCAGTAGACAATTCACACCTCACGAAAACCCGATAAACCACGACTTAGTTGAAGAAGTAGAAAGAGAAGTCTCCCACTACCTATCCATCAACCCCACCACCACAATAGACCACACCACCCCTACAGAGGTCTTCCAAATAATCAAAAAGCTGGACCCCAAAAAAGCTTCGGGTCACGACCAAATTTCCAATAAGGCTTTGAAACATCTTGCCCCAAAAGCAATTGTCCTTATCACAAATATCTTCAACGCGTGCATTAGGAAACATCACTTCCCAAAAAGCTGGAAGAAAGCTATTGTTGTCCTTTTTAAGAAACAGGGCAAAAGCCCCCTCCAACCCTCAAGCTACCGACCCATTAGTCTGCTCCCAACACTCGCAAAAGTCTTTGAGAGGGTCATTCTTGCTAGACTACAAAACTTCACCCAAACCAACAGGACTATTAACCTCAACCAATACGGCTTCAAACAGGGTCATTCCACCGTACATCAAGTCCACAGGATTGTCGAATTTATTGGCAATGCGTTCAATAACAAAGAACATGTTGGAGCGGTCTTTCTCGACATTGAAAAGGCCTTCGATAGCCTATGGCACCAGGGCCTTATTAAGAAGCTTATTAATGTCAACCTCCCGAAACCCCTCATCCATATGATTCATTCCTTCCTCACCGATAGATCTTTCAGGGTTAGGATTAATAACACCCTCTCTGATAATAAGACCATCAAAGCTGGAGTGCCCCAGGGTAGTTCCCTCTCACCCAGCCTCTTCAACCTTTACATAAATGACTTCCCGACCAGCGACAATACCATTACTGCCCAATTTGCAGATGACACTGCAATATTGGCAAAGTCAAGAAGAGGCAATATTGCCTTCGAGAAAATCCAAAACGCACTCTACTCTGTCGAGAATTGGTGTGAGGACTGGCGCATCAAAATCAACGCACAGAAAAGTGTCTCGGTTCTATTCCGCAATCACAAGGTCAGAACACATTTTGACACATACCTCGAAATCTTCAACGACGAAATTCAAAATCAACCTCATACCAAGTATCTAGGAGTACACCTAGACAGTAGGCTCAACTTCAAAGAGCACATAGAGCAAACCATCGCTAAAGCTACAGGTGCTTCTATCAGTCTAGGGCCCATAATCGGGAGGAACTCAAAAATGTCTTTAAGGAATAAAGTCCTTCTTTATAAGTCCATGATTAGACCTGTTCTTATGTATGCTTCCCCAGTCTGGGCAACAGCAAAGAAATGCCAACGCAAAAAGCTCCAAACATTCCAGAACAAAACGCTGAGAAACATTACCAACGCCCCTTGGTATGTAAGGAATACGATCCTACACAAGGACTTAGGCATCGAACCCATTGACTCCGCCATCCTGTCGGCCTCCCACAATTATTTCAAGGCTATGGAAGCCACCGAGCATGAAAATATTGGCCAGATTATCCATTATGATCATCTCATTGAACAGGATTTCAAACGCCCAAGAACAATCCATCACTACCCGACGTGGTAGTGGTCGGATTGGAAGGCTTGGTCCTCGTCCCCCCCCCCTTTTGTTTATACCGGTCAGCTGACCACTTTTTGAAACCTGACTTGTTTCGCCCCTTCTAGGGATAATTCGATGTGTAGTAAAGACGCTCCGCGTCGAGGCTACAAAGTGTTATTTTCGATCTCCGATCTCCGAGATATATATTCATAAAAGAAGCAGATTAAAAATGCAGTTTTTATTGCATGTAACTCTTCGCAAAGCATTTTTTGTGAAGCAGTATCTCGTGATCCATTGTAGAAACGGCGAAATGTGGATTCATCACACAATCGCGAGGTTTGTATTGCGTTGTACGGGATTGCGCATTCGACGAGCATATCTGCTACTTTCTAAATCTATGACAAAGGAAGTCAAAGTTGATTGTGCCAAAACTGACTCCAAAACCTAACATTTAAGGCCACTCATCACCCCCCAACCCGGTCCTCCTTCGATCGGGCTTGTTAATGGAAAGTCTATGGGGAAATGGTT
Organism: Hylyphantes graminicola; assembly: GCA_023701765.1. NCBI lineage: Eukaryota > Metazoa > Arthropoda > Arachnida > Araneae > Linyphiidae > Hylyphantes > Hylyphantes graminicola. The sequence goes on from CM043112.1 coordinate 18,973,572, forward strand.
TTTATTCCAAAAAAGAAATGAAATTATAGGATATTTTGATGCGTTTTTTTTTAATTAATAAAACTTCAATACAATTTTGCTTTCAGGGGTTATTTTTTTTTTAAACGTTATTTACTTTTTTTAATCGAAATTTTTTCTATTAAAAAAAAGTAAATAATATTTTTAAAAAAATAACCACTAAAAGCACAATTGTATGGGAGTTTATGAATAAAAAAACCGCATCAAAATATTCTAATAATTTCATTGCTGTTTTTGGAATAAAAACCATTTCCCCATAGACTTTCCATTAGCAAGTCCGATCGCCGGAGGACGGGGTGTGGGGGTGATGAGCAGCCTTAACCATACGAGCTTTCGAAAAATAGTCAAATAGTACAAAGAAAGCATTTGAACTCGGTATCTTTATTTTGAAGCAAAAAAACTTAGCAAATGGAATTTCATTAAAAATGTTGGATACGTGAATACTCCTATTTAAGAAAATATTACTTAACTACCAGTAGTAACTTTTTAAAATTTGTTATTAAAAAAATTCTCATCATCAACATTTGATTTTTAAGGTAGTTAATAGTTTATTAATAAAAGCACTTTTCCACAAAGTGGGAAAATGCTACGACATCGAATGTTAGCTGTCATAAGTTGACGGCGATTAACCTCACGTCTCCAAACCAAATACCTCTTTGTTAACGAGTATTTACCCCATGAAAGGGAGTGCACGTTAAATATCCTTCAAAGTCCTAACGCTGCGTATGATGTCGCCTTTAACGGTTGCGTTGGGTGCCTATTCAGGTGTTAACTCGTCACTTGACTGTGGTTCTGAATTACGACGCCCGTCGCTAATAGCTCTAGTGCAACGATAATCCAAACTTGCCAACCAATTTAAATAAAATATAATGCATGAAGGGGAGACAAACAAAGGAAGTTTTGTTCACAAAGGATGTCAAAGTTGATTGTGCCAAAATGGACTCCAAAACCTAAAATTTAACCCTATGTGCTCCCGCAGTCAAATGGTACAAAGAAGAATACATTTGAACTCAGTATCTTTATTTTGAAACAAAAATATAAGAAAATGAAATTTTATTAAAAATGTCGGACATATGAATATGTATTCCTATTAAGAAAATATTATTTACCTACCAGTAGGAATATTTTAATATTTGGTATTTAAAATTTGTTCCCGGATTTTTTTAATAGGAAATTTGCTGAGAAATCGAAATGTCAGCTGTCAGTAAGTTGACGGTGGCTATGGCGGGACAAGGGTACCTTCAATACAACTGTGTGCTGTACAGGGTAACGCCAAGGAGCTTAGCAGGTGTGCCGTGCTAGAATCGTTATCTTTGCGGTTTGTTTACGTTACGATTTCCCGCAACTATTGTTCCGCCAACGCATGCCAAATACCGATGCTAGCTCATTAAAAATAGCATATTCTGGTAGATAATGATAAAAAATACTATGTTTTGAAATTTAATAGTCTACATGATTTTAATCTTTGTATTGCAAATTAAACAAGTAAAGCTTTATAGAATATAGATCATTAAAAACAGAATCAATAAAAAAGTGGTTAGGTTCCTTTGATTATATCTTTTAGATGCGATTTAGTAGAGCTTCGCCCAGTCACCGTATAATGTCTACGGAGAAAAAATAACAGCTCCGTATCTCGGGAGCATGGCTATGCTCCAGCCAATCAGGTGAGAGGATCATGTCACAACCCTCATACGCAGATATTCCATTAACCCTAGGATTGATTTTTTTTATTTGAGAGATACAGCTGACTCCCAGGGCTCATAAATCTAACTTTTTATAATTAAGATAAATGTTTTACGAAAAGTTATTTATAAAATTTTTTTAAAAAAATATCGAACCCATATCAAAATGCAGGATAATGGCGGCCCGTACGTCAGCGACCTTTATCATATTAAGAAAAGTTGTACAAATATTCGATACAGCTTTTGCAATGTGGCTCCGAATTTTTTTCCCCTATTTGATTAACACAGAAGTACGTTAGTTTGGAAACCCGTGATTGACCAAACTCATTCGCCTTTCAGTCTGCCAAGAAATGTGGTTCTTCAAGCTTGAGGTTATATTCATCTTAAAATTAATTAGCCCAAAAATAAAGTTTTTGTGCGAATTTAATGCCCTTAGTTCTTTTGTGCGTTCTTTCTGTCTGATTTGTATAAAGCGTTAGTTTGGTGAGCGCCACCTAGCGTTGGCAATTCTTAAAGCAATACTTAAGTTTTTATGAACGTGTAAAGTTTGCACGAACTTATGGTGCCCCTGTATCTAGACGCATAAAAACTAACCTTATAGTTTTTTCAAATGCCAGTTTATTAGCTTCCATACTACGTTTATAACGTAAAAAGTGGAAGGTTTTATAATCGTAGTCCATCCGTCCGTCAAACATTTTCTTTAAAAGTTCTGGTAATTACTTAAAATAATAGTAATAACGTCGTGATTTTATTCTTAGAAATTAGACAAATCTTCGTCTTCGAGTACATGTTTAAGAAAAACCGGTAGCGCACATTTGTATCTTTGTAACAAATCAAATATTTTCTATACGTTACTGATGTGACTAATTTATAAGAAAATAAATTTAACCTGTGCAATACAGTTCTGATGGCCTTATTTTGTCAGTTTTAGCTTCCACACTACGTTTATAACGTAAAAAGTGGAAGGTTTCGTGCAGTCCGTCCGTCTGTCACCCATTTTCATAGAACGAACCGCAAGTCTCACAAACAAGTGAGATACGTCATTTTGCAGCAAAAAATAAGTTAGGCTTCAATCCAAATTTCATTAAAAAAATTTAATTCAAAGTTTATTTAATTAAATAACTAAAAATTTAAACCATTGTGAAATAACATGCAAATTCCATTTTTATTCAATATTTTTACTGTTTCCATTACATCACACGTAAGAGAAATTTTATTTTAAATAAAAATAAAATTCTTGAAAAAAAATATATACTATTTGCGATATATTTTTTATTTTTAAAGCAACAATTTTACTAATTTATTTTTCGAAATGTAAACTTGTGGCAGCAAAAAGATATTTATTAAAAAAATCCATCATTATTCTTCGAAGTTCAAAAAAATTAGCAAACGATAAAGATTATCAAATCTGCAAAAGAATGAGGTTTGAATTTACCTACCAGTATTAATATTTTAATACTGGGTAAAACGCTTGTAAGGTAATATTTACATACAAAATGATCTGAATACAATTTAACCAAAATACACCTTTCATTCTGATAATATTGCCAAATTTTCTCAAGACCTTAACCTTAAGGGGTCATATGAGTCTTAAAAATGTGCAAAGAAGGTACTACAAAACATAGTTTGATCTTTCATATCATTTTTGAATTACTCTATGTATAAGTATAGTTTTTTTATATGTAATTCTACAAGATTTATTATAAAACAAGTTTTCAAATTTATGAAACTTTTGCCAAAACTAAAATAAATGATATTAAACATGAAGCTATTTGAACACATTGTGATTAGGCTTGCGCGGCAAATTGTGAGGTCAGAATTGAAAAAATGACCAAGAAAATGAGTTTATATTGTACAAATATGTACAAACAAAGACTTATACCTAATTTCTCAGCTCAATTTTAATTAAAAATTATTTTGTAACAAATTTAAAATCAAAATTTTAAAAATTTTATTAGTTTTTTTAAAAAAAAGTTCTTAAAATAATTTCTAATTAAAATTGAGCTGAGAATTTAGGTATAAGTCTTTGTACATATTTGTACAATATAAAGTCATTTTCTTTGTCATTTTTTCAATTTTGACCTCAAAATTTGCCGCGCAAGCCTAATCCCAATGTGTTCAAATAGCTTTATGTTTAATATCATATATTTTAGTTTTATGCTAAAGTTTCATCAATTTTAAAATTCGTTTTATATTAAATAAATCTTGCAGAATTACATATAAAAAAATTATACTTGTATATTGAGTAGTTAAAAATTACATTAAAGATCAAACTATGCTTTGTAGTACCTTCTTTGCACATTTTTAAGACTCCTATGACCCCTTAAACCAATTTTTAGCCTACTTTTCTTTTTTTTAATTCGAAGAATTAAAAAAAATGAAAAAGTAGGTATTGACATGCGGTCGATGTCCGTCCGTCCGTCTGTTTGTCCGTCCGTCTGTCCGTCCGTCCGTACCCCCCTTCCAAAACCAGTTCTAACAATCCGATCTTAAAAATTCTTTTTTTATGAGAAAGGTATAACCCTAGACACCCAACTTTCATACTTTTTGTCCGTCTGTCTGTACTATAGGACGGACATAAATCTACTATTTGACGACGAATTTCCCATTGAATTAGCATTGAAATTCAATTTCGAGTCATTTAAATCGCTGAATTTAACTACAAATGCTACGAACAAGTGAGATACGTCAAAAAATTCAGCGCATCGAAATTAGAATACATTGAAAATTTCAGAAAAGAATTCAAATTCGAAGTACTTCAATTATTTAAAAAAAAACATTAAAATTTAATGCTCATAAAGCATAGGAAGCCATTTTTCATTAGAATTAAATCACCATTGCCATCGCAACAATTGCTTGAGAAACTTTAATTCTTTTAGACAATAAATTAAAATAAATTTATTTTTGAGACATCGATCAATTTAAGATGACGTCAAATATATATTTTACTACGAGATCTTTGTATGTTGATATAAATTCTTTGAAATACAAATTTTTTGCAAACGATTTAAGTTATAATTATTTAATTTTCGAAATAAAATAAATGAAACTAGCCGAATTTTGCAAGTAAATGTTTATCGAGGAGTAGTTTTTTGGTTTTTGTTCTACGAAAAATTAAATATTTATTTATAACTTCAAATAAAGATGCGTTTAGTGAAAGATGCTGTGTTTAGTTAGATGCTGCGTTTAGTGAAATTTATTTTAAATTTAATGTGGAAAAACGGTTGTTGATGTCACTTACTGATACGAACCTAGTTTTTTTTTTCAAGATAAGAATTTTAGTAAGTATTTAAGTAACAGGAAAGTAGGCTATTTTAGTTCTTTAAGAACTTCTTTTTAACTGTTTGCAAAATTTGTTTATAAAATATTGAAAAAATTAGACAGCAGTATGGTCCCACCTTGCTGTGAACCCGTTGACTTCGCTTTGTTTCCTTTCAGAAGGCATGCCTACTTATAAAAATACTCAAAATCTAAACTAAATGATTCGTGTTGGCGCATGCGCACTAAAAAAAGAAAACGCATTTTTTTCATGTGATAAATGTAGCTGACTTACCGGTCACAACAATCCCTTAATGTTTTCTTCTCTATATATATTAGACACTACCACTAATTTTAATAAAAAAAATTCTTTATAAATTTTTTTTTAAGGGCTCTAGAAGGCACAACTGTGAAATGGGTTGAAGGACGTATTCGTATAAGCTGATTCTGCACTGGTGTGGAATCGGCAAGTATTCTTAAACTTAGGGGAATGGGGGGTTGGAGCTGGATCGAGGTTTTCCAAACTCAAGTGCCTCTGTGTTAATTTAATGGGGAAAAATATTTTTTCTGCCACATTTCTCCGGCTGTATTGAATAATAAATACAGGTAACTTACAGGTCTTACAACTTAATTGTTTTTAAAAAAATTTAAAATCAAAATTTTATTAATTTTTTTAGAAAAAAGTTCTTAAAATAATTTTTAATTAAAAGTGAGCTGAGAATTTAGGTATAAGTCTTTGTTTGTACATATTTGAACAATATAAACTCATTTTCTTGGTCATTTTTTCAATTCTGACCTCACAATTTGCCGCGCAAGCCTAATCACAATGTGTTCAAATAGCTTCATGTTTAATATCATTTATTTTAGTTTTGGCAAAAGTTTCATAAATTTGAAAACTTGTTTTAAAATAAGTAAATCCTGTAGAATTACTATAAAAAATTATACTCATTTATTGAGTAGTTAAAAAATGACATGAAAGATCAAACTATGCTTTGTAGTATCTTCTTTACACATTTTTAAGACTCCTGTGACCCCTTAAACGAAATTAATGTTTTCTGGATGGATTCACAAATAATTTATGGAACTCTTTACATGCGCGGAAGGATCTTCAACACAGCATATTTGTATTTACCCAAATCATGCTGGCAAGGAGTGTAACATGAAATTTAATGCATGTATCTAATTTCATAAGATTTTTTAACATTATTTGTCAAGTCAGACGAATTCGGAATAAACAGAATGTTTGGCGAAATGCAACCACGGTCTCCAGGGGCAACGGTGTTTTCAGATACCGAATTATTTACAAGTTCGCTTGCGTTCCATGCTTTCCATATGATAAAACGTGAATGGTCGATTATATGCTAATGACCACACTTATACTAATTGAAGAGCTTAAGGGGTCACAGGAGTCTTAAAAATGTGCAAAGAAGATACTACAAAGCATAGTTTGATCTTTCATGTCATTTTTTAACTACTCAATAAATGAGTATAATTTTTTAGCCTACTTTTCTTTTTTTTTTAATTCGAAGAATTTAAAAAAAATGAAAAAGTAGGTATTGACATGCGGTCGATGTCCGTCCGTCCGTCCGTCCGTCCGTACCCCCCCTTCCAAAATCAGTTCTAGCAATCCGATCTTAAAAATTCTTTTTTTATTAGAAAGGTATAACCTCAGACACCCAACTTTCATACTTTTTGTCCGTCTGTCTGTACGATCGGACGGACATAAATCTACTATTTGTCGACGAATTTCCCATTGAATTAGCATTGAAATTTAATTTCGAGTCATTTAAATCGCTGAATTTAACTACAAATGCTACGGACAAGTGATATACGCCAAAAAATTCAGCGTATCCAAATGAGAATATATCGAAAATTTCAGAAAAGAATTCGAATTCTAAGTACTTCAATTATTTAAAAAAACTTCAACATTTAATGCTCATTTAAAAAGCATAGGAAGCCATTTTTTTAGCCTACTTTTCTTTTTTTTTAATTCGAAGAATTAAAAAAAAATGAAAAAGTAGGTATTGACATGCGGTCGATGTCCGTCCGTCCGTCTGTCCGTCCGTCTGTCCGTCCGTCCGTCCGTACCCCCCTTCCAAAATCAGTTCTAGCAATCCGATCTTAAAAATTCTTTTTTTATTAGAAAGGTATAACCTCAGACACCCAACTTTCATACTTTTTGTCCGTCTGTCTGTACGATAGGACGGACATAAATCTACTATTTGTCGACGAATTTCCCATTGAATTAGCATTGAAGTTCAATTTCGAGTCATTTAAATCGCTGAATTTAACTACAAATGCTACGGACAAGTGATATACGCCCAAAAATTCAGCTTATCCAAATGAGAATATATCGAAAATTTCAGAAAAGAATTCGAATTCTAAGTACTTCAATTATTTAAAAAACTTCAACATTTAATGCTCATTTAAAAAGCATAGGAAGCCATTTTATTAGAAATAAATTACCATTGCCATGGCAACAATCGCTTGAGAAACTTTAATTCTTTTAGACCAGGCCCGGACTGGCCCGCCGGCCCGTCGGCCGGCGGGCCGGTGCGCCCTTTTCAAAAAAAAAAAAAAAAAAAAAAAAAAAAAAAAAAAAAAAAAACTTCTGATTCATAGTTTTTGAGCTCCAGATTCGTCTTCTCTTAGGTTGTTCGCACATTCATATGGTGCATAGGGAGTCATTTTGTAATGTCTTATTACTAATGGCTAACCCGATACTTAACAAGGCGCCTTCACTTCTATTCTAGGCGCTGACCAGTCGGATAAATAAACGATTACAATTTCATATACATGGAATTATTTGTGTAACTTACGTTTTCCGTTTAGGATATGGTTAGATGAAACAGAGCCTTCAAAGTTAACTTCCATGGCTTTACGCCTTAACCACACTCGATATAATCAATTTTAACAATAAATTTTAAATGGGACATTGACAAATATTAAAAACTGATTTTAATAAGGCGCCTTTTTCCTTTCATAGAAGCGCCATAATGGCTTTATGCACCTAGAAGTTGTTGTCAACATGAAAGTCCAACAGTGCCTTATATAATATCGAGGCGCTCCAATGAGACAAAAAACGTTTCTTCAAATATTCTGCACCAGGTATTGAATTTGTGAACCAGGAAGTCCAAAAGTGCTTTATGTAATGTCGTATAGGTCATAGACACTCCAATGAAACAACCTGGTCATTCACCTTTGTGCCTTTTGTACCGACGAATAATACCATGTGTGGGGGGAGTGCATGCTAAATATGCTCTAAGTTCCAACTCTGCGTACGAAGTCGCCCTTAACGGTTGCGTTGGGTGCCTACTCAGGTGTCGGCTCGTCACTTGACTGTGGTTCTAAAATACAACGCCATCGTCAATAGCCCTCGTGTAGCTCTATGATAATTCAAACCTCACCTAACCGAATAAAACTAATTTGGTTTCGTTAATGAAACGCAGCGCAAGCGGGGCAATTAAGGCGCTACATTTGTCACTGATGATACCTTCAAAGGTTTTGTCCTCGCCTAAAACTGATGGTGCTGGGCAGAAAGCTAATCCCGCCGGAGGCGCATATATATGATTATATAAAGGATCTAAAAAAACAGCGCTAACTATTAGTATTAGGGCGCCTACGACCGTACAATATCATAAAAAACGCTTTTAGACTTTCTTGTTTAATTTTGACACTAATTTTTTTTTGTTTTTGAATAAGGGATCTAAAAAAAACATGCGTCAAGGAGTATTAGGGAGCCTTCAATTTTACATACCGCTGTTCGCGACTTCCGTGTATACATGTTTAAATTTTCAAACTAGCGCCTTGTGTAAGGGACTGGTGTACGCTAAAAATGTCGTGGTCTCTCGTTCCATTCACACCTATAAAAACCATACGCCAAGGAGCAATGGGGCGTCTACGATATCACTTAGATGGATTAGGACTTTCTTGTTACAATTTTGATACTAGGTGCCAAGACGTGCTTCATGTCTTTCGTTCAAATACATATAATGTCGTCTGAATTGATTTTTTAAATGAGGAAACAACTAAGGAAACACGTGTCAAGGAGTATTAGGGCGCCTTTAACTTCAAATTGATGCTTTTTTTAATAGCAGTTATGAGAGACTGGTTGGTTTTGATTTGAACATTTAACGAAATATTCATGCAATAAATGGAATCAGCAAAGAAGAAGCCACCAGACCTAAAATACGCCTTTTTTGTTTAGCAACCGAAACTTTTTGTTTGGACGTTTGATACTCTACTCGGAAATCTTCAAAACACATAACAAATCGAAGTCCAACTCTAAACTTGAATAGTTCAATCCAAATAGCAGCTGAATCATCTAATGATGGTGAAAAAAGACTTAAAAATCGCAAACAAAGCGCATTTTGTCTACTCTTTCTTTGTGAAGTGTGAAAATACGTTGAACACGTGTCCTTGGGCCTGACTTGAAACTAATAAAGAAAACAGAAAGCGAACGCCAATCGAATATATATAATAACGGATCATTCTATATTTAACCTAAACTTTTTATTACACTTGTCGGTTATATTTCAAATAACGATTATTATTATTTTTTTTTTGGCGTCTGAATGGTGCTTTTACTGTTTTTCCTTCTGCCACTTCCGTTGCAAGATATCCCAGACATAGTTTTCTTGCCTATTTTTTCTGTCTACATATGTATTAGAATTATCTATATACCATTAAACTTTAATTACCTTACTACTCGAAAGCGAAATAATAGTAGAGCAGTTTAAGAAAGTCGCCTATTTTTCTTTCAACTTCCAAATCCAGTGGGAATAGAGTGCATTGTATTCACAGCGGCCATGTTTGCTACTGAAAATGTGTTTTGGAACCTCAAAATTCTTTTAATTCAAAAGTGTGAAATGTTAGTGTTGATAACTTTTTCTTTGATAATTTAAATTGTGAATATTATTAGTTAACCGTGAATTTTATTATAAAGTAATGAACTGACATCAGAGAAGGCACACAGCGCAAGGGTTAATAGCGACATCGTAACGTTACAACTGTGGAGAATATTTAATGTGCACTCCCTCTACACGGGGTTTTCGTCGGACATTTTTCAGCTGCCCGGGCCTAGAGTCAAATCTTATTTTGTTAACAATAAAAAGAAGAAAGCCAAAGTTACAATTCCATAGGGAAAGTCTACTTCGCATGGGGGTGAATTCTGATAGCGTGATTATCATACGTGGCTCCGTTTTTTTCTCTCGTTTTTTATAAGTTGCTATATTGTGCACTCACAAATCAGTTAAGGTCACGATATTACACAATGTTAAAGAAAAGAAATAACAAAAGCTATCCTCACCCTCAGATTTATTTTTAAACCAGAGGCAATTGTGGCGCGACTAAGATTTTGGTTACATTTTTTCATTATTATTCGATTTTTTTTATTATGTTAGATTAACAGCCAAACAGATGCTATAAGGTAGGTGTTTTTGAGGGGAGAAGACTGGCGCCGATGTCTACTATATTTTCTACAGGAAGTATAAAAAAACATACAAATAAAATATTGACTGATTTATTTGAAATCGGTTTCAAGTTGTGCATTTTGTCAGACAAATGATATCTTTGGATGTACGATTTTTGCTTTTTTCATTCTTTCTCTCTCTCTCAGACACAACTTTATATTTTTTATATAATTATTCTGCTTAAGATCAAGATTGGATGTCATGAGTACTATACCAAAACCGACCTTAAGTTTGCAGCAGAGAAATGTACTAGGCGGAAGAATTTGCGTAAACAACGCTGCTGGCGCCGAAATTTCGAATCCTCCTATTGGCTGCTCCTCTGACCCTGATATTCGTGCGCCCGGTTACGTCAAAATCGAAGGGAAAAAAAATTAAAATAACACTCTAACTGAAGCTAAACTAATAAAAATAATAAATTTATGTCTTGAAATAACAAATAAATTTGTTTATTGAATGTTAAATACCTTTTTGTATTCGATTCTCGCCCTCAAAAATGAGAACTATTTACCCTCTTTCTCGTAGAACATTTGTATACTGCAAACTTAAGGTCGGGAGAGGTATAAGAGCATAATATTGGTAAGTTTAAATTTCTACTGTAAACTATCCGAAGATATGAATATGTTTGTTAATTGGCCGTTATTTTTCCTATCTATTTATTGTTTGTAATTGAAAAACAATCAGTAGCCATTTTGCGAAGTGTCCACTATGTTACGGCCAAAACGATATGTGCTCATTCAAGAATGCCCGGTTATTTTGTTTTATTAAAAAGTTAATTCGCTAACATCACCCCTTTTGTCCGACACCTGAGTAGGCACCCAACGACATCGTACGCAGCGTCGGGACTATGGAGCAAATTTAAAGGTCTACAATCATTTTAGCGATGCCCGGACCCCGTACCTTCCGTATTCAAGGCGAACGCGTTAACCGACTGGACTCTCCAGCCCCAAATATAAGTTACAAAAAATAAAACTAATTAATGTTCAAAAGAGTAATACTTTATACTCAAAAACACTGCATTTACAACGGAAAATTATATTAAAATTAAATTTTTAATTAAAATATAGTATTCAAACAGCTATTAATTAGCAATAATTGTAATTAAAAATAGTTGTAATTACAAATAATTCTAATTAAAAATAGTTGTAATTGCAAATAATTGTAATTAAAAATAATTGTAAGTTTAACAAATTTTCATTTTTAATTACAAATAATTTAAGTTGAAAATAATATTAAAAATACCCCCACCCCCACCCCCACAATTTTTTTGCGCCTTTTGCAACCGGAAGGGCCGGTAAAGCTGCGCCTTTGTTAGGGAGCCAGTCCGGCCCTGTTTTAGACAATGAATTAAAATAAATTTATTTTTGCGACATCGATCAGTTTGAAATGACGTCAAATATATATTTCACTTTGTAATTCCGTATGTTGGTACGAAATGTTTTCATTCTATTTAAAAGCGAGAACTGTTACACATTTATTCTTTGAAATATAAATTTTTGCAAACGATTTAAGTAATAATTATTTATTTTCGAAATAAAATAAATGAAATTAGCCGAATTTATAGCAGGTAAATGTTTAATATAGAATTAATGCTGGGTTTGGCGCCTTTTTACCTGTGGAAGCGGGTTAAGTGACAGATTATGTTACACACCTACTTGTTAATTTACATTTACTATTTTAAGTAAATTTTGAAGTAGTTTTTTGGTTTTTGTTTTGCGAAAAATTAATATTTATTTATAACTGCAAATAATCATGCGGACGATAAGTAATATTTATTTTATTGGCGATAAAAAGTTAATGAAAATAATTGATTGAGAAGTTGAAATTATAGCTGGATGCTGTGTTTAGTGAAATTTATTCTAATGTATATAAATTTAATGTAGAAACGGTTGTGGATTTCACTTACTGTAACGAACCTTGTTTTTTCAAGATAAGAATTTTAGTAAGTATTTAAGTAACAGGAAAGTAGGCTATTTTAGTTCTTTTAGAACTTCTTGTATTAGAAATAAATTACCATTGCCATGGCAACAATCGCTTGAGAAACTAATTCTTTTAGACAATGAATTAAGAGGATTTATCAGCCAACTTTATTTTGATTCTGACTCGCCAGGTGGCGTTACAAATTTTCGCCAAATGATACGTCTGGCGATTTAAAAAAGGGGATACGTTTCTCTTTCTGGGGAGTGGAGCACGACAAGCTTTCTCAATCACAAGATAAAGATTATTCGATTGTAATCAGGTTTAGACTAACGAAAACTGGTTCCGGTACTCTTTTGCGAGACGATGTTCTGGAGGGAAAAAAATTGTGTTGTTTGGTTATGTCTCTTTCATTTAATTTTTTTATTTGTTTAATAAATTATATTTATTTTGTAAATATTACGATCTTTCAGGAAACGATTTCTTTTCTGGTTTGCTCGTACTAATACATCATATTTCTATTTATAATTACCGAGATTTGATACCGCTATGAACTGCTCTAAAGTCATCCCTGTAAACTTCGGAATACTAGTTTAGCTTCGGCACATAAACAGTATTGTTCTTAAGGGGTCATGGAAGTCTTAAAAATCTGCAAAGAAGGTGATCTTTGATGTAATTTTTTAACTACTCAACATATAAGTAGATTTTTTATATGTAATTTTATAAAATTTATTTATTATATAACAAATTTTAAAATTTATGAAACTTCAGCCAAAACTAAAATAAATGATAACAAACATAAAACTATTTGAACACATTGGGATTAGGCTTGCGTGCCAAATTTTGAGGTCAAAATTGAAGAAATGAGCAAGAAAATGACTTTATATTGTACAAATATGTACAAACAAAGACTTGTACCTAAATTCTGAGCTTAATTTTAATTAGAATTTATGTTAAGAGCTTTTTTCTAAAAAAAAAAATTAATAAAAATTTAAGAAAAAAACTCTGAAAATAATTACTTATTAAAATTTAGTTTAGAAATTAGGTATAAGTCTTTGTTTGTACATATTTGTACAATATAAAATCATTTTCTTTGTCATTTCTTCAATTTTGACCTCAAACTTTCGCGCGCAAGCCTAATCCCAATGTGTTCCAATAGTCTAATGTTTGTTATCATTTATTTTAGTTTTGGCTGAAGTTTCATTAATTTTAAAATTTGTTATATAATAAGTAAATCTTATAGAATTGCATATAAAAAAATATACTTTTATATTGAGTAGTTAAAAATTGCATGAAAGATCAAACTATGCTTTGTTGTACCTTCTTTGCACATTTTTAAGACTATGACCCCTTAAATCTAGTTCCGTACTTTTAATTGTTGGCGTAGCAATCTTTATGTTTGTTAAAACTAATGGCATACTAATGCAAAAGTAGAAACCCCAATGTATAATGAATCTGTCGTATTAGCAGTTTTAAAGGCAATAATAAGGTCAGCAAGATACAAACAAACGCGTGTTTATGGTCTTCAAAAACATGTGCAGGAACCTTTTGTATTGCTAGCGGCAGTTTGTCAATTTGTTCATTCGGTTGCTCTTGTAAATTAGACACTGGTCTCTTTATTACAAGCCTTACTCCCGCCACTAATCTGTTCATTCGTTCTGAAAGAAGCTTTCTACATTGCACACCTTTGGAGCCGGGAAATCTTGACGTGTTTTTTGCAACTTTTCAAGGCCTCTAAAATAGCGTCGGACTGAGTGATTGGCACATTAAACTTTCAGTACTCTGCCACCAAACGACACATGTTCTTGAATGTTGCTCGAGAAGTTCTTAAAGAATTAAAAAGCCTACATGTGCAGTACTTAAGTACTAGAATGAAATTCTCGTCGAAACGCAAGGGTATTATAATTACATTAACTGCCACCTATATCCACTTCCGCACAAGATTTATAACTTCAGAACAAATATAGACTAACCCAGCATTCAGTTACAATTTGAATCTTCAACTCTAAAAATTGGCCACTATAATTACATTTTTTCTTCCGCAAATTAAATAAATAATCTTTATAGTTTGCTAAATTTATTTGCAGTTTGAAGAATAATTATGTAAAATTGAACGAGTCACATCCTGTAGCATCCTTTCCGTGATCTTTGGCAATGCTTTGAAAATCTCACCTTAAATTACACGAGATTCTTGTAATTAAATCAATAACTATAATATTTGAAAAAACCTGATATATCCAGAACATTTGGCAATGATAAACATGAAATAACTCCAAATTGCACTGATAATTGAAGGAATTTAATTGTAAATTAATACCAATTAGCTCTTTAAGCAAAAAAAAGTAACACTGTGAACCACTTTCTTAGTAAACAAATATAATAAACTTTAAAAAAAAATCACATTGTGGTATATTTTTTATAACGCCATTCCAAATCGATTTACAAAGAAACAATTAATAATCTTTAACATTTCAAATAAGGTTTTTCGTAATATTGCTGATGTGGCAACAGTAATTTAAATTACTAAAAATTAAATTCCAATGCTACTTTAATGGGTCGCGTTCGTCGACATGACAAGATGACAGATATCCGTATGGACGCGCGTACAAACAGAAGAACAAAAAGTATGAAGTTAGGTCCCTGCTGTCCTATCTTTCGATGACAAAAATGATTCTTAAGATCTGATGGATAGAACAGATTTCGTCACCGAAGTAAGGACAGACAGACGGGACACTTTGGGAAGACTACCATGTCAATACCTTCTTTTCTATTAAAAAAAATGTTTCGAATTTAAAAAAAGATTATAAAATATTCTAAAAATAACGTCAGGGCTTCATCCTCATTGACCATACATCCCAGGACCCCTCCCTAAACATTTTTAAATAAACGTTTATATTTCTCCCTTCAATAAATCCACAGACTACGGCCGTCATTTTAGAAATGGTAAACCAAAGGTCACCAAGTGATTCGATTGAATAACTCGTCAAATATTCAGCCAAATGTAACAAAAACTAAGATTTAGGGTTTATGAAGATTCTTAATATTTCTTAATTGCTAAAAAATAAAATTGGGTGCTGCCATTGAAAATTTTAAAGTTAATAGCATTTTTAATATGAAGACGGCTGCTTATGCCATTTTTTTGTCCTGCAATTAACTCATGATGTTATATAAACACATAGTCAAAAAGGTTCTATAGGATGACTAACGTTCGAAATAATCACTAGTGGGAACTTTTTCCACAGCTGTACATATCAAAATAGCTAAAAGTATCCAAGCGCCAATAGCACTCGTGTAGCTCTAGTGCGACGATAATTTAAACCAAATCTAATCTAAAAGTATCCAACCTATACTACAACTAAAGTAGTCAAGTTTAAAAGTCGCGCGAAATTCTTTGGCTGGATTTATAATGAGCTCCGCCCACTTTTTCATGTGGTTTAGGTTTACAGTTTGAATGATTTAGATATTGGCGTTTTTTTCCTTCTACGATTTGGCGACATTTATTTTTGTGTGTCATCAAATTTTAAAATCATAGATTCTCGTTTGTTATGAACGTTTTTGTCATAAAAAGTACTTGAAATGTAAAAGCATCATTTAAATTCTGTATTAACATACAAAGATAATGCATGAGTGAATTATTTTAATTAATAATAAATCTTTTTAATCAATTAAGCCAAGTTGTCCTACAGATGTCGCCACGATTCTCAAAATGAAGCTTTTAAAAAAAATTAATAATTAAAAAAACTGATTGATATTGTTCCTTCAAATCTTTTTTAAATTGTCTTTCATTCCTATTTGCGTATCTGGTGCAAACAGATCATACGTTTAAAAAATACTTTTCAAGAAACTATGATTTGAAAAATAAAGCATTACGTGTATAGGACTGACAGTCCCTCTTAAAATAAATTTATTTTTGCGACATCGATCAGTTTGAAATGACGTCAAATATATATATTTCACTTCGAGATTCCGTATGTTGGTACGAAATGTTTTCATTCTATTTAAAAGCAAGAACTGTTACATATTAATTCTTTGAAATATAAATTTTTGCAAACGATTTAAGTAATAATTATTTAATTTTCGAAATAAAATAAATGAAATTAGCCGAATTTATAGCAGGTAAATGTTTAATATAGAATTAATGCTGGGTTTGGCGCCTTTTTACCTGTGGAAGCGGGTTAAGTGACAGATTATGTTACAAACCTACTTGTTAATTTACATTTCCTATTTTAAGTAAATTTTGAAGTAGTTTTTTGGTTTTTGTTTTGCGAAAAATTTAATATTTATTTATAACTGCAAATAATCATGCGGACGATAAGTAATATTTATTTTATTGGCGATAAAAGGTTAATGAAAATAATTGATTGAGAAGTTGAAATTATAGCTGGATGCTGTGTTTAGTGAAATTTATTCTAATGTATATAAATTTAATGTAGAAATGGTTGTGGATTTCACTTACTGTAACGAACCTTGTTTTTTCAAGATAAGAATTTTAGTAAGTATTTAAGTAACAGGAAAGTAGGCTATTTTAGTTCTTTTAGAACTTCTTGTTTTATATGGTATTCTACCGGATTTATTTATTATAAAACAAGTTTTAAAATTTATGAAACTTTAGCCAAAACTAAAATAAATGATATTAAACATGAAGCTATTTGAATACATTGTGATTAGGCTTGCGCGGCAAATTGTGAGGTCAAAATTGAAAAAATGACCAAGAAAATGACTTTATATTGTACAAATATGTACAAACAAAGACTTATACCTAAATTCTCAGCTCAATTTTAATTAGAAATTATTTTTAAAAAAATTTAATATCAAAATTTTTAAATTTTTATTAATTTTTTTAGAAAAAAGTTCTTAAAATAATTTCTAATTAAAATTGAGCTGAGAATTTAGGTATAAGTCTTTGTTTGTACATATTTGTACAATATAAAGTCATTTTCTTGGTCATTTTTTCAATTTTGACCTCATAATTTGCCGCGCAAGCCTAATCACAATGTATTCAAATAGCTTCATGTTTAATATCATTTATTTTAGTTTTGGCTAAAGTTTCATAAATTTTAAAACTTGTTTTATAATAAATAAATCCTGTAGAATTACATAAAAAAATACATTTAAATGTTGAGTAGTTAAAAAATGACATGAAAGATCAAACTATGTTTTGTAGTACCTTCTTTGCACATTTTTAAAGACTCCTATGACCCCTTAACGGAAGAAAGTGAAGAGTACAGAACCGCGTTATTTCGTAAAAGGCTTTTGTAGTGAATCTTATATTTCATTTCTATTAACTTTGTTTCGGCACCCCATTTTTAGCCCCATTTTGGGAAGTAAAACCTTTGCACACGGTACTTATCTTTGCATCCGAATCCTTCAAATTTACGAACTAAAACAAAGGTTCTTTCAATCAAATTTCTCACCCAATAGTATGTATTATTATATACAGGGTGGTTATTAATTAACGCGAGGTGTTCAGGTTTTTAATGTACAAATTGCATACGAAATACTTTAAAACTTATTTTCTCGTTTTCACCTTTTTTTTCTCCCTTAGCACGCTCTCCCGATTAAAGTTAAGTTTTGTTTAAATTATCATCGCACTAGAGCTACACGAGGGCTATAGGCGACGGATATCGTAATTTAAAACCACAGTCAAGTGACGAGCCAACACCTGAGTAGGCATCCAACGCACTACACGGGGTTTGAAGCGGACACGTAATTCATCTTAGCCACTGATTCGCTACAAGCCCATTGTAATGTTGGTCATTTTCCTTCTAAGGCAGTGGTTCCCAAGTGGATGATTTGTGTTATCAAGGGTGTAAAAATACTTGAGGGGCGATCAGAGGCGATAAGTATTCAAAGGGGGAAACTTAAAATATTGTTGTACCTTTATACAGTAAATCATTCTCCAACCATAACCAAACCAGCCAATTTTTACTTTCAACACTTTCAAATTTTCTAGAAACCAGTAAAAGTATCTTAGTTAATTATTTCACTTTTGTTCTTTAAAAATATATGTTTTATGTTTTTTCTATTTTATTTAAAAGTGACCGGATAAAACCTCTTTGGTTGTTTTTATAAACGTTAGGAAGTGTTATAAAACTGTTTTATAGTTACCCTTTTACTCAAATTATGATTAGACATACCATGAAAATTAAAAGTGGGCGATGGATATTAATCAACCTAAAGAACGAGGTGATGATCCTGAAAAGGTTGGGAACCACTGTTCTAAGGTGAAGCAAGAATTCGACGGAATAAAGAAAAAAGCCTCTGATAGGTCTCTCGGACGAGAAGGAAAGTTGTAATTGGAGGGGCAGACAGGTAGATGGACAGGAAGTCAGACCGTACAAGCAGATAGACAAACGTTATAAAATTTTCTCATCTGATTTTTGTAACTTAAAAAAAAAAGAACTTTTAAAATAGCGCAGTTTAGATCGGAAATTGATAGGTATAAGGACGGACAACCTGATGGACGTACAGACAAACAAATAAAAAAGTATTTAAAAAAAAAAAATACCTAGAAAGTTCTATCTTCCAAACAAAAATAATTGAAAATCGGAATGTTAGAACAGAAATTATGAAACTCGTATGGATCAAATTTACCTAAAAAATTTCACTTAGCACGTTCTTCCACTAAACGACTGAAAAAATCTGAGGTATTTCGGAGGAAGAACGTGCCAAGTGCAGGAGGCGTCACGCGCGTTTCGTAAATGACGTGTATTACGTAACGTACGGCTAAGCCAAAAGACAACAAGCATTTTGAAGAACCAAACTAAAATATCATGCAAAAAAAAACTAAGATTTTGTTGATGAGAGAAAAGTTGCAAACTAAAAACTTTGAAGCTTATTATCTCATTTTCACGTTTTTGTCACTTAGCACGGTCTTCCACTAAGCTCTTCAATTATTATAAAGATGCTTAATATTTTTAAGAAAGAAAACAAATATTTTGCATTAATGTTTAAATTGTAACACAGGGTGAGGCGAATAAGAGCGGTCCCAACGTGGAGATAAGAATACGATAGAAATGTTGCCAAGTCAATAACCAATACAAAAACAGGTTTGCTAACTGAAGCTATTGATCGCTTCAATATTAAGCCCAAACAGACGTTCTGCGAATTATTTGCCGGCAACTACGCTTTGGTTTGAGAAGCTAATTGAAATGAAATACAAACTAGATTTGTAGAGCTGATTAAAAAAAAAGTTCCCACTAGTGATTATTTCGGTCGTTATTTATCCTAGAATCGAACAATTTTGATTTTTTTAATACAAAACATTCTAAACTGATTGCAAGACATAAGAACTAAGATATATATAACTAAGATAAATATAAGATAAGATATAGTTCGCTGTCTTAAAAGCTAGAAAGAGATTGAAAGTTATTAAGTGTATTGCTGGTAGGGACTGGGGCGCAGACGCCACTACTCTCAGGACTTCCTACCAATTCTGGAGTATGGCTATCCTGTCTACTGCTGTGCTTCCCAAACTAACTTGAACAAATTAGAGAGGGTTCAACTAAGCGCCGCTCGCATCATCACTGGACTGAAACATAGTTGCCCTTCAGAGATAGTCCTTTACGAAGCAGACCTTCAACCTCTTTCCTTAAGAAGACAAGCTAATTTAGTGAAATACTACAATAAACTGTCTGGTATAGACCAAGGCAACTTAACCGCCAATTACCTTAACAATTGGACCTGCAATCAAAGATTAAAGAAAAATAGTCCCTTTAGCCAAGTTAAATCCCATCAGCTTATCGCAGAAAATATAGAACCTCTCTTTCTTCATTGCACTCTTAATCCTTGTCTAGAACTCTCCAACGTTAGTTTCCATGAAAACCTACCTACCACGCTTAATAAGAAAAACTGTCTACCAGACTTTCTTAAACAGTTGTCCTTAGAAATTATCAATAAAATCCCTCCAAATGACATAAAAATATTTACTGATGGCAGTAAAAGGGATGAACAAGCAGGCAGTGGAGTGTTTATTGAAACATCTGGTGAGAAGTACTCCATTCAACAACGAAACCCTGATTTTTGTCCAGTTTTTCGAAGCGAACTTATCGCAATTGACAGAGGGCTAGAGACAATCATGAGTGAAAGGAATTATGACAATATCTGGATTCTTTCAGACAGCCGCAGTTCGATTCAACACCTAAAAAATTGGGCTCTCATTACTGATAAAACCAGTTTTTCGATCTGGCAAAAAGTTTTCCACCTTTCCCAACAGCATGATGTGCACTTCCAATGGATCCCATCCCATATCGACATCATAGGTAATGAGTTTGCAGACACTGTAGCGAAGCAGGGACTAGATAACTCAGTCTCTACCACCTCAAACCTCACATACCTTGAATTATTCTCAAGGCAAAAGGACAAAAACAAACAAATTTGGCTACAACCTCCGACTCACTACTGGTACAAAGCAAAAAAGCCAGGACTCTCTCTTTCTCTCCCTGGTGACAGACTAACACCTGCTTGTCCAGACTAGCCAGTGGACACCTGAAAAGTCTCAAGTTTTCTGCTAATCAAAAGATCTTCCTTCCTTGCCCTAAGTGTCAGCAATTCCAGGCATCACCTGATCATATTCTTGATTGTTTGGGACTGGACTGGGAAGACATTTTTTCTTCCTCCCTTTTGGTTTCGGACTTCCTTAATGTCAACGGATTTATTGATCTGGTCCGACTCCGTCAGACCAGATGGAAATTAGTAACAACAACAACGAACTAAGATCTGAACTCGCTACTAGTCTATGAGTAGCTCTAACGTGAAGCTAATCCGATCCAACCAATGCAAAAACAGGTTTCAGGCGGCTTCAAAAGTTTTTCTCGCCAAGCATTTCAACATATTCCTATCTCTAGACTGGGGGAGCTTTTATTTACCTCACCCTGTACTAATATATTTAGTGATAATACAGTAATATTATCATTTAATATTAATTAGTAAGTATATAGTGACAAAAATCGATCGCAGTCTCAGGGTTGTCAAAAACCCGGGTTTTTTTTATAAAAAACCCAACCCACTTGGGTTTTTGGGTTTTTTTCAGGGTTTTTTTTGGGGGGTTTTCATGTATATTGGACATTTTTGTCTGGGTTTTGTGGTTTATTTAGTGAAGTTTTAATTATTTGTAAAAAATGTAAGAACTAACAGAACAAGCAAAAAAATTAGTCAGGTCGCTTGAATCGAAATTGAATTAAAAAAGATTGGTGGACGTTGTTAAAGAATAAACTGGTTTGCATTGATTATAATCAGGAATGTTGCAATTTAAAAGAGAATAATTTAAAAAAAACTGCTAATTGCATAAAGAGATAATGAAGAATGTTGCAATTCAAATTTATAAATGATTATGTAGAAAAGAACCAAATATTGCTTGCGTATGTGTAAAATTATGTAACCGTCAGAATATAGTAGCTGTAGAAATTTCAATTTGAATAAAAAAGTATTAATTGTATTTATTTGTTACATAATTAGTATACATTTAAATTTTTTAACATATTTTAAAAATTTAAGGAACAAAACATATTAAGAATAATACTAAAGTATTAATTAAAAATGATATGAAATATATTTTTTGTTTGCATAAAAAATTTGAACTTTTTTTAAAAATTTCAATCAAGGGGATTTAAGTTCAATTGCCCACTTGGGTTTTTTCAAGTGGGTTTTTTTGAAAAAACCCACCCGGGTTTTTTCGGGTTGAGTAAAATCATACCAACCCTGCGCAGTCTACAGGCGGCAAATCTTTAAATCCGGCTCTTCTGATACCCCTAGCAATGTACACTGCTCAAAACAATTAGGGCAGCACATGAATTAAATCCTTTCACGTCCACAATGATTTTTAACAAATAAATTTATTAAAAATTGTTACAATTTATAAAAAAGTAATTTTTTCCCCTTCAAATTTAAGCTAAGATTTTAATATTTGTTTCCTTGTTTTCTACCATTTCATTCTAGATGCATAATGAACATATTTCACAAATTTTAGATTTTTAGAATGAAAAAAAAATAAAAAGTAGGGACTGAAAGGAATAACATAACCCTTTCCGACCGGGCTCGCACGATCGTGCGGGTAGTTAACCCTCTAATGCATAGTGTTACCGTTCGGTAACAAGTTACATAATCCACTTTATTCTATTAAAATAGACCTCCCTCTCGACAAATTTGTGTTTTTTTCATCTATTACATTCCATTTTGAAGTTTTAGTTAATAATAACCCTCATAATTGACAGTAGTAAAAGTGTACCGTCAAAGCGGGTAACTTTGGCCACGGAGGGTAACTTTGGCCACGCGTCGGAAAAAGATTTGTTTCTTAATTTCTCTTCATAAAATGATCTAATCTTAAATTGTTTGACATTTTTGGAAAGGTGGAAACATCTCCTTTTATTTCATGTAAAAAAAATTCTCATTCTAATTCTGGCAATACTACAAATGCTGTTTTCATTCTTACGAGCATAAACTGACAAAAATCTATCTCTTCCAACTTTCGTCTGGAACACTGAAAAAAATTATGAAAATATTTAAATAAAACACTCTATTCGATTCTTTTATTTAAGGGGAAGAATATTACACCATTTGTTTTATTCTAAATTGAATACTTTTTATGCTGTATTTAAATATTGGTAATTGGGAAGCTTTTGCCGATGAATGCGGGTAACTTTGGCCACAGATGTAAGTATTTATTTATGGAACTTTGCACTTTAAAAATGAAAGTAAAAGTGTATTCTGTTTAACTATTTTTTAAAAATTCTTACTTTTATGATTACTCATTCTTTAGATATTTTTTTTTAAAAAAATCAAACGATTTTAAACATTAAAAAGATAAAGATAGAATGCAAGAAACGTATACCACTCAAAATCGTAAATGTCGAAAGGTAAACATTTTCAGATTCCTAATTATGAATATATTGTTTTCCCCCCTTTATAATAAAATCGTTTGCTTTTCATAAATATATTTGTTATTACATCTTGCTTCAAAAAAGTTCTTTTTACCTTATTAAAATAGAAGTTTATTTTTCTTTTAAGCGACAAACAATACTAGTATTCAATGTGTAATGCCATTCCACGATGCACTGCAATGTAAATGTTAAGGTATATATCTTTTTAATAACTATATGTCTTATAACTTTGTTATTTTAAGTTAAAAGTTTTAATATTGCTATTTAATTCGTTAATACAGCCTTTAAGGATGTTAAAAAGTATGTTTCTTATGTATTTCATGGGTGGCCAAAGTTACCCGCCCGGCTCCTAACAGTGTAGTAATTTTTTAAATTAATACCAATTTTTTATTAATTTATAAAATTTTACAAAAATGCTTGAAAATTATTCCTAAAAGTACAATACTTAGAATGCATAATGATTTCAAAGTGTTTAAATCGCTTTTGTAGTTAAATTTTTTGTCTTTTGTAGAAAAAACTATGATTTTGGCCAAAGTTACCCGCACTGACGGTATTCAAAATTAAAAAGTGAAGTTTCTGACTGTTGTGAATTTACGTGTTTGGCAGAATTCAAAGTAATAATGCTAGTACTAAATACAATTAAATTGCTTTGAAAAAAATATTATAGTTCAAGAGGGTTATTTTGAACTATATTTAGTAGTTTTCTAATCATTCTTTTCAAAATTGGTAGTTTGTAGTTGGTTTTTACATGTGTTACCGTTTGGTAACATCATGCATTAAGCACAACTTTTGTTTGCTAATTTGCGTGTATCTCTGTAACGGATTCACAAGAGTTCAGTGTTCAAAATGTTTGGTACTACTTGATTTTAAGAGTAAAAATAACTGTTTTATGTCGTATCATTCAGCCATTTAAAAAAATTATGTTTAAAAATGATTTTTTTGTATATTTTTATTCATAAATACCTGCTATTTGTACTAAACCTGCTATTGCCTTCTATTTGTACATTAATTTTGTTTCAAAAGTAACTACTATTCATAATTATTTTAATAACTAATTTTCCCTGGTTAACAAAATCTAAATGGACTAAATATTAATACTCTTTTTTGTTTGTTATACACGTTTTCATAAAAGATTTTATACCTAAAACTATGTGTCTGTGTGCCTCTGCAACTTCTTATAGAATAATAAAATTATCAATAAGCTTTATTTTTAAGTATAATTTATTAGAAATATAAAAAGTAAAAAAGGTAATAATTTGAATAAAAATAAATATTCGTACCCCCGAACTTTCAGGGATCATAGGAGTCTTAAAAATGTGCAAAGAAGGAACTACAAAGCATAGTTTGATCTTTCATGTAATTTTTTAACTACTCAATACACAAGTATAATTTTTATATGTAATTCTACAAGATTTATTTAATATGAAACAAATTTTAAAATTTATGAAACTTTAGCAAAAACTAAAATAAATTATATTAAACATAAAGCTAGTTGAACACATTGTGATTAGGCTTGCGTGGCAAATTGTGAGGTCAAAATTGAAGACATGACCAAGAAAATGACTTTAAATTGTACAAATATGTACAAACAAAGACTTATACCTAAATTCTCAGCTCAATTTTAATTAGAAATTATTTTAAGAACTTTTTTCTAAAAAAATTAATAAAATTTTAAAAATTTTGATTTAAAAAAACTTTAAAAATAATTTATAATTAAAATTAAGCTGAGAATTTAGGTATAAGTCTTTGTTTGTACATATTTGCACAATATAAAGTCATTTTCTTGGTCATGTCTTCAATTTTGACCTCACAATTTGCCGCGCAAGCCTAGTCACAATGTGTTCAAATAGCTTTATGTTTGATATCATTTATTTTAGTTTTGGCTAAAGTTTCATAAATTTTAAAATTTGTTTCATATTAAATAAATCTTGTAGAATTACATATAAAAAAATTATGCTTATATATTGAGTAGTTAAAAAATTACATAAAAGATCAAACTATACTTTGTAGTTCCTTCTTTGCACATTTTTAAGACACCTATGATCCCTTAAGCATCTATTCAGCGCTTAATGCATGGTGTTACCGTTTGGTAACAAATTTAAAAAATGAAATTATTTAAATTCCGATGCATTTAATTTTTTTTCCGTATTTTTCCCGTGATGTATGAGCATTAGAGATACAAATATATTTTTTTGGGACGAAACAAAAAATTCATGCATTAGAGGGTTAAGCGAATGTTCAAGCTCTTCAAAAATATCGATACCGAAGCAGCTAACTTGTACCATTCGTTATTTGTATCAAAAATGACTTTGTTTTTAAGGAATTGCAGGCTTTGATGCTGTTTTTTCTTTTTTTCGATAAAACTAAAAATTTAGTCTCATAATTTTAAATCAGCGCCATCTGACCGCCGGTCTTAAAGGGATAAGTAACCAAAGTTCTCCTCTAATTGTTTTGAGCAGTGTATAATGTATAGTATATGAACTACTTCAGATGAACCAATACCCGGGGAAAAAAAACCTATTGAAAGCTGGAAATGAAAAAGCCGAAAATAATCAAATTACTCAAGTACTCAAAAACTCAAGTACAACATTCGATATTGTTTTGCTTTTAAATTAAAGCTGATTAATAATCGGCAACTATTAATTTTAGTTTAAAAAAAGCACCACAATTTAATTAAAATGTGCCATTATATATAATTTATGAATCCCAATATAGTATGATGAATCTATCGTTGTGCATATATGTATAAAAAGCTGCTAAGTAGCAGCAAACTTAAAATATTAGTTAAAAATGGTTAAGTTGAACTGCATTTTTACGAGTATAAAACTTCAAGCCTTTACTTCAATTACTTCTCTATGTATAATTTACGCTATTAATGGACGTACTCTACTCTAACCTTCAAATGAACAACTGATTCTTTGGATTAGGGGTTACCAAAATTTTTGCACCCGTCCCGCGTACCACTTGACTTTGGTATATTTTGAAATTTATTTTATATCACATAGAAAATGAGTTTTCTAAGAATATTTTACTTGTTTTTTTTTTAAAATTCCAACTGCTTCCTGTACTCGTGGCTGCTTAAAACATTGGTTAACGAAGCAACCGATGAGATCTACACCAAAACCGAGCTTAAGTTTGCAACAGAGAAATGTACTAGGCGGAGGAATTTGCGTAAACAACGCTGCTGGCGCCGAAATTTCGACTGCTTCTATTGGCTGCTCCTCTGACCCTGATATTCGTGCGCCCTGTTACGTCAAAATCGAAGGGAAAAAAATAATTAAAATAACACTCTAACTGAAGCTAAACTAATAAATATAATAAATTTATGTCTTGAAATAACAAATAAATGTGTTTATTGAATGTAAAATACCTTTTTGTATTCGATTCTCGCACTCAAAAATGAGAACTATTTACACTTTTTCTCGTAGAACATTTGTATACTGCAAACTTAAGGTCGGTTTAGGTGTAGTGCGCATGCAAATGAAACAAGAGCGTTACTTTACCCGAAGCATTCCCGTTATGACAGAAAGAATTAAGGGGTCTAAGGAGTCTTAAAAATGTGCAAAGAAGGAACTACAAAGTATAGTTTGATCTGTCATGTAATTTTTTAACTACTCAATATACAAGTATAATTTTTTTATATGTAATTCTACAAGATTTATTTATTATAAAACAAATTTTAAAATTTATGAAACTTTAGCCAAAGCTAAAATAAATGATATTAAACATAAAGCTATTTTAACACCTTGTGATTAGGCTTGCGCGGCAAATTTTGAGGTCAAAATTGAAAAAATGACCCAGAAAATGACTTTATATTGTACAAATATGTACAAACTAGGACTTATACCTAAATTCTTAGCTCAATTTTAATTAGAAATTATTAAAAAATGAATTCAAAATCAAAATTTAAAAAAAATTATTAATTTTTTTAGAAAAAAAGTTCTTAAAATAATTTCTAATTAAAATTGAGCTGTGAATTTAGGTATAAGTCCTAGTTTGTACATATTTGTACAATATAAAGTCATTTTCTTGGTCATTTTTTCAATTTTGACCTCAAAATTTGCCGCGCAAGCCTAATCACAATGTGTTAAAATAGCTTTATGTTTAATATCATTTTTTTAAGTTTTGGCTAAAGTTTCATAAATTTTAAAATTTGTTTTATAATAAATAAATCTTGTAGAATTACATATAAAAAAATTATACTTGTATATTGAGTAGTTAAAAAATTACATGACAGATCAAACTATACTTTGTAGTTCCTTCTTTGCACATTTTTAAGACTCCTTAGACCCCTTAACCCTCTAGAAGATCCAAATATATATCAGTTTCCAGCCTTTGTTTACAGGTATCAGTCATCTATTTCTTACAAAAAAAATATGAAGTTGAACGAGGGACACTAAGTCAATATGATATTTGAGTGCTTAAAAAATATTTTTTTTAAACCTTTAAAAAGTTGTTTTAGTAGTTAATTTTCAAGGCATTTTGCATTAAAAACGATAATGAAATAATCTGTTAAATACAAGTAAATGATCAGGCCTTTTTGTTGCATTTATCGCACAAAAAAATGAGTATTTTTAGAGTTTATGGCGCGTCCCTAAGTAAACACTTTTTTTAATATCGATGAAAAACACTTTTTAGTATATATTTATATGAAAAGTACAGGGTGAGGCAAACAAAACCGGCCCCGGGGTGGAGATAAGAATACGACAGAAATGTTGCCAAGTCTAAAACCAATACAAAAACAGGTTGCTTACTGAAGCTATTGATCGCTTCAATATTAAGCCCAAACAAACGCTTGGCGACTTATTTGCCAGCAACTACGCTACGCTTTTAGAAGGTAGTTGAAATGGAATATAAACAAGGTTAGTAGAGCTGATCAAGATTTAGTGACTATTTGATTGTTTCGGTTGTTATTTATCCTAGAGAATCGGACCTTTTTGTTTTTTGGTAATACAAAACATTCTAAATTGATTGCAAAATTTGCATTATGGAACGTCTTCATACAATGCAAACTAAGATCTGAACTCGCCACTAGTCTATGAGTAGCTCTAATGTGAAGCAAATTCGATCCAACCAATGCAGAAACAGGTTTCAGACGGCTTCAAGAGTTTTTCTCGCCAAGCATTTTAACGTATTCCCCTCTCTAAATCGGGGCCGGTTTTGTTTGCCTCACCCTGTATTTTAGATGGGGTCGAAAATCCAAAACGGATATTTTGTGTTTTTCACACCGTTTGGAGGGTATGTATTTTTGGATTCGCTGAAGGCGGTTCCCGAATATTAATCCGCTTGAGCAGTCCATCCACTATACATAGTCGAGTGTATCAGGTTTGGTTTGAATTATCGTCGCACTAGAGCTACACGAGGGCTATTGGCGACGGGCGTCGTATTTCAGAACCACAGTCAGGTGACGAGCCAACACCTGAATAGGCACCCAACGCAACCGTTAAGGGCGACATCGTACGCAGCGTTAGGACTTTGAAGGATATTTAACGTGCACTCCCTTACACGGGGCATTATTTGTCGGACATTTTTGGTTTCGCGGGCCGTTTATAGGTCGGCAACTACTTTGGCGATGCCCGGACCCGAACCTGGGACCTTCCGCATGCTAAGCGAGTGCTTAACCGACTGGGCTCCCCAGCCCCCCGAGTGCATCAGGGAAAGTGAGCCGAACGAGAGTGTAACGGAGACAACCAATGAAATCCGACGTAAGAAATGTTGACGTTCAATGTAGACGTAAGAGAGAGAAGCAAACTAAAAAAAAAGGTCTAGGGTTGTTATGAAATTGTGATCCGCGTTTCGATCATTTATGAAACAAATCTAAAGATGCCCTATCCAGTCAAGAAATAAAATATGTTCTTCTCTTCGTAATGCGGAATATTTATTGTCATAGGGTAGACTGGCCAGTGAGTGAACAGGCCCC
The DNA here is from genome assembly GCA_023701765.1 of Hylyphantes graminicola. Taxonomy (NCBI): domain Eukaryota; kingdom Metazoa; phylum Arthropoda; class Arachnida; order Araneae; family Linyphiidae; genus Hylyphantes; species Hylyphantes graminicola. Next base: position 19,002,712 of record CM043112.1, read on the forward strand.
AGTGAATAAACATTTGGTAAATATAATTTAAAAAAATAAGGATTGAAAATCATTCCACTATATGGATTGGCAACACTGACTTCCTCCCATGTAGTAGGAAGCTATCTGACAATGGTTGGTTGTGTCCTGGTCATTACATCATGGTGTTCATTCACTGGCGAACGTGACGCCTTAAGGGGTCTAAGGAGTCTTAAAAATGTGCAAAGAAGATACTACAAAGCCTAGTCTGATCTTTCATGTCATTTTTGAACTACTCAATGTATAAGTATAATTTTTTATACGTAATTCTACAAGATTTATTTCTTAAAACAAGTTTTAAAATTTATGAAACTTTAGCAAAAACTAAAATAAATGATATTAAACATGAAGGTACTTGAACACACTGTGATTATGCTTGCGCGGCAAATTGTGAGGTCAAAATTGAAAAAATGAATAAGAAAATGACTTTATATTGTACAAATATGTACAAACAAAGACTTGTACCTAAATTCTCAGCTCAATTTTAATTAGAAATTATTTTTAAAAAAATTTAAAATCAAAATTTTTAAATTTTTATTAATTTTTTTAGAAAAAAGTTCTTAAAATAATTTCTAATTAAAATGGAGCTGAGAATTTAGGTACAAGTCCTAGTTTGTACATATTTGTACAATATAAAGTCATTTTCTTGGTCATGTGTTCAATTTTGACCTCACGATTTGCCGCGCAAGCCTAATCGCAGTGTGTTCAAGTACCTTCATGTTTAATATCATTTATTTTAGTTTTGGCTAAAGTTTCATAAATTTTAAAACTTGTTTTATAATAAATAAATCTTGTAGAATTACATATAAAAAAATTATACTCATTTATTGAGTAGTTAAAAAATTACGAGAGATCAAACTATGCTATGTAGTATCTTCTTTGCACATTTTTAAGACTCCTATGACCCCTTAAGGCTGCTCATCACCCCCAGACCCGGTCCTCCTTCGATCGGGCTTGCTAATGGTAAGTCTATGGGGGAAAAATGGTTTTTGTTCCAAAAAAAAGCAAAGAAATTATAGGAATATTTTGATGCGTTTTTTTTTTTTTAATTCATAAAAATCCAATAAAGTAGTGCTGTATAAGGTTATTTTTTTAAAAAGTTATTTCCTTTTTTTTAATCTAAATTTTTTTCTATTAAAAAAGGCAAGTAACGTTTTTAAAAAAATAACCTTATAAAGCACTACTTTATTGGATTTTTATGAATTTAAGAAAACCGCATCAAAATATTCCTATAATTTCTTTGCTTTTTTTTTGGAACAAAAACCATTTTTCCCCCATAGACTTACCATTAGCAAGCCCGGTCGAAGGAGGACCGGGTCTGGGGGTGATGAGCAGCCTTAAGGCAACTTTTCCGGTAAAACTCTTAACATTTTAGTCTCATAACCTTAAATTAGCGCCACCTGAAAGGGTCTTCGTTCATTCACTGGTTAGTCTACCCTATCACTAAGGTAAGAAACCCACTATCCTGTCCTGAACTCTACCCAAACGAGAGGGTTATAGTATGGATAAAAATGAAAGCAAGAGGGTTTACATCATCTGAGACACTCCCATTCCAGGCGGCTTCACTCGTTTAGCGAGCCGAGCATCTTCATCGTATGCTAGCCTCCTGGGGTGGAAATAAACTCGATTTGTCACGGCTTTGAGAACTTGCCAGGATCCGGATTGGAAAAAAAAATTTCCTCGAATTCGAAATTTCATAACAAAGGACTGTACTACGATGCCCAAGATATGACTCAAAATCTTATTCGGATATTACTTAAGCGAAAAAAAAAAACTTTTAGCAACAAACTACTTGGTTTTACTTTCAATTTATTAGTATGAAATATAGGGTTTTAAAAGTATTGCGATGGGGTCGAAAACCGAAAATATAAATTTTGTGTTGTCTACTAACTCCCTTGTACTACAGTCCATGCTGGTTAGGTAAGGTTAGGTTTGAATTATCGTCGCACTAGAGCTACACGAGGGCTATTGGCGACGGGCGTCGTATTTTAGAACCACAGTCAGGTGACGAGACAAAACCTGAATAGGCACCCAACGCAACCGTTAAGGGCGAAATCGTACCCAGAGTTAGGACAGTCCATGCTGGACCATGGCCTAAATAACAAATCGACTCCAAATACGCCTGTTTCCGGTCTTCGCTTTCCAGTTCTTAATTTTCATGGCCTTTAGATCAAAGAGTTCTATAGTAGGGTAGAGGCCGCCCTGGTCGTTAGGACGCTAGCCTATGGAGTTGCTGGGGTCGGGTTCGAATCCCGGTCAGGCATGGATGTTTGTGACCATCAATAAATGTTGTTATGTGTTGTCTATGTGTTTGAGTTGTCCTTTGATTGTGTGTCTCTTGTGCTTGTAAAAACTCTCTCTGTGTCTGACCCACGTTGACGAAAGCTTATTAGCGGTTCTCTGAACAAGCAAACAAGCTGGAATATATATGTATCATACCACACCATATAGGGTAGAGGAACGACTCGTACTGAGCTGCCATTGACAGCCATGGCTCACTACGGATCCCAAATAGAGGGGCAGTTAAGCCTAATAAGTGCTAGTTAATTTATAATATTGATACCTGAGAAAGTAAGGGCAGCCAGGTGCAAATGCGAAAATCGAACCAGCACCCGTTACAACGCGCTGACTGCTAGGGTTATATGGCCTGCGATCCAAACCACTCGGCCATCGGAGACAATATATCGGGACATTTGGGGCCCGTGTTGCTCCATGATGCGGTTGGTAGGTTCAATCTCTACCCTACTATAGAACTCTTTGCTTCAGATCTCTTTCCACTTCATCTATCCATCTTTTTCAAGGTTTTCCTCTTCATCTCTCTCCCTGACATTGCCCCTTGAAAAATTTCTTTGTGCCTCTGCTATCATCCATTCTTTCCTTATGTCCCAGCCATTGAATTCTCTTAGATTTTATGATGTTAGTAATGTCCATCTCCAAATAGTTTAGCCACTTCAAAATTGTATCAAAATTTCGGTTGTCGACACATTTTCGAAAGTCGTGTAGTGTTACACACTTCTAGTTTTTGGTTACATTTGTGTCCCATTCGGCATGCTCACCAGGTTATTGTCATAAACACAGCGCAATCTTAGGAAGACATGTAATGGCGATAGTCATTTACATCGGATTTAACATTCACCAGGTCTCTGAATACAGGATACAGCCCACGTTCGCTCATCTGAACTCTTAACAAATCTGAAATATTGACACAAGGTCAAAACTTTTCTTTGTTTATGTTTAGTTTGAATTATCGTCGTACTACAGTAAAACTCGTATTAAGTTTGCAGTATAGAAATGTTCTACGAGAAAAAGGGTAAATAGTTCTCATTTTCGAGTGCGAGAATCGAATAAAAAAAGTTATTTCACATTCAATAAAACCAATTTATTCGTTATTTCAAGACATTATTATTTTTATTCGTTTTCGCTTCAGTTAGACTGAAATATTAATTATATTTTCTTCGATTTTGACGTACCAGGGCGCATGAATATCAGGACGAACGTATGGCAAAGGAGCGACCAATCAGAGCAGGCTAAATATCGGCGCCAGCAGCGTTTTTTACTCCTTTTACTCCGCCTAGAATATTTCAATGCTGCAAACTTAAGGTCGTTTTAGTATCGATAGCTACACGAGGGTTATTGGCGACGGGCGTCGTATTTTAGAACCACAATCAAATGACGAGCCGACACCTGAGTAGGCACCCAACGCAACCGTTAAGGGCGACATCGTACTCATCGTTGGGACTTTGGAGCATGTTTAACGCGTCCTCGCTCTTCACGGGGTATTATTCGTAGGGACATTTTTGGCTGCACGGGCCATTTAGAGATCAACAGTTATTTTGTCGATACCCGAACTTTAGACCTTTCACATGCTCGGCGAATGCCTAACCTACTGGGCTCCCCAGCCCCCTCTGTTTATGAATCAAGTTAAATTGTATCAGACATTTAGCTTCATTTCTCTGCACAAGACAAAATTGAAAATATCATCGAAACAGGAGCTTGCCAACAACATTGACGTTTGATACTGCTTATAGCATTTGCAAAATGTAATCAAAATTAAAACCTCTAACCTCTAAAGACCCGAGCAAAATCCTACACGTATATTCTTAATCTAAACATACTTTTCATACAAATATATGCCAAGAAGTATGTTTTGCAAAGAATTTTTTTTAAAAAAAATTATAATACTTACTGAGAAACACGCTTTTAAGCTTTAAATCTACACAATTTTGTGCTATAAATGCAAAAAAAGGCCTTATCACTAATTTGTTGTTAACATTTTATTTTACCATTGTTTTTAATGCAAAATTTCTTTAAAATTAACTACTAAAAGAATTTTTTGGAAAGTTAAAAAAAATTAAGAACTCTCTAATATCGCATTAACTCTCGTTCAACTTTATTTTTTTACAGAAATAAATGACTGATACCTGTAATCAAAGGCTGAGAACTGATATTTAGATTTTCTATCGGACCGGGTCGATTTCGGAACTAATTAACATGTTAATTGTTTGTGGGGATATTTTAAGAAATGTTCCCAAATGGGGACACCATATCGCAAAATGATAGTTGAATAAAATTAGTTGAATAGAAGGAATGAAAGAAAAGTTGTACGTAAAGAACTACAATCCCAAAAATGAAGGCTCAAAAACGACGAAATTTTCCTTAATTTTGATGATCCGTTTACTGGCAAATGCTCCGAGTTTTCGTTTCCTCAAAGTGTCGCCATTTTTATGAGGATTTGAATGTCGTCTAATCTAAAGAAATATTTCGTCATTTTTGAGCATGTGAGTACAACAATGAGATTCAGTTTCCTCGAAATCAAGATACAGAATCGTCAAATCACGATCGTAAAAGTGAGGATTCGCGTCCACTCAAAAGTCACGTGATAGTTTGACGAAGCAATCCTTAAAATTAACGAAATGAGGCTTGAGGATTCATGAACCGTCAAAAATGAAAGTGTTATTTCTGAGAGTGTTTAAAGAAGAAACTAACATACGACAAAAACGCCTTTTTTTAGAGTGAAATTGGAACAACCAATGAAATCGCACGAGTAGCAAAAAAGAAGACGTTGCATTATCTGAAACAACCTTATATCCACATTTTTTACTTCATTAGCTGCTAATATGTTAGCTCATTTCAATGTTCTATTGTTAGTAAATTACCTTTCGGGCACTAAAGACGGTAATTTAGGTCCACTAGTTGAAAAGGTCTCAGAATTAGGACATCAATAGTACCACATTTTACAATTAGTCGTATGTAAAGTTACTAGAATGAGATAAAACACTTTTAAAATTAGTTGCCGTCTAATTTTTAAATGAAAATAGATTAGCACTTCGAAAATAAAAACTCTGGATTCTTAATTTATTTAAAACCCTTTTTGCTTTTAAATGTCCGCAAATTTTTTTTTTTAAATATTGAAAAAAAAAATTGAATTTTTGATTATTTATTTTGTAATTCCACTCAGTAATTAAGTAACCGATACTAGAATAATGAGGTGGTTTCACGGAGGATCTGGCAATGGATCCGCGGTCTTGTTTTCCTTTCTCTCGAATTACTTTTGTTTTGGTTAAGTTGGTTGGTTGGTAGAAAGGTTATGGTGCTTGGTCAGCACACAAACCTGAATATCTCACCCAACCAAAACAAAAGTAATTCGAGAGAAAGGAAAACAAAACCGCGGGTATGGTCCCACCTTGCTGTGAACCCGTTGACTTTGATTTGTTTCCTTTTAGGAGGCATGCCTACTTATAAAAATACTCAAAATCTAAACTAAATATAATTCGTGCTGGCGCATGCGCACTAAAAAAAGCAAACGCTGTATTGAATATTTTTACATACGAATTTTTTTCATGTGATAAATGTAGCTGACTTACAGGTCCCAACAATCCCTTTACGTTTTCTTCTCAAAATATTAGAAACTGCCACTAATTTTAATAAAAAAATTCTTTATAAATTTTTTTTAAGAGCACTGGAAGGCACAAGTAAGGAATGCAGAAGAAGTATTCGTATAAGCTGATTCTGCGCTGCGGTGGTATGGAGTCGGCAAGTATTCTTAAACTTAGGGGGAATGGGGGTTTGGAGCTGGATCGTGGCTTTCCAAACTCATGTGCCATAGTGTTAATTTAATGGGAAAAAATATTTTTTGTGCCACATTTCTCCGGCTGTATTGAATAATAAATGCAGATAACTTACAGGTCTCTACAATCCCACTTTTTTAAATTGCTTCGAATACTTTTTGAAAATATTCGAACCCAAAAATATTCATTACAGCCGGAGAAATTGGCAGAGAAAATATTTTTTTCTCCATAGGATTAACATTGATGATGCACTTCGCTTTGGAGACGCCCGTTCCCCCTTAACTAAACGGTTCAGGGGGAAAACTTTTTTTTGGTTAACCCTTTCAGTCCCAAAAATTTACTACACTACAGATGTATCTGATATTCACAAAATAAGCTTATTTTAGGTCAAATATACGAATTCCATAACAAAAAAAAAAAAAAAATTCATTAAAATTTTTTATATGATTTTTGAAACAATGCCAAAATTTTTTAACTGTGGAAAACAACAAAATAAAACAATATATATAACCTAAAAACACTTCGAGTTATATATTTTAAGGTATCTGACCATATTATTAAGAACATTTTAGTAATTATTTTAACTAAAATAGGTTAAATTTTGTTTTAAATATGTGGAACTGAAGTGAACTTCAGGTAGAAAATCAGGTGAAACATCATGTGAAAGCCCTGCAAACGACTATTTTCAACAACATCGTTGGTTGAAGATATCTAGATAACGAATAAATCATAGCTTCTAATATTTTAAAGATGACAAAAAATGAATTCCATTATTTTTAAGATGACGAAAAATAAATTCCATTATTATTAAAAATGACAAAAAAAGCAAAAAGCTTATCCTTTTGATGAAAAATTATATATTCCTTTATTTTTTTAATCAACTGGTTTTAAGACGTGTGTTACTGTGAAAACATAAGAACCGCCTTGCAAACGACTCTTTTCAATCAACATCTTTGGTTGAAGATATCTAGATAAAAAATAATCACAGATTCTAATATTTTAAAAATGACGAAAAATAAATTCCAGTATTAAAGATGACAAAAAAATATTTTTTTTTAATTAGCTGATTTTACAATTTTTTAAGTCGCGTGTAACTGTGAAAACATAAAAACCTTGCTAAAGATTCTTCCAATCAACATCCTTTTGATGAAAACTTATATTATTTTTTTTTTTAATCAACTGGTTTTAAGACCGTGTGTTACTGTGAAAACATCAAAAGAACCGCCTTGCAAACGTCACTTTTCAACAACATCTTTGGTTGAAGATATCAAGATAAAAAATAATCACAGATTCTAATATTTTAAAGATGACGAAAAATAAATTCCATTATTTTAAAGATGACAAAAAAAGAAAAAAATTTAATTAGCTGATTTACAAATTTATAAATCGCGTGTTACTGTGAAAACATGAAAACCTTGCAAACGATTATTTTCAATCAACATCCTATGGTAAAAATTATAAATTCCATTATTTTTTTAAAAAAGTCAACTGGTTTTAAGACGTGTGTTTACTGTGTAATATTTTAAAGATGACGAAAAATAAATTCCAGTATTAAAGATGACAAAAAAATAAATATTTTTTAATTAGCTGATTTTACAATTTTTTTAAGTCGCGTGTAACTGTGAAAACATGTAAACCTGGCAAAAGATTCTTTTCAATCAACATCCTTTTTGATGAAAATTATATGTTCCTTTATTTTTTTTTAATCAACTGGTTTTAAGACGTGTGTTACTGTGAAAACATCACAAGAACCGCCTTGCAAACGACTCTTTTCAACAACATCGTTGGTTGAAGATATCTAGATAACGAATAATCATAGATTCTAATAATTTAAAGATAACGAAAAATAAATTCCATTATTTTAAACATGATAAAAAAAAAGTAAAAATTATTATTATTTTTTAAATAAGCTGATTTTACCAATTTATAAATCGCGTGTTACTGTAAAACCATAAAATGAAAACCTTGCAGACGATTTTTTTTTCAATCAACATTCTATGAAGAAAAATCATATTTTTTTTTAATCAACTGGTTTTAAGACGTGTGTTACTGTGAAAACATCAGAAAACCGCCTTGCAAACGACTCTTTTCAACAACATTGTTGGTTGAAGATATCTAGATACCGAATAAATCATAGATTATAATAATTTAAAGATAACGAAAAATAAATCCCATTATTTAAAAGATGACAAAAAAGCAAAAATCTTTTTAATTAACTGATTTTACAAATTTATAAAATAATCGCGTGTTACTGAGAAAACATAGGAAAACCTGGAACCTAGGAATTCCAACGAGCTTATAGGAATTCTTTTCAATCAACATCCTTTTGATGAAAAGTTATATATTCCTTTATTTTTTTAATCAACTAGTCTTAAGACCGTGTGTTACTGTGAAAACATCATAAAACCGCTTTGCAAACGACTCTTTTCAATCAACATCGTCGGTTGATGATATCCAGACCCCCCTCACCCCTTCCACTGGTGAAGGGGGTGCGCTAAAAATAGGCGGCATTTTTGGCATCGAGTGTTCCCCCGGACCGGCCTATTCCGGGAGGGAGGGGTGTCTGGGGTGGGGGGAAGGGGTGCAACTATCGTCTGCAGTTTCATTTTCGAACTCTTGGAGCACATGGGATGAGGACGGATGGAGGGGTTGTGGAATTTTAGATATACGAATAAGATAACTTATATTAACAATGAAATGAGAACAAATAAATTAATTTTTTCGTTTGAGCAATGATAAGAAAAATGGCTATTCCCTGTGTAATTTTTTAAAAGTTTTTATGTGAAAAAAAAACATTTCTCCAAATTACCAGCGAAATGAATGTTCTAAATTCCAATGAATTACGCGATAAGAGTTTGGTTTGAATATCGTCGCACTAGAGCTACACGAGGGCTAATGGCGACGGGAGTTTTATTTTAGAACCACGGTCCAGTGACAAGCCGTCACCTGAGTATTGAGTAAGCACCCAATGAAACCGTTAAGGGCGACTTCGTATTCAGCATTGGAACTTTGAAGGATATTTAACGTGCACTCCCTGTACACGGGGCATTATTCGTCGGACATTTTTTGACCGCACGGTCCGTTTATAGGTCGGCACTACACTAGAGCTACACGAGGGCTAATGGCGACGGGCGTTTTATTTTAGAACCACGGTCCAGTGACAAGCCGACACCTGAGTATTGAGTAAGCACCCAATGAAACCGTTAAGGGCGACTTCGTATTCAGCATTGGAACTTTGAAGGATATTTAACGTGCACTCCCTGTACACGGGGCATTATTCGTCGGACATTTTTTGGCCCTTCGGTCGGTTTCTAGGTCGGCAGTTATTTTGGCGACACCCGGACCTGGAACCTTTCACATGCTTGGCGAATGCATAACCGACTTGTCTCCCCAGCCCCTACGCGATAAGACGTGCTCACACAAGTAAATTTCTTACAACTTTCAAACCATAATTTTTTTAATTATTACGCTATTTTAACAATAACAGCGAGTTTTCACGAAAAGAAAAAAAATTAAACTAGCATAACCCGGCCGTAGCGCAATTCCAGTTTGTGGTAGATTTATCGTCGCACTAGAGCTACACGAGGGCTATTGGTGACGGGAGTTTTATTTTAGAACCACAGTCATACTTGGATCAGGAATAGATTACTAAAGCAAAAAAAGCCCGAACTCAGCCTACGAAAATTTTTATGACAAAACTAAAATCTAGCCGTAAACAAGAGGTTCTAAGGAACTAAAATAGTCTACTTTCCTACTAATTACTGCATTTTATAGGGAAACAGTAACTGTAACCTGGAACCGCTTCTACTCAAGATTAATACACATTTAAAAAAATCGAAACAAAATGCATATTTAAAAAAACATTCAGCGTTATTTAAATTTATTAAATCAAAAATCCACTATTCTAACTATTTTCTTTAATATAATTATACGAGTAATTATGTGATGTTAGATCGCTAATCCCTTAAGTCGCAAATATAACTTATTTTGACGAAAGGAGCAGTTTTCTTATCATTTTGTTAAAATTGACGAAATTTTCGTAAAATTGGTGCATCTTTTTTTTTTTTTTAGAGTCATGGGAATATGCGACATTTTTATTGAAAAAAATGTTTATACTGAATCTACTTCTGTAAGTTAATTAGGTGTTTCCAAAATAATAATAACGTTAAAGATTACCTCTCAATCTGTGTCTCAACCAATAACGCAGATTTTTACAGTACAGTTACATGGAATTGACAAAAAAAATTATTCTATAATGTAGGAAGTTTGGCATCATCATTTTTCAGATCATAACTTAAAAAAAAATATTGCTGGTATCTATTGTAATAAATAAAATTATTTTATAATAGAAAAAAGTTTGAAGAATCGAACGATGTGCTTTTTGATATCGTAAATGGCTATATACGATCAGATTCTTTTTTTTCTAAAATAATGATGCCAAATTGCCTTTGGGACTGAAAGGGTTAAAGAGAACCAAGGTTTAGGAATTAGGAACAGTTCAGATCGAAATTTCCATGTTGCTTAAAAGTTAAATTTTTAATAACTAACGCCGTACTGCCGAAAATATTCGAGCTTTTTGATTTAATAAATAGCTATAGACGATCAGAATTTTTTTCTAAAATAATGATGCCAAATTTTCATTGGGACTGAAAGGGTTAATGAAGTATTTTAAACTGAATTTCGATACTGTTCTTTAGACAACCTATAAAAACATTGCCTAAAAATTCAAAATGAAAGAAACATTGCACGAGTTCAAAGCACTTGGAGCCGGGAGAGCCTGGTCGGTAAGGTCTTGGACTGGCATCCCTCTGGTTGCGAGTTCCAGACCCGCTGCCTTCCGAAGAACCGCGTGTACGCTAATGGTGATTGGTGCAAGTTAAATCCGTCGTGCTCACTAAGTCCTCCAAGGTCCCATACCAAGTCAATATCTCTGGGGGTGACAAGTCAATTCTGGGGATCCTCTAGTTGGCCTCTGTCTCCAAAAATTAGGTGGATACGCTTACGTGTGTGTGTTGTGTCTGTCTTAACTGACGAAGGTTTATAAAGTGGTTCTCTGACCAAGCGCACAAACCAAAATATACAGGGTGGTTATAAAATAACGCTCGCTATTCGGAGTGGTCTGTAGCCTTAATGAATAATCCAAATGCATCAAAAACTGGGACACTTGCTAATCAAGATGGGGAAAAAGAATAGAATCATAATAAAGATATAGAATCCCAAAAAATAATCATAAAAAAGAATCATAAAAAACAAACTCTTCTCTTGACCAGGGTTCTAAATTACGAGACGTCGTCAATTATGGCCAATTACGGCCAACACAGCTAATTACGCCTCGTAATTTAGAACCCTAGTCAAGAGACGAGTTTCTTTTTTACGGAAAGGAATGGAATTATAACACAGAAACTCGTCTCTTGACCAAGGTTCAAATTACGAGGCGTAGCCAATTATGGCTAATTAAGGCCAACACAGCCAATTACGCCTCGTAATTTAGAACCCTGGTCAAGAGACGAGTTTGTTTTTTATGATTCCATTCCTTTTCCCCCTTCTTGATTAATAAGTGTCTCAATTTTTGATGCATTTGGATTATTCCTTCAAGCTACAGACCACGCCGAATAGCGAGCGTTATTTTATAACCACCCTGTATATACCTACCAAACCATCAAAGCATTTCTTCAAGTTGCACGCAGTCAAGTGCATTCTCTGTTTTCGAAGCTCTTTCCCCCCATCTATTGCACAAGCGAAGGGTGAACGCCGTGGTAGCCTAAAAATACTTTTTTTCATCCAGCGACGCGAATAAAAAAAAAAGGAGATACGAACTCAAAATTGGGACGAGCACAGAGGAGCGACCAAGGAAGATTCTCAGAGGAGGAATCTGAAGAGAAATTCCACCTCTCATTCTTTTGCACAGCGTTATAGTTCATTTAATGTCAGTCTTTCTCTTATACATATTTAAATTTATGCACTCTTATAACAAATGAGTGAAATCCACTCCTGTAGGAGAAGTGCATTTTCGACACTGTAAAGGAGTGAATATTAACTCAGACTGTGTTAAAATCACTCGTTTGGAGTGATCTTGTCGTAGGTTTAACACACAAAGGATCCACTCCTGTCGGAGAAGTGCATTTTCTAGACTGGAGGAGTGAAAATTAACTCAGACTGAGTTAAAATCGCTCGTTCGTTTTAAGAGTGTACGCACTGACTAGAAAACTTAACTAAAATCGCAAGAACTACTTCAACTTTTTTTAATTTAAATAAATGCATATTTATTTCATTACAGAAAATCAGGAATGGCAAATAATTTATGAAAATCGGGGGAAAAAATCGTTGAAATTTTTTTTGGGTAGTAAAATTCTTAACATGATTTTTCCCCCTAGAGACATGACTAAATTAATTTCTAAAAGACAAATATAAACACACTTAAAATTCTAAAAAAGAGATACATTAAAAAAACACGAATATCAAAAATTAAATATTAAAGTCGCCAAATAGCGAAAATAGTTCAACTACTGGCAACCCTCCTTTTCCCCTGTCAGTTGGCTGCCGTTGGCGTCTGTAAATGCGTTTCTCAGTCGATTCGCCGGACTCTGCAAAGAAGCACACGCTCCAGGGTCGGTCGAGAGTATTGCTGGGAAAGCAAATATTTAATTTTGCGCAAAGTTGCAAATAAATAGATCTAGATGTTTTTGGTAAAAAAAGATATCATTTATGTTTTTATTTTTAACCCTTAAATGGTTAAATACGTAATTTTTTCAACACATATGCTGATTTTTATTCGCTACGTTTGTGATGGTGTAAATTTGACTCAGTGTGTTCATTTTTAATGTTGAACGTTCATAAAATATTTTGAAGAAAATAACTATTTCCAATTACGTTAAAAACAGAACTTTTAAGATAATTTTTAAGCAAAGCAACTTAACTGACTTTGAATATTCACTGTTATTTGTACAATAATGAAATTAATAATAATGCGAATATCAAAAATTTAACGGACTTTGAATATTCACTGTTATATATTAATTAAATTAGTAACAAAGTGAACATCAAAAATTTAACGGACTTTGAATATTCAGATTCACTGTTATTTGTACAATAATGAAATTAATAATAATGCGATTATCAAAAATTTAACGGACTTTGAATATTAATTCACTGTTATATGTACAATAATGAAATTAATAATGCGAATATTAAAATTTTAACGGAAAATGAAAATATTCCACACAGCCGGAGAAATGGGGCTTTTAAATTACTTTTTCCATTGGATTAGGGTAGCCGAGTACCCAAAATTCTAAAATTGTTACTATTACTTTAATCTTTTCCAAATTTGGCATAGTGATTTCAAATATAACGAACAATGCTTTTGGGGCATTTTTTTATTTAAATATAATTGATTTTAAACGGTGTTTTTCAACTAAAAAAAAGGGGGTTACGCTAACGCTTCTAGCATAAAAAGTTTTACATTAATTTACATGAAATTTTTTACAGAAGCTATTACAATATATATCTGTGCCGTAAGCCTCTAACATCTGGTGTAAATATAGTTTTTTTTTTTTAAATGTCCAAGTGTAAGTTAAGCGAAAAAATCTTTTTGTGGTTCATTCATAACATTTTTCTTAATAACCTCTTTTCTTCTAATTTGTATGTAACTCTAGAGGGTCATTGCATGCATCAGTTCAAAACGAAGAACTTAACACATAATTAATGTTTATAGGATGAAAATTCAATGTGGTAGACTTGTTAGCGTAATCCTCTTTTTTTAGTTGAAAAACACCATTTAAAATAAATTATATTTAGATAAAAAAAATGCCTAAATATTAGTATTCATTATATTTGAAATCACTATGACAAATTTGGAAAAGATTGAAGTAATAGTAAATATTTTAGAATTTTGAAAATTTTTGGGTATTCGCCTACCTTAACGCAAAGACACTTTGTTTTGGAGACCCGCTTCAATTTCCCCCTTAACTCAAAATCCATAAAAACACTCCACAATGGCACTCCAATGCTATTCGTCTCAGTTATCTCAATGGAAAGGTCTTTTATACTCGGGAAGAGAGAATGCGGCTTTTTCATTGCGTTGTTTATCGGTTTTGCATTAACACTCGACAAACGCTCTATCGGCTTCACGACAAAGCTCCCGATCTTTGCATGCGGCTCACTTTACATTGTTGAGTTGAATGAGGTTTGAATTATCGTCGCACTAGAGCTGAACGAGGGATATTGGCGACTGGCGTCGTATTTTAGATTCGCAGTCAAGTGACGAGCCGACACCTGAATTGTGTATTGAAGGTACCCTAGAATAGACACATAACGCAACCATTAAGGGCGACATCGCACGCAGCGTTAGGACTTTGAAGGATATAAAACGTGCATTTATTTACACGGGGTATTATTCGGACTTTTTTGGTTGCCCTTTTTTGGCAATGCCCGGACCCGAACCTGTGACATTTTGCATGCTGGGCGAGTGCCTAACCGACTGGGCTCCCAAGCCCTGAGTTGAATGAGGGGTTGTTCGTATTTAAAATTTTTATTACAGCTGGGTTAGGTTAAATTAATGTCGTAATAAAAAGCTACACCAGGGCTATTAGCGAAGGCGGTCATGATTTAGAACCACAGTCAAGTGACGAGCCGACACCTAACTCAACTTTTCGGATTTGACTACCATTCACTCTGTAAGCATTGTATCAAATTGGGTAACACTGTCTGCAGTAGAATTGTAAACATTAAGGGGAAATGAGGGCGCTGCACCGCGGGTCTCCAAAGCAAAGTGCATAAATGTTCATATAATGGAGAAAAAAAAATTCACTGCCACATTTCACTTTTACAAGCGGATTTTTTTATGCTATAAATGTTGCTGACTTAATGGTAACGACAATCCCACTTTTTGAAATTAGTTCGATTATTTTGTGTAAAATTATTTATTGAAAATTTAAAAAAAAAATACTCGAACAAATTTTAGAATGTAGGATTGTCGGGACTTGTAAGTCCGCCACATTTATCACATTAAAATACAACCAGTTTGTATAAATATTCATCGCAGCCGGAGAAATGTGGCTTGAATATGTTATTTTCTAAATTGGATTAACACTGATGCATTTTGGTTTGGAGACCCTGTAGTCAATCAAGATGATTCGCCATTTAACAATAAGATTTTCTTTAAAAAAAATTATAAAAAGACTAACAGTCGAGTGAAGTTTATCCGAATCCCAGTTATCCGATATTTGGTTTATTAAAAAAAAATTCCCGAGCCTTTCGGTTTAAAATATTAAATGTATACGCATAAACAAATACACAAAAAATAAATGCATACTTTCGAAGTTGGATTTATTTCTGAAAAAAAGCAGTATTTTTTTAAAAATTTTGCTGCTCAATTTTGTTCCCGTACCTTTCGGATTAGCGGACTCTACTGTATTTGTTACTAAAATATGAAAAGCAAAGATATTTTATGTGCAAAATATATGTTACAGCTACATTTAACACATATCGTCGGTTAAATGCCAAAACCACGAATGTACAAAATCATAGAGATGTCACAGGGATGGGAAAACATCATACTGATAAGCCTACCGTTTTTAAAAATCACCCATCCCTAGAATTTGCATATTCGTGGTTTTGTCATTTGACCGACGATATATAAACCAGTCTGTAAAAATATTTAGTGCAGCTAGAGAAATGTGGCTAAGGATTTTTTTTCTTCTTTATTCGGATTAGCACTGAAGCATTTTGGTTTGGAGATCCACGGTCACATTCCATTTCATTCGCCCTTAACTACAGTGCTCCCCAGTAAAAACTTTTTATTATAATTATAGCATTTATTATTAATAAGTGCTATAATATATGGATTTTACATACTTTTAGTAGTTAATTCATGATATAGGAACGCAATGATGATGAATGATATAAATGAAAATAAAACCAAAGTTATGAAAATTAACAGTAAAAATAGGACAAAAGTTATCATCAACTCAAAAGAAATTGAAGAAACAGATAGTTTTACATACCTCGGTTCCATTGTTGACACACTGGGTGGAACAGATGAAGATCTCAAATGTAGGATTAAAAAAGCGCAAAATGCTTTTAGAATGCTTTTCAAGGTTTGGAAGTCGTCAAACTTAAACATTTCTCTTAAACTAAAAATCTATAACGCAATTATTAAATCTATACTACTTTATGGCAGTGAAACTTGGAAAATTACAAAACAACAGGAAAATAAACTCAACGCATTTCATACTAAATGTTTAAGAAAGATCCTAAAAATTTATTGGCCAGAAAAAATATCAAACCATAATCTATATATTAAAACAGCTGACAAACCCTTGACAATAGACATAAAGAGAAAGAGATGGTGTTGGGTCGGCCATGTACTAAGAATGAGCCCCGATTCTAATGAACGGATAGCTTTAACTTGGTCGCCAGACGGTAAAAGGAGGAGGGGACGACCAAGACTGACGTGGAGAAGAAGCATCTTAAAGGAGCGAGACCATCTTGGTTGGCCAAGCTGGGCAGTTGCCAGGGAGGCCGCACTGAACCGGAGGAACTGGATTTCATCAATTGCGGCCTCATGCGCCTATAAGGCGTGACGAGTCGCAAGGCAAGGCAATAGGAACGCAATAAAAACATCTACGGTGTTAAAAAAAAATTATAAAAAAATACGGTTTTTAACAATTTTTTGCCAACTTTGAAAGCATTGCTCGAACGGAAGATATGGTAATAAAAAAATAAAAATTAGTGTATTTTTCATGTGTTTACCAATGGCAATTTTTCCGCCCTATAGCGATCCGAAATAAAATAAAAAGTTGTTTTCGGCCCACCCTACTCCCCAGCCACCGAAAAAAAAAAAGACTATCGTAGTCATTTAACAACTTATTTATTCAAATAAAATACTACTGGTATTTAAAACCGCTACCTTTAATAAAGACATCCCGCTTAATACTCCGCCGCAATTAAAAAACAAAACTGCGGGTCTTAAAAGAATTGGCAGCCGTTCAAACTGGGTGAAACTTCCTCCATAGTGTCGTAAGAGGCAGTTTTTTTTTAACGCTACCAAGTTTGATTAAGTTCATTTTTTTTTTAACTCGGCTGGTGCAAGCATGGAGCTCCCGAACGACCAGGAAATTGGCAAATATTGTATGTTTTTTTTTTTACTGTATAAATTTTGAAGTCAGTTTATTTCAAATAAAATATTTTTTTTAATGAAAACTAGAATCAAGTTAGTCTTATAAGAAATCTGAAAAACATTACCAAAGGAAAGAAGTACATTGCGAATAAAAATGTGCAAGGAATAAAATTTAAGATCATTATAAGAAAAATTGATGCACAAGATACAGAAAAAGCCGCGTCTGACGATCGGAGGGTTAAGGGGACACGGTATCACTTTAAAAAAAAATTAATTTTGACATATTCACTATAAAATTTATGTTTTATTAGTTCAGTTTATATTTTAAAACAAATTTAAAATTATTTAATTTTTCAAGTAATTTAAAAAAGCTAATTTTTTTTTCACTTTGTTAAAATCCTAAGGCCTTTTTAAATACAAATATGTTGACTCAATTTTTTTCCCTCGTGAATTTTAAACTGTCTTACATAAAAATTAGCATCCAAATTTGATTTATCTTTAGTTGTTTTATAAAAAATATTTATCTAGAAAATCCCAAATTTATTTTAGCATATGAGAAATTTCGACTTTCGTAATTATTTTATAAAAAAGTACACACTGTATGTTCACACATTTGGCGGACTGCATACAAAATTCCTTAGACTTCTATAAATAATTTAAAAAAAAGTCTTAGTTGTATCAAAAAGAACCATCGCATTGGTATAAAATGAAATATGACGCGTACGATAAGAATCTTAAATATGGCAAAATGTAACTCAGTCGTATATTCTAGTCTTAGTACGACATCGATTACAATACATTGAGTGTCTTATGCACTCTAAAAAATGAATGCTGAAAAACGACGAAATTTTCCTTAATTTTGACGATTCCGTTACTGGCAAAATGCTCCTAGGTTTTGCTTCCACAAAGTGAGGAAATTTGAATCGACATTTTTATGAGGATTTGAATGTCGTCGAATCGAAAGAAGTATTTCGTCGTTTTTGAGAATGGGAGTACAACAATGAGATTCAGTTTCCTCAAAATCAAGATACAGAATCGTCAAATCACGATCGTAAAAATGAGGATTCGCGTTTACTCAAAAGTCAAGTGATAGTTTGACGAAACAATCCTCAAAATTAACGAAATGAGGCTTGAGGATTCATGAATCGTCACAAATGAAAGTGTTATTTCTAAGAGTGTGCGAGACAAATTAATAGTAAGTCCGGAAATAGAGGAATTATTTTGGTGGATCCGCTACTGCTAAATATAGCGGTTTCGCGCGTGGTTTAATGCGTTGTTAATGATAGTTGGTTTGATTAGTTTTTAGCTTCCACACTACGTTTATTTCGTAAAAGTGGAAGGTATTCCTTCCACCTTGGTCCATCACTTAAGGGGGAATGGGCGTGCATGACCGGGGGTCTCCAAACTCAAGTGCCTCAATGTTAATCCAATGGGAAAAAATTATTTTCGCTGCCACATTTCTCCGGCTGTATTGAATATTTTTACAAGCGGATTTTTTATGTGATAAATGTAGCTTACAGGTCCCTATCTTCCCACTTTTTGAAATTAGTACGAATTTTTTTTTATATTCAATAAATTATTTTACACAAAATATTCGAAGCAATTTCAAAAAGTGGGAAGATAGAGAAATGTTAGTCAGCTACATTTATAACATATAAAAATCCGCTTGTAAAAAATATTCAATACAGCCGGAGAAATGTGGCAGCGAAAATATTCCCCCCCCCCCCCATTGGATTAACATTGAGGCACTTGAGTTTGGAGACCCCCGGTCCTGCACGCCCATTCCCCTTAAATTGCGATTTTTTTTATTTGCTAAAATTAAAGTTTTGAATCTTCTAAATAAGTCTACCAAGTTTTAAAAGTGTAGCTACTAAAGTGTCTACTTTTTATACGGGAAGGTAGGATAAAAATGCAAACGAATGAACACTTTAAATGTGTTTTTCCCGGTGCTCATTTTTCCTTGAGGACACGTTTTTCAAAACGCTTTAAAAAACGAATAAAAAGTATTAATGTTATGCATTACAAAGAAACTGCACAATATTTGGGAAGAAAATCACAGCAATGAAGTTTGAAATCATAGAATATTCACAGCAGTGGATGCATCAACATACTGATCAATATATTTTAGACTAGCAGTATGGTCCCGTCCCGGCTTACTGAGAACCCGTTAACTTCGCATTGCTTCCTTTTAGAGGCATGCTTACTTGTGAAAATACACTCAAGATCAAAACAAAATTAAATTCGTGTTGGCGCATGCGCACTTAAAAAAGCAAACACTAATAGAGGATGCGCAGCCTCTCCTCTGAGCAGCCTCTCAACCAAACTCAATCAATCAAACTAATAGAGGATGGCGTCAAGCCCCCGTTTCGGCCCGGTCCATGTATTTTCAAGCCCAGTTATGGTCCCGCAATCCCACGTGGATGACGTTTTTTTTTTTTAACTAATTATATTAATTAAAAATAACAATCAAATATGAAAAAACTAAGCCTCAGGTGCACACGTAGGTATTAAAAGGAATATATTAAAAATTTCGAATTTTTTAGAGCAGTCTAAGTATCTTTTGCGATCCACAGACATACACGCAGACAGACTCTTTCTTTTATTATTGCAGATCTTATTCCTAGGATGACGTAATAATATTCAAGTCGGTGTCCCGGACTGCGTTGCGCGAATGAGTCACAATTTGCCACTCTCATTACAACTTTAAGTTCTTAAACATTGCATAAAATTTGTAATTATTTTAGGTATTTCATTGATCAACATTGCATAATTTAATAAAATAACTACAATTTTTTTTTAACTCGAATAACTTAAATTATACATTTTACTTCAATCTACAATAATAATATAATGAAGCATTAAATCTCTCCAAGACATCGAATTAGTAATCGAAAATTATTATTAGCAGTAAGCAACTATCAATGAAACCAATGTAATGTGGATCTATGGATCATTCATTATTATTATTATGACACACAGCCCAACAGATTTACACCCAATTACAAGACTGAGATGAGCACAATTTACAACCACTCCTTACCCGGGATTCGAACCCAGACCCCCAGCCAGGGCCTGCTCTAGGAAATCTCAGACTATCGGCACAACCAATTTTGGGGGCCCCTTTACGGAAAATTTTATGTATGATTTCCAATAATGATGGTGCTATAGGATCCATGTATAAAATTTTTGCTACAATTTTATAGGCTTCCTTACAAACATCGATCAAAACAATAACGTTAGGTCAATTACTCACTTAAAATTGAGCAAAAAACGAAGTGGAGTATCCGAAGTTTTTTTAGTTTACTGATATTTTGGGGATTTACAGCATTTAGCATAATAGAAAGTGAAATTTAGGGGCCCCTAAAATTTGGGGGCCCTAGGCCCGGGCCTAACAGGCCTTATGGAAGAGCAGGCCCTGCCCCCAGCTCTGCAGTCCAGAGCTATAACCGTTACACTACGAGGGCGACAATAGCAACGGATATCAAAATTCTCGTCTCTCGATATTACGATAAACCTTATATAATGATGCACTATTTTTCAAGTTCGGTTCCTTTGTTGTGTTGTACATTTTACCATTTTATCTCAACTTTACTAGTTCTTATAAATTGCATAAAGAGTTTACAAAAGTATGTCAGGTCTTTTAATAGTTAAACTTAAGGGGATGCAGTACCCAAAAAATTAAATACAGTATATTTTTATTGCTAGCATACAAATTAAACAATTTTTTTTTACAAAAAACTAACATTCAATAAACATATACGAGAAAAGTTATAAACATTGAAGCATAACCTTTTTCTTTAAAAAAAAAATCTTAACGTGTTTTCAAAATAATACTCCTATTACAATATAAAGAATTTTTAATGGATTTTTTCAAAATATTCCCTCGACATAGTATCCGGTATGGATATTGAGCTATCAGTTAAACAAAAACAGTTATGTTGCTTTATGTATAGAAATGGACCAAAATTAAGATATTTTTTAAATTTTCGCCTTCATTTTTTAAAAAACTTATTCACACTAGACCTTATCCCATACCACCTTTGGTTAAACATATATGTTTCAACAAAGGGAAGAGAAAAAAATTAGGAGCTCTACATAAATTTACCAAAAAGGCTTACGGTTTTAACCATTCACAAGCTGAAAAATTAAAAAAAAAAATCAACATAAACTTTCCAAAACCATTTTATCAAACCACTATATCATTTTCAATAAACCTACAAAATTTTGAAGGATTCCTACTTTTTTGCAATATCCTTAACTCACAGCATTCGCGCGAGCATGTTTAATTATTTTCTGGGCAGCCCTAAATTTTGTGCGTCCCCTTAAGGAATTAAAATTATGCGTTTTACTTCGAATGTATACAATAATAGAATCCAACATGAAATTTAATCGAAACCTAACGAACTATCAATAACAACATGATACCAGAATTCACGGTCTTTTCACGTCAACGAATTTATCAAAATAAAGATCCTATTGTCGATATTGCCATAAATGAATCCCATTGAAAATTGAAATACTAGTAAAACAATTTTGCGCTCGATTAAGTCCGGTTATTGAACAAGGAAGCAAACAAAACATATAAAAAGTATGCGTATACTAATATTTGATATCAACTGGAAAAATCCAACTTGAAATAGGGCATCGAAACCTAGACAACTATCAATAACACCATAGTAACCCAAAACCGCGGTACTTTCACGAAGACGGATCTATCAAAATAAAGATCCTACTTTTCGATCTTTCGGTAAATAAATCTCATTTGTGGAGTAAAATAAAAGCGTTTTCATATATTTCCAAGTAAACGAGTTACTTTTCGCCGCATTATCCCAACATTATAGTTAAAGCAAAGCTATAAAGTTTTGTTACGCATTGTATTTTGAAATAAATAACGCAGTCTTCTTTAATCGACTACGAGAACAAACACTAAAGTTTTAAAAAATATGAATGTTTTTACATTTTATATCAACTGAACCACTAACCAAGCAAAAAAATTTTTAGGATAAAATAAAAGTGTTTTACTAATTTTTCCAAGTTCCGAGTAAATGTAGTAAAATGTGAGTTACTTTTTAAAGTGTTATCACAACATTGTAATTTACACTGCAAGCTATTTTTTGTATAACGTAATAAGCAAAGCATATTTTTGTGTTATAGACTATAAGAACTCTAAAGTAAATGGAAAATAAATATGCATGTACTAACATATAATATGCACATAAACATATATATAATATCAACTGCACAATAATTGCATGTAACATTTTGTAATAACTAAAGCATTGTTTTTAATCGAACACTAAAGTATAAAAGAAATATGCATGTACTAACATTATTTATATAAACTGCAAAATTAAAAAAAAAAAAAAACTTTAAATATAAGACATCGAAACCAAGACAGCTATCAATAACACGATATAGGAACTGGAAACCGCGGTATTTTCACAGCAGCGAATCCATTAAAATAAAGATTCTATTTTCGATCTATCCCATAAATAAATCGGACTTCGCATAAAATAAAATCGTTTTTTCGACGCAAGTGCTTTACTAATTTTAATTTAGTCCTAGTGACCATGTAGTAAAAATACAAATTACTTTTTACAGAACTATCCTAACGTTATAACCACTATGAGTAATTTTCTTAAGAATTGTATAGCATTTTGTAATAAATAACGCACTTTTTATGGACCATAAGAACACCAAAGTAAATGTAAAACAGGCATGTATGTATTAATATCAAAACTGTACAGTAAACGAAATAAAAATCCAGCTAAAAATCTAACCAAGTCATTAAAACCTAGACTACTATCGATAACACCATAGCAACCGGAAACAGTATTTTCTTAAATTTTATAAATTTCTTAGAAAAAAAATTCTATTTTCGATCTCTATGAATGAGTCTCATTGAGAATAAAATAAAAGAAAAATATTGAATTAAATTGATGGTAAAATATATTATAAATGCTTGAAGAATTTCCCCCATATTCCGAGTTCCCTGTAGTAAAAATACGACATACTTTTTACCGTACTATCACAACGTTTTAATTTACACTATAATTTCATTCCTTACGCATTATATAAGACTTTGTGATAAATAAAGCAGTGTTTTATCTATAATACTAACGTAAAGATACTTATATGTGTATGTATTAATATCATAAATGTATAAACTGCATAATAAACAAATCCAACTTGAAATAAGGCATCGGAAACTATAGTTAAACTCAGTTTCCTTGTATAGAAGCCACGACCATGGGTGGTGCCATAAAATGCCCGGACCAATCGGATGAAGAGAAAATTTTAGCCGTTTTATTTTGTCTTTAACTTAATTGTTCCGCACGTTTTATACGAGTTTAACTATTTAGTATTATGAGTTTAACTATTAATAACACATTAAGAACCCGAAACCAGGGTATTTTCACACCATCGGAACTATCAAAATAAATATTCTATTTTCGATCGATCCATAAATAATTCTGACTTCGGATAAAATTGTTTTACTGACGCAAGAGTTTTACTAATTTTAATTTAGCCTGGTCTCCTTGCAGTAAGAATACGAGTTACTTTTTACCGTACTGTCCTGTCCTAACACTGTAATTTACACTACGAGTTCTTTTCTTCGTCGAAATAAATAAAAAAATTTTGTTAGCAGTCCTCCAAAGTAAATGTAAAATAAATATGCATGTTCTAACATCAAATATCAACTACACAATAATTGACATAAAAAATCCAGCTAAAAAGTAGACAACTATTGATAACACAATAGTAACTCCAAACCGCGGTACTTTCTCAGCAAATCACGGAGTCTATCAAAATAAACATTTTATTTTCGATCTCACCGTACACGAGTCAATGCGATTTATTTTTTTCACATTTACACTATAATTTCTTTTCTTACACATTGTATGCTATTTTAGAATAAACAACGCGGGTATACATATTTTTTAAATAGTTCATGAGAACAAGCACAAAATATAAATTATAAATAATATACATGAACAAATATTTTATATCAACCACAAAATAATTAGGGGGGAAAATACAACTTTAAATTTCACCAAGATATGAAAACCTAAACCTGCTATCAATAACACTATCGAAACCGCGGTATTTTCGCAGCAGCGGATCTATTAAAATAAAGATTCTATTCTCGATCCATCCATAAATAAGTCTGACTTCGGATAAAATTGTTTTACAGACGCAAATGTTTTACTAATTTTAATTTAGTCTGGTCTCCTTGCAGTAAGAATACGAGTTACTTTTACCGTAGGGGAAGGTGGGTTACCTTGGACCTATTTTGACTTTTCAATTTTTATTTTCTTAATTACTTGCAAAAAGTGAATAAAAATATTTTTACTGAATACTTTATGTTGTTATATACAACATATATTTATTTCAACATGTTATTTAAATGATTTCAACTATTAAAAAAATAAATACAGAAAATTGTAATTAGGACCAAGGTACACCACCGGCGGTGTACCTTGGTCCAACCGGTAGTGTACCTTGGACCAATTATTAACAGGTAGAGATACTCGATTTACAGTCCTAAAACCAATATTTATTAGCCACATAAAATTCAAAAATACATTTTACAACCTACTCTTATTTGTAGCCAAGATTGTAGTAATTGGTTATGTTAGGTCAATTGGCTCAGTAAGGGGTTTTATTGTCTTAGTTTTTTTTAGTGCCTTTTTGGCATTTTCAGCTGCAATGCAATCTTTCTCGGGTGTATTCGTTAAAAAGCAGCATAAAATTAAACTGTTATTTCATGCCATAGAAAAACATTTGGCTATCTTTCTGTCTTAAATTTGAAAAAAAAAAACTCAAATATTCCCCCCCTATGTTTATTCAACTAGGCCTAAACGTAAAAAGGATATGTTCTGCTTAGATATTTATTATAAAAAATATCTTTTTAGATGAGCATGCAATAATTATTTTCTGTATTATATCAATATAGTTAAAATTTTATAGGCTTCCATAAATCTAAATAATTAACTACAAAAAAAATTCTTTATCACATCATATCAAAATTTCTTACAAATTTCAATTTTTCTAGATTTTACAAATCAGGGTTGCATATTAATAGCTTAAAATACTTAATTTTTCAAAGGAAAGAATTTACTTGAATTTTAAAATGGGTTTTCAGCAATCTGAAGCACATAAGACCTATAGTAGTGTACCTTGGACCTGTCCAAGGTACACCACTTGTATTAGGTTCGAGGTACACCACTTGGATATTAAAAACAAAATAGTTAATCACCAAGTTAAGGTTAGACTTAACTTAATTTCAAGCACACTGTTTTATAGCTAAAACTTTGCTTTATATTGCATAACCATCGTTTCTGAATAAACACTACATGTTTGAGTAAAAAATTACACTAAAGAATCTGACAAAAATTTACTTTTGAACTGTGAATTTAGTTTTTCGAAACCTCTTTAATAAATTGACCTTTTAAACAAACAGATAGAACTTCACTGAGATCCCTGGTAGCAAATACTTTAACAGCATGCGGTGTTGTTTCAATATCTAAGCTAATCGAGCTAGAATCAGCATAGGTTCGAGGTACACATACGTCCAAGGTACACCACTTACCCCTACTATTCCAACATTATAATTTACACTGTAAGTTATTTTCTTACGTATTGTATAACGTAATAAAAACCTTTTTTTTTGTTATTGACTATAAAACCTCAAAAGTTAATATAAAATAAATATGCATGTACTAACATCAAATATCAACTACACTTTCATTGACATAAAAAAATTCAAGCTATCAATAACACAATAATAACCCGAAACCACGGTACTTCTTACAGCAAATAACAGAATCTATCAAAATAATGATCCTATTTTGGATCTTTCTATAAACTTATTTCCAATTGAATTTTATCTGGTACTAGGTAGTATAACAATTAGATTTACTTTTTGCCATACACTCTTAAAACTAAAGAGCGAAATCCACTCCTATAGGAGAAGTGCATTTTCGACACTGGAAAGGAGTGAAAATTAACTTCTAAATTGCTCGTAATCGCCCTAAATCGCTCCTAAAAGAATTAAAATCGCTAGTTTGTTATTAAGATGGTTGGAGATTTAACAAAACAAAAGAGTGAAATCCACTTTTATCGGGGAAGTGTATTTTCGACACCGAAAGGAGGGAAAATTAACTCAGATTTAAAATCGCTAGTTTGTTTTAAGAGTGTACTATCCCAATATTATAATTTCCACTACAATTTCTTTTTTACACATTGTATAACATTTTGTATTAAATAAAGCATGTAATTTTTAAATCGACCACAAAAGTAAATATTAAAAAAAAGTATGCTTGTATTATCATTTTAGATCAATTGCATAATAAAAAGAGATAAAATAAAACGAAATATTATCAAGACTTCGAAACCTAGACAACTATTAATAACATTTTATTATTATTAGTAATTATTTTCTTTATAAATTAAATTTCTTACTATTTTTTTTAAAATAAATATCCCGTTTTCGATCCTTCCACAAATAAGTCTCATTTGAATAAAATTAAAGTGTTCTTTTTTTTCTAATCTAGTGTCCCTGTAGTAAAAATACGAGGAACGTTTAACCGTATTATGTATCACAACATTGTAATTTACACTGCAATTCTTTTCTTACACATTATTGAACAACATTTTGTAACAAATAGTTATATTTTTCATTGAACACTGAAGTATGAAACAAATATGCATGTACTAACATTTTTAAAACTGCATAACTTAAAAATATCCAACTTTAAATAATACACCGAAACCTAGACAAACTATCAATACCACTATAGGGTAACCCGAAACCCTGGTATTTTCACAGCAGTGCCTCTCTAGAAATAGCCACAGTTGTACATTTCAATCTCATCGTTTCCCCCACAAAGAAAGAAAGAAGAAGACATCGTACTCACCCGTCTGCCCGGTGTCCATATCCGGTACGATGTTGCTGTTAATCCGTGTGTTATTCCGTGATTGGACGGAGGAGGTCACGGCTCCTCGGCGGCCGCGGGTACACTGAGCCGATCTGGGGAACGGCAACCCTGCAACAGCGCCAAAAAGGGCGCCACCTGGCGACGGGGCTGGCGAGGGCCGGGTAGGAAGTGGTGTTACGCTAGAGCTGCTCGCCTTGGTGGCTTTTTAACATTTAGTTAGTTTAGTTTTTGAAATATCGTCGTACTACAGCTGCACAAGGACTATTGGTGACGTATTTTAGTCCCACAGTCAGGAGACGAGCGAACACCTGAGTAGGCACCCAACGCAGCCGTTAAAGCGACATCGTAGGCTGCGTTAGGTGGGTGTTTGGGTCAAAAATGTCGATTTTCTGTTTTTTTTTTATTTATTTGCTTTCCTATAGCTTTAATTTAAGACCAGTATGATTGATTTCTGTATAGAGGTTTTCTCTTCTCATTTTTGAGAAATTCTTAACAACAGTTCTTGCCAAAACATTACTTTTCTTTTGCGTTTCCCGAAATACAGGGTGGTTATAAAATAACGCTCGCTTTTCGGAGTGGTCTGTAGCTTGAATGAATAATCCGAACGTAAAAAAACTTTGAGACACTTGCTAATCAAGAAAGGGGGAAAAGATTGGAATCATAAAAAAACAAACTCGTCTTTGGACTAGGGTTCTAAATTACGAGGCGTAATGGATGTGTTAGCCGTAATTAGGCATAATTGGCTACTCCTCGTAATTAGAACCTTGGTCAAGAGACGAGTTCCTTTTTTATAATCCCATTCTTTTTCGTAAAAAGGAAACTCGTCTCTTGACCAGGGTTCTAAATTACAATGCGTAATTATCTGTGTTGGCAGTAATTGGCCATAATGGACGACGCCTTGTAATTTAGATTCTGGTCAAGAGAAGAGTTTGTTTTTTATGATTATTCTTTTTTACGATTATTTTTTAAGATTTTGTCTTTTTTATGATTCCATTCTTTTCCCCCCTTCTTGATTAGTAAGTGTCTCAATTTTTTATGCATTTGGATTATTCATTCAAGCTGCAGACCACTCCGAATAGCGTGCGTTATTTTATAACCACCCTGTACAGCAATTACCCAAAAGGTAAGAAATTATACTTATAGTTTAAGAAAAGGGGAACTAGTTATCTAAACTACTATCTTGATGAGGGAATAACACGCTCATTAGGCGCGTTTACACGAGCCATCGAATCCATGGATTGAAGAGCAAACTCAGCAATCTTTGCTTCTTGGGGATTTTCTCCCAGACAGAACCGGAACAGCAGGGTTCATTGGGGGGTTTCGCAAACCGCCAATGAAGGAGGGTTTGATGTTTCATGCCATGGATTCGGCCACAGACTATCATTTAGGTTAGAAATCCTCCTCGACCTCTTTTTCCCCTAATGGGGATTTTGGCATACCATGGATTCGATGGCTCATGTTAAGAGGACTCCCTTGGGAATTTCAATCTTGAAAATCGTAATGTTAATCCTATGGAGAACATTCGCAAGTTAATTATCGCCACGATTTTAATAAAAGGTTACTAGTTTCGTGTATCATTGCAAAGAACAAAAGGAGTTGATTTTGTAAAATTAATTTGTTTTGTGAAAATCACATATTTAGTACTTTTTATAATTTTTTGAAGTTAGTAAAAAATGGAGTACGCATTAAGTTCTGACTTCAAAAAATTATTAAAAGTACTAAATATGTGATTTTCACAAAACAAATTATTTTTACAAAATCTACTCCTTTCGTTCTTTACAATGATACAAAGAAAATAGTAAACTTTTATTAAAATTGTGGCGGTAATTCACTTGCGAATGTTTTCCATAGGAATAACATTGCGATTTTCAAGATTGAAATTCCCAAGGGAGTCCTCTTAACGCGCCTATTGACTCAAAAATTGCAATTTTTTCAAAAAATGTCACTTAGCGTACGTTTTCCCACTAAGCACTTCGATTATCTTCGCACTGGAGCTACACGAGGGCTATTGGCGAAGTGCATCATAAATAGGCCCAGTGGCTTAGTGGTAGTGCTTCGCATTGCCACTCGACAAACGGGGGATCAAATTACGGATTCGGCGAGGTTGACCCATTCTTTCATCCCTTGAGTGGGTCGGTAAAATGGTACCAAACGCAAGTATGCTTGGGAACTAAACACTAGGGAGTTCTGCTGCTTGAGGTTGACCTTCAGATCGGGACATATGCCTGACATCCAAGAATCCTTGTCACGAAAGCTGAAATGGGCACGCCAGACCTTGGCCTAGTAATGGTCTGCTGCGCCCGAGGAGAGTTTAATATAAAATATAACATAACGACAGTTTGGAGATGAGATCAAATATATAAAATGGAGATTTTATGTTTCCTATGTGTTTTGGAGGGGGCCGATTCTTTGATTGCTTATCCATCTGCCTGAATGTAATTTTTCAGCTCAACGATCTACAGATTTTAAATTCAATACATAAGTTTCTTTTGCTATTCGAACATCATAATAAGGTGTTTGAGAAAGTCGTGTATGCGCAAAGGGTAGCTGCTATATAACTTTTTAAATGTTAAAGTTATAGAAATTCCTGTACATGAGAGTTGCGTTGGGTGCCTATTCAGATGTTGGCTCGTCACCTGACTTTGGTTCGAAAATACGACGCCCGTCGCCAATAGCCCTCGTGTAGCTCTAGTGCGACGGTAATTCAAACCTAACCAAACCTGTATAAGGTACAGCTGCGGAAATAAAAAAAAGTACCACTAGTGATTATTTCTGCCGTTAGTCACCCTATAGAATCGGACCTTTTTGAAATTGTAAACAATTAACATTCTGAGTTGATTGCATGACACAAATTTTGCATAAGGGGTCATCTTCATATTAAAAATGTTACTAACTTTAAAATTTCCAATAGTAACACCCCTTTTTGAGTTTCAAATCTATGACCTATGTCAATACGAAATGCCAAATTTTGTTAGTTTTTAAGCATTATTAGGGGAGTTAGAGACGTGCAAAGTTTAGGTCCCATAATGTTAAATGAGTTGCACATAAAAAACCTTCCCAATCTATAAATAATTAAGATAATGACACGAATTTTTTACTGAAAAGAAATTATAATAACCCAAACAAAATGCATTCAATATTGGGGTATTTAAAACAATTTTTATATTTTTTAATAATTATTATATTAATTTTTGAAAAAAATATGAATAGAAACCCCTTAATATTTTTACAGAAATAAATTCAAGTCAGGAAGTTTAAGCGAAATCCCAATTTTTAAAAATTTTTATTCATAATTTGCTGAGTAAATCCCAAAATATTTTTTAATTACCCTTTAGGGGACTGTGTATAAGATTACATGTGTAATTGATAAATAAAGACGGCCTTGCATGCATGCTTGCTTGTCATTTAGAAATTGTCCCCAAAAGATCCGCAAGTGATTCGATTGAATAACTCATCTAATATTCATTTAAATGTAATAAAAACTTAGATTTGAGGGTTTTCGAGAGTGCTTAACATTTCTAAGTTATTAAAATTGGGTGTTGCTATTGGAAATTTCAAAGTTCGTAACATTTTTAATATGAAGACGGCCCCTTATGCAAATTTTGTGTCATGCAATTAACTCAGAACGTTAATTGTTCACAATATCAAAAAGGTCCGATTCTATAGGGTGACTAATGGCTGAAATAATCACTAGTGGTACTTTTTTTATTTCCGCAGCTGTACATATGTACTCTTAAATGTGTATTGATTCGTGCCTGATTGTGCGAGGTTGACTCATCCCTGCCTTACAACCCAGAGCCCTTGGTCAAGTAAGCTGGAAAGGGCAAAAGTTTTAGAAATATCGGATACATCATAATTACTCTTAAGGGGTCATAGGAGTCTTAAAAATGTGCAAAGAAGATACTACAAAGCATAGTTTGATCTTTCATGTCATTTTTTAACTTCTCAATAAATGAATATAATTTTTTTATATGTAATTCTACAGGATGTATTTAATACAAAACAAGTTTTAAAATTTATGAAACTTTAGCCAAAACTAAAATTAATGATATTAAACATAAAGCTGTCTGAACACATTGGGATTAGGCTTGCGCGGCAAATTTTGAGGTCATAATTGAAAAAATGACCAAGAAAATGACTTTATATTGTACAAATATGTACAAACAAAGACTTATACCTAAATTCTCAGCTTAATTTTAATTAGAAATTTTTTTAAAACTTTAAAAAAAAAAATAATAAATTTTTTAAAATTCCGATTTTAAGTTTTTAAAAAATAATAATTTCTAATTAAAATTGAGCTGAGAATTTATTATAAGTCTTTGTTTGTACATATTTGTACAATATAAAGTCATTTTCTTGGTCATTTTTTCAATTTTGACCTCAAAAGTTGCCGCGCAAGCCTAATCACAATGTGTTCAAATAGCTTCATGTTTAATATCATTTATTTTAGTTTTGGCTAAAGCTTCATAAATTTTAAAACTTGTTTTATAATAAATAAATCTTGCAGAATTACATATAAAAAATTCTACTTATTCATTGAGTAATTCAAAAATGACTTGAAAGATCAAACTATGTTTCGTAGTACCTTCTTTGCACATTTTTAAGACTCCTACGACCCCTTAAGTACTTAATAAAGCTCTTTTGCTTGTTTAGGAAAAAAAGGTCATCCTGAACGAAACAGCCGGCTGAAGAAATGGAAGTTCTTCCTGATCAAGACCGGTGGAGCAATCATTAGGACTCTAGCCTTTGGAGCTGCTGGGGTAGGGTTCGAATCCCGGTCAGGCATGGGTGTTTGTGACCGTTAATATATGTTGTTATTTGTCGATGTGTTATTCATTTCTTTGTGACTGTAAAAATTCTTTCTGTGTCTGTCCCACTTGACGAAAGCTTATAAGCGGTTCTCTGAACATGAAGCACACAAGCTGGAATATATATGCACCATACCAACCAACCTGATCAAGATGAATCACTGTAGGTAGCTGCCCAATCATTATTAGAACATAATAATAATAATAATAATAATAATAATAATAATAATAATAATAATAATAATAATAATAATAATAATAATAATAATAATAATAATAATAATAATAATAATAATAATAATAATAATAATAATAATAATAATAATAATAATAATAATAATAATAACAATAACAATAAAAATAATAATTATAATAATAATAATTACAATAATAATAACAATAAAAATAATAATTATAATAATAATAACAATAAAAATAATAATTATAATAATAATAATAATTACAATAATAATAACAATAAAAATAATAATTATAATAATAATAACAATAAAAATAATAATTATAATAATAATAATAATTACAATAATAATAATAATAATAAAAATAATTACAATAATAATAATAATAATAATAATAATAATAAAAATAGAAATAATAATTATAATAATAATAATAATTACAATAATAATAACAATAAAAATAATAATTATAATAATAATAACAATAAAAATAATAATTATAATAATAATAATAATAACAATAAAAATAATAATTATAATAATAATAATTACAATAATAATAATAATAATAAAAATAATTACAATAATAATAATAATAATAATAAAAATAGAAATAATAATATCAAGCAAAAAAACATAAAAAAAATCATGCTAGCTGCTTGGGGAACATTCCCATTCAAGCAGCCAAGCAATTTTAATTAAATAAAAGTATATAACAAAGTACAAATTATAATGAATAGTAATAAATTAAAGCACCATAGTACTGGAATTTCTTATGCTCCGTGTAGAGAAAATTAAAAATAAATATGAGATATCATTATCATCAGAACACTATATGAGATATCATTCTGAATTTTTTTTTCATAGTTTGTTCTTTACATATATCTCTTTGATTTCAGCTGAGGATATTTCAAGTATAAAAAAAATACTTTTACATTGATTTCTTAAAAAGAATTCATTAAAGAAAATTCAGATGTATAGTTATATACTATTTTTTTAGCAGAAGAAGCGACGAAATGCACTTGTTGCTAGATGTCGCTCCATTTTGAAAGTTAACTATTTTCATGCCATTTTTAAAACTTTTAACCAATGGAAAAGTTAATTTACTAATGTTGACTATTGACTATTTGACTGTTATTCTATAGTGCATATTGTTGCCATATGGCAACAAATAACCTAATGCACTTTATTCTAGTAACCCTTTCCGACCGAGCTATCACGATCGTGCGGATCGTTTATTTGAAGTTGACTGTTTAAAAATGACTGTTTTTGAGGAGTTGCTGGCATTGATGCTGTGAGTTGAACGCACTTTTTTCGATAAAACTCCAAATTTAGTCTCATAATTTTAACGTCATCTGACAGCCTTTCTAACGGGTTAACTAGTCTACTAATGCTATGTTTTTACCGTATACGTTGGGTATTCAAATAGAGTGAAAGATTTTAAGAATCTCGATAGCTACTGGAAACTGGTATTGTTGACTATTGACTATTTGACTGCTATCCTATAGTGCATATTGTTGCCTTATGGCAATAAATAACATAATCCACTTTATTCTAGTAACCCTTTCCCTCTATGCCCTTTCAAACCGAGCTATTTTCTCTCAATCGAGCTATTTAGTAATTTTTAGTAATTTTATTATAAAATACTATCACGTGCAACCATGTAATCTTAGAACTCTTGACTATTCGAAAAATGAAAACGACAGTTTTTTCTACAATTGTCAAAATAAATAGCAAGAATCTTCTCTGACTACTGATTCTTTTCATCCTTTAGCAAAGCTGAGGTAATGTCAATCTTTTTCAGTTCTTCTATAAGATCACCACTCTGGTGCATTTTCATTAAGATATCACATCCGCCGACAAATTCGCCGTTCATGTAAACTTGGGGAATGGTGGGCCAGCTGGAAAATTCCTTGATGCCTTGTCTGATTTTATCGTCTGCTAGGACATCCACACTTTGGAACTCTACGCCGTGCATCCGCAGAATCTGGACAACAGCATTACTGAACCCACAGCGTGGATTTTCAGGGACTCCTTTCATAAAGACAACTACTTTGTCTTTCTTCACCAAAGACTGGATGCTTTCTTGAGTCGCAGCACAAAAACTACGAAAATTAGATGAAATAAGAGTTTTTACTAAGGAATTTTTATTGCAGATAAAGTTTCTAAGTGCCATATTTAATCAATTTAAAGTTTATTTTATTCACATTTTCACATTATATAACATTTTCTCTTTTTCACCTTTTTGTCACTTAGCACGCTCTTGCACTAAGCTTTTCAATTCTAACGAACTAGGGGCCGAGGAGCCCGGTTGGTTAGGAATTCGCCAAGCACGCGGGAGGTCCCAGGTACGGGTACGAGCATCGCCAAAATAACTAACGGCCTATAACCCTTTTCGACTGGTGGTCAGGTAGCGCTGGTTTAAAATTATGAGACTAAATTTGGAGTTTTATTGAGAAAAAAAATGCGTTAAACAACATCAATGCCAGCAACTCCTTAAAAAAATTATTCATACTAAAAACGAATGGCACAAGTGAGCTGCTTCGGTATCGATATTTTTGAAGAACTTGAACATTCTCTTTTATACCCGCACCGATCGTGATAACTCGATCGGAAAGGATTAACTAAGTTTTATCGTCAAAAATGCGTTAAACAGCATCTATGTCAGCAATTCCATAAAAGCAGAAACTTTTTTTATGCAAATAACGAATAATACAAGTCAGCTGCTTCGGTATCGATATTTTTGAAGAGCTTAAACATTCTCTTTTATACCCGCACCGATCGTGATAACTCGATCGGAAAGGATTAACTAATTTTTATCGTCAAAAATGCGTTAAACAGCATCCATGTCAGCAATTCCATAAAAGCAGAAACATTTTTTTATGCAAATAACGAATAATACAAGTCAGCTGCTTCGGTATCGATATTTTTGAAGAGCTTGAGCATTCTCTTTACTTCCCGCACGATCGTACCGAGCCCGAGCCCGATCGAAAAGGGATAAACATAAACGGCCCGTGCAGCCAAAAATGTCTGACTACTAATAATACGTCGTGTGGCTCTCCCTACAAATGTGCTAGGTACCTTTATTTTAATTTTTCAACTTAACTTGACCTTTTTTAAAAAAATAGATAACAACTAAAAAATTTACTATTACGTAAATGTGAAGGAAGAAAGAAAACTAAATTTGTTACATGTACCATATCACCGAAATAACTTTTCAACTTGAAATGTATATTTTAAACACCACTCTTTTTTAATGAATTAAATTTATGTAGATTAAATTGCATTCTAAATGTTAACATCCTCATAACAATTTCCGATAAAAAGCATTGCCTTCTTTAAGGAGGAGGTGGTGCATGAAATCCTTAAAAAAAAATGCACAAATCCAATTTTAAATGTTTCTAATTCAACTGTTTTGATTAGAATTTGAAAAAATATTAGTTGACTAAAGATGTTTGCAGATTTAAAACGAATTCTTGGGAAAATGAATACTTAAGAGGACTCTCTTGGGAATTCCACATCTTTAAATCGTAATGTTATTCCTATGGAAAACATTCGCAAGTCAATTACCGCCACAATTGTATTAAAAGGTTACTAGTTTTCTGTATCATTGTAAAGAACGAAAGAAGTAGATTCTGTAAAATAAATTTGCTTTGTGAAAATCACATATTTAGTATTTTTAATAATTTTTTGAAGTTTCCATTTTTTACTAACTTCAAAAAATTATTAAAAATACTAAATATGTGATTTTCACAAAGCAAATTTATTTTACAGAATCTACTCCTTTCGTTCTTTACAATGATACAAGAAACTAGTAACCTTTTAATAAAATTGTGGCGGTAATTGACTTGCGAATGTTTTCCATAGGAATACCATTACGATTTCCAAGATGTGGAATTCCAAGGGAGTCTTCTTAATGTACTTTAACTTATTAATTATTCTCTGCACATATTCTTCACTCCTTCTCAAGGGGGGGTGGGATGACCGTCTTCTAACCAAAATCCCTCTGTGTTAATTTAATGGGAGAAAAAAGTTTTTATAGGGCATACATTTGTCCGGCTGTATTGAATATTTTCACAAAGATTTTTATCTGATAAATGTAGCTGACTAACAGAACTCTATTTTGTTTCAGTTTGAATTATCGTGTCGCGCTAGAGCTACATGAGGGCTATTGGTGAAGGGCGTCGTATTTGAGAACCATAGTCAAGTGACGAGCTGACACCTGACTAGGCACCCAACGCAACCGTTAAAGCCCTGGTTTGTAAGGACTGAAAACGCACGTCAAGGCGGGAAAAAATCGCCGTACTCGGCGATATCAGCGTCTTTCTTCGCTTGGGTGGTTTGTTAGAATTCCTGTCAAGAGTCGCGTCCCCAACCAGCGCATGCGCAGTGAGCGAAGACCACTGTTTATTTACATTCGCCATAGACATTTTTGACAATCGCTTTGCTTTAACTTTCTCAATTCATACGTTTTTACTTTTCATTATCGAGATATGGCTTTATCTAAATGTTTGGCAATTTTGCTAATGGAAGAGGAGGAGGAGGATGCAGAGTTTGTGTATCGGACACTCTTCACAAATAAAGAAGAAGATTTGATGTTTCAGCGAAAGAGAGTAGAAGGTGCCTATGAGAATCTAGTCAAGAGGCATCTTTTCGGAAATGAGACTAAATTCAAGGAATACTTTCGCCTTTCAATCACATTATTTCGGCAAGTGCTTTCGCATATTGAAGCAGATGTTGCTTGTAGACCTTGTAATAGGAGGGTGCAGCCAATTTCTGTGGAAGAAAAGTTATGTTTGACTCTCAGGTAAGAACACATTTCCTCTTTAAATTATTATGCAATTAAAAGTACTTTAGGATACAGATGGTTAGATTTTGATTCTCTAAATCTGACCTTTTCATTCTCTTGATCAAAACCGTGGGCTGGGGAGCCCAGTCGGTTAGGTGCTCGCCTTGCATGTGAAAGGTCCCAGGTTCGGCATTGCCAACGTAACTGCCGACCTATAAACGGCTCGTGCAGCCAAAACTGTTCGACGCATAATACCCCGCGTAGAGGGAGTGCACGTTAAATATGCTCCAAAGTCCTGATGCTGCGTACGATGTTGCCCTTGACGGTTGAGTTGGGTGCCTATTCAGATGTTGGCTCGTCATCCGACTGTAGTTCTAAATTACGACTCCCATCGTCCTCGTGTTAGCTCTTCCATTTATTCATATGCAGTCAAGCCTCGTTAACCTTCTAGTGCATACTATTGCCATATGGCAACAAGTTATATAATCAACTTTATTCAATTAAAGTAGAGCTCTCTCTCTCGACAAATCTGTGGGGGGTAATTTAGTCAATTTAACTGGAATTCGGCTTAGCCGTGTTCGTTTTAACAAAATTTTGCTGTATTTTCGACAAGATTTTTTACTTGTATTTCTTAATAATATTCTTGCTTTTAGGTGTGATTTCTTAATGTATTCTTGCTGTATAGGTTTTACAAATGGTTAGATTTTGCATTTTAAGATGGCTATTGAATTGAGGCATTTTTTTTTACTATATTGCATTAACTTTTTATAAAATCTGTCTGAGGCAGTCGGTTTACTTGTTAGGTAAATAATGTGTCAGCTTTATTGTACGGCTAAATATTAAAAAAGTTAGGAAGAACATGGTTACCTAAAATCGTTTCAATAAATTTTTCCAGTTTATGTTTTGCATTGCTTCTATGTGACAGAGAACTTCAGACTGATGTAATTTTTTGCTTTTTCCAGGTATTTGGCAACTGGGGAGTCATTCCGTTCGTTGGCCTTCCAATACCGGATCAGCCACAGTTGGATCGGGCAGATCATACCTGAAGTTCTTGATGCCATCATCAAGAACTTGATGCCAATGTACCTGCCTGCCCCCACAACCAGCGCTTTTGAAGCCATTGAAGCAGGCTTCAATGAACTGTGGGGTTTCCCTAACTGCTGCGGAGCCATAGATGGCAAGCATATAAGAGTTGTGTGCCCGAAGAAGAGTGGTAGCGCCTTCTTCAATTACAAGGACTATTTTTCTTCAGTTTTAATGGCCCTTGTTGATGCAAATTACAAATTTATTGTAGTTGATGTAGGGTCGTATGGAAGAGAAGGCGATAGTGGCATCTTCCAGAAATCTAACTTGGGTCGAAAGTTGATGTCGGGAGAATTAAATTTACCTGCGCCTAAAAATCTGCCAGGCACCCTCACACTTTTGCCCCATGTCATAATAGGCGATGCCGCCTTCGCTTTAAGCGAAACAATGATGAAGCCATATCCACCCAAACAAACTTTGCGCGATACTCAAAAAGCCACCTACAATTATAGACACTGCAGGGCACGAAGGACCTCCGAAAATGCCTTTGGCATTATGTGCCAATATTTCAGGGTGTTTTTTACACCCATTGCTTGCAGCATCAAAACGGTTGACAAGCTTGTACTAGCTTGCTGCATTCTGCACAACATGCTTAGAGAGAATAAGATTTCTTGCCCTGCCGAAGGAGAGGGTTCTCCAAAAATGCCTAGTGACAATCTGGTCCCTATTTCCCCATCCCACGACCGCCACTCTTCTTTTAGTGCCCAGGATGTCAGGGAAAAGTTTAAAACCTACTTTAACAGTTCAAATGGGGCACTGAGATGGCAGGCAAAGTTTGTAAATAGGAAAGGTTGATGTTTAAAAATGTGTAAATAAGTAATAGTGTATTTGAAAATAAGTAATGGTGTATTTGTATATAAGTAAGTGTATTTGTAAATAATAAGTAGTAGTGTATTTGTATATAAGTAAGTGTATTTGTAAATAATAAGTAATAGTGTATTTGTAAATGTGGTAATAAATATGGAATGTTAAGGCTGCTCATCACCCCCAGACCCGGTCCTCCTTCGACCGGGCTTGCTAATGGTAAGTCTATGGGGGAAAAATGGTTTTTGTTCCAAAAAAAAGCAAAGAAATTATAGGAATATTTTGATGCGGTTTTTTTTTTAATTCATAAAAATCCAATAAAGTAGTGCTGTATAAGGTTATTTTTTTAAAAAAGTTATTTACTTTTTTTAAATCTAAATTTTTTTCCATTAAAAAAGGCAAGTAAAAAATAACCTTATAAAGCACTACTTTATTGGATTTTTATGAATTAAAAAAAAACCCGCATCAAAATATTCCTATAATTTTTTTTTTTGGAACAAAAACCATTTTCCCCCATAGACTTACCATTAGCAAGCCCGGTCGAAGGAGGACCGGGTCTGGGGGTGATGAGCATCCTTAACGAACTTTGCAAAAATCATACATTACAATGGACTAAATATTGTTTAGTGCTTTCCTCCTATAAAACAAAGTAATTTAAATGATAATTTAACTTAAAAACAAACACACATGTAATTTATAAATAACATTTATTTTAAACCTGAAGTTGTGATTTTATAAAAGAAAATTTAAACTTTAAGAAATGCAATTATAATATCCAGTTTAATGAAATAGAGAATGACAATTACTTTTGATACCCACCGATTATACACATAAAATTTAGAAGTACATGATCTTCTCCATGGCAACATATGAGAAAACAAACATTGATATAAGCATATGTAAATACTATTGAACTATGTACGACCTTTTGATGCAGAGCAGATTCACTGCTCAAAACAATTAGGAGAGTTGCATATTTTTGGTAACCCTTTCAGTTCTAATTTTTTTTATTCTATAATTCTAAAGTAGGTTCATAATGCATTCAGAATAAAATGGTAAAAAAATGGGGGGGGGGGGGATATAAATTTTTTAACTCAAATTTAAGGGTAACAAATTGGAATCATAAGTTTTCAATAAATTAAAATAATAAAGTTTTTAAAACTTCATTTGTTAAAAAAAAGTTGATATCAATTTTTAAGCATCCAAAAATGCAAGTGCGAAGAATTTAGGGTAAATTTATTTCATAAAATTATTTGAGAGAATTTTATTTTAGCATGTTTTTCATATTTTTATTAAATTGAATCAAACATTAATTTTTAAAAGACTTGTTCCCATCTAACGATAAATAAAAGCGAGCTCAACCTAATGAGAGGAAAAAATCATTAGCTGATAACAAATGGGATCATTGTGTCTGAACTAGTGGTTCCCAACCTGGGGGCGATCGCCCCTAGTGGGCGATTTGTGTTATCAAGGGGACAAAATAGTTTGGGGGCGAAGAGTATTCAAAGGGGTAAAATTAAAATATACTGTACTGTAGTACAATAAAACCATTCTAATTTTTATTGATCACCTTGACAAGTTAAAATGACATGCTTACAAGATTTGACCAAGTTAGAAATTCCGGATTCTATTGTATATCCATTCTCGTTTGAAGCTGTGGGTTGTGGTTAACCTTGATAACTCTTTGCAGACGGAGTTAGTAGATCGGAAGTATGAATGTGAGGCGAAAATAATTTTCAAGCAGAGAGGTTATGAGTTAGCCTGCGTTAAACTTATTTTACAATTATCCACAACTGTGGTAAAAAAAAACGAACCACTTCTCTCATCTCGTTCCGTTCAACATATTTAGTTGAAAAAGGATTTGGTTCTGTTATCATCCAGCTCCTTACTAAACAAAGAAATCAGTTGGACATTCGCCTCAAAGACTTGCACATGAACTTGACAAAAGATAAAATAAAAAGTTTTCAAACATTCAATTTTTTCTTTAATTTTTATTATCAACCCTTAAATTTTGCAGAAACCAATTTAAAGATCTTAGTTAATTATTTAACTTTTGTTCTTTAAAAAATCGGTTAAATATAAACATTTTTTTTAAAAGAGTGACCGGAGAAAGTGGTTTGGCTGTTTCTATATAAGGTAGTTCGAGTTTAAAATGATAAAATTGCTGTATTAGTTATATTTTAACACAAATTATGATTGGAGAAAACATGAACATTAAAAGGGGGGGGGGGGGGATATGTGGTAGTCAACCTAACGAAAGGGGCGATGGTCCAGAAAAAGTTGGGAACCACTGGTCTAAACCATGCGCTCCCCTAACTGTTTTGAGCAGAGTATGAATAAAAATGAAAACATACAATAAAAAAACAAATAATAGCATTTGCAAATTCAAAAACTAAAAATATAGAAAGCATAGCTGCTAATGCGAAAATTTTGCCACCTCATTTACAATTTTGATATAATTAACAAAGTAAGTGCACAAGAATAATATAAAATGTTCAAGTTAATATTGAATAGAAAAATTGAGGAGTGAATAATTTATAAGTACTATTTCAGTAACTGATTTATACATAATTGATCAGGTTATACTTGGTAAAAAAATTAAATTAAATATAAAAAGAATAAGTTTATTTGTTTAAGTTAAGAGTTTAAAATTAAATTTTCTTCTTCTAAATCAAATACGAGTTGAGTAACCCCTCTTTTGGCCTTGATTTGTAAATGAGCTGGAAAAGTTTTCACAGTAGCAGCTATGCTCTCAAAAAACACATCCATTGGATCCTTTGGTCCCTTATTACTTTCGTGTTTTAACAACTCTTCAATCTGTGCAGAACGTTCTGCCCGGGACACGTTGAAGTCCTTCATAAACTGGTCCCTCTGATGGGATTTTCTACTTAAAGGGCAGAACCTTTTCTGCTCCGACTCGTAGCTCAGATCTTCCTCGTGCTCTTGCGCTGAGGTCCCTTCAAAAGGATCTTGTGCCGAGGTTTCTTCTCTAGGATCTTGAGTAGAGGTCTCTTTCTCAAGTTCTAGAGTGTCGTCTTCAGCATGAGGAGAGTCGTATATCGCAATGCTATACGACATATATTCATCCTCCTCAGAAAAACTTGGCCCCTGGACAGAAGTTGAACCAGATTCGGTTGCCTTGCCATTGTCCTCGGGAAGGTTTGTGTAGGTGCTGAAAAAAAAAAGATTGTAATGCAGGTAAAACCTTATTAAATGGATCACGTCCCACTGGAATATTGAACTTTTATTATAGCTAGCCTTGGCTCGCAATTATTCTGAAGCCAATATGTGAGTTCCATGTTTCTTTGGAAGCTAACCGGGGGAGGGGGGAGTCTGCATTGGGAATGGGGATGCACCGAATGCTCGGTTACTACAGCAACCCCTCGTTATATCTCGCTTCCTGGAGACAAGAGAAAATACGCGATATAATAAGCGACTAGATAAATATTATACCGATTATGATGTATTTATGCTCAAGACAAAGTTTTAAACTAAGGCACAGTATGTGTTTGAAAGATAAACTAAATCTCTAAAAAAATAAGCACAAAATTTAGAAAAGACTTATCATATAATATTAACTACTATAAACATTACACATTATTGCACATGTAATAATATACATATTACACTCATTTTCTAGTAAAAAAAATCATCCAAAGTTAATTGCTTTGATTTTTTTCGTAAAACCCGTTTCCCTGAAAATATCAACAAACAAAAGTTTATTAACTGCATCACACCAATATCCACTTACTTTTGTTTTCATACTTCCGTTTTGGTGTTGTGAATTTTACCAATTTACACTTTCTAAAAGGCTTGTTTTAATAACAAGCGAGTACTACTTTATACTGTGTTGCTTCAATTAAAAAATTAATTGGGATATTGTATTAAAATGAGTGTGTAGTAATGTTTATGTTGAATTGAAATAGATGAATAATCCGACAAAAAATACAAATTTGTTTAGGTAAGACGAATATTTAGTATTCGGCTTACATTTTGGCTGAATATATACATTATTTGGTCAAATTTGGTATTCAGTGCATCCCTAATTGGGAACCAGTCACTAAGTGTGACACCACTTATGTTGTCACCACTAAACCGTGGGTTACAACATAATGATTGTAAAACTGCAACCTTGATGGCAACCTTATTTGTGCTGACAAATTTAAATTTATCTATATATTTACTTTTACAGGATTATGATAATACCTTCTGGCGAGACTATAGTTCTCCAGGAAGCTTAAGTTTCTCATTCTCCTTTCATCCACTCTTCTCTTTTTTGCTTCGGAACCCGTTGTCTTCTTTTTGTTATTTCTGACGTAATAATCCCTGATGGTTTTCCAACGCTTCTTTAGCTCGTCAACTGGGTGAATAGAGAAGAAATAATGAAGATTTGTGCCAAGGGTGTATAGTAAATAAGAATTCAAACATTTAGCTTAGCTCTAAACATTTTAACAAAAAAAATCTTATAACTGCAAATAATATTTTGACAAAGCCTGCTTTTCAAATTTTTAGAAGGATACCACAAGATCTAAAAGACAGTGTTTACATTTTGCTGTGAATGATTCAAAATCTTAACTAGTGTTTACATTTTGCTGTGATTTGTTCAGCAGACAACTTATGGTCAGAAAACATTTGAATAATACGTTTTGACAAAAAAAAGCATTATATTATTTTGAGATAAAATAGTATTAATATACTAAATATATAACCATTATTTCTTTATGAATAAAACGTACAATTAGGGTTAAAATTTGGCATGCATGTTTCACTCACTTAAAGCGTTTAATTTCATTAATTATTTTCGAAATATGTTAATTATTTTATACTATATTACCTCGAACTTAAAATGCAACATCCCAACATTATTTACAACTACAAAATAAGTTTCTTACCTTTTATATTCATCACC
The DNA here is from genome assembly GCA_023701765.1 of Hylyphantes graminicola. Lineage (NCBI taxonomy): Eukaryota > Metazoa > Arthropoda > Arachnida > Araneae > Linyphiidae > Hylyphantes > Hylyphantes graminicola. The sequence continues at coordinate 19,046,448 of CM043112.1, forward strand.
TTTTCAATTTCTAGCCAATTATTGTCCTTGGCCACAGTGTCCTTGTACGATTTACTCTTTACCTGATATAACACAGGCCTTTTCGCAATTTCTGCAATCAATTGTTCTTCTAATGAATACGTGAAGTCGGCCATTTCGCAAATTTCTGACGCTCAAATCAAACTACGACAGATTCAAGTTTTACGAACGACGAGATCAGCGTTGTGTATGACGTAGACGTCACGTGACAACTAGAGCCAATAAGAAAGCGAACGCTTTGAACGCACAGCTCAGCGGCCGATTTTGTGTTCTTACAAACCAGGGCTTAAGAACACAAAATCGGCCGCTGAGCTGTGCGTTCAAAGCGTTCGCTTTCTTATTGGCTCTAGTTGTCACGTGACGTCTACGTCATACACAACGCTGATCTCGTCGTTCGTAAAACTTGAATCTGTCGTAGTTTGATTTGAGCGTCAGAAATTTGCGAAATGGCCGACTTCACGTATTCATTAGAAGAACAATTGATTGCAGAAATTGCGAAAAGGCCTGTGTTATATCAGGTAAAGAGTAAATCGTACAAGGACACTGTGGCCAAGGACAATAATTGGCTAGAAATTGAAAAGGTGATGAATATAAAAGGTAAGAAACTTATTTTGTAGTTGTAAATAATGTTGGGATGTTGCATTTTAAGTTCGAGGTAATATAGTATAAAATAATTAACATATTTCGAAAATAATTAATGAAATTAAACGCTTTAAGTGAGTGAAACATGCATGCCAAATTTTAACCCTAATTGTACGTTTTATTCATAAAGAAATAATGGTTATATATTTAGTATATTAATACTATTTTATCTCAAAATAATATAATGCTTTTTTTTGTCAAAACGTATTATTCAAATGTTTTCTGACCATAAGTTGTCTGCTGAACAAATCACAGCAAAATGTAAACACTAGTTAAGATTTTGAATCATTCACAGCAAAATGTAAACACTGTCTTTTAGATCTTGTGGTATCCTTCTAAAAATTTGAAAAGCAGGCTTTGTCAAAATATTATTTGCAGTTATAAGATTTTTTTTGTTAAAATGTTTAGAGCTAAGCTAAATGTTTGAATTCTTATTTACTATACACCCTTGGCACAAATCTTCATTATTTCTTCTCTATTCACCCAGTTGACGAGCTAAAGAAGCGTTGGAAAACCATCAGGGATTATTACGTCAGAAATAACAAAAAGAAGACAACGGGTTCCGAAGCAAAAAAGAGAAGAGTGGATGAAAGGAGAATGAGAAACTTAAGCTTCCTGGAGAACTATAGTCTCGCCAGAAGGTATTATCATAATCCTGTAAAAGTAAATATATAGATAAATTTAAATTTGTCAGCACAAATAAGGTTGCCATCAAGGTTGCAGTTTTACAATCATTATGTTGTAACCCACGGTTTAGTGGTGACAACATAAGTGGTGTCACACTTAGTGACTGGTTCCCAATTAGGGATGCACTGAATACCAAATTTGACCAAATAATGTATATATTCAGCCAAAATGTAAGCCGAATACTAAATATTCGTCTTACCTAAACAAATTTGTATTTTTTGTCGGATTATTCATCTATTTCAATTCAACATAAACATTACTACACACTCATTTTAATACAATATCCCAATTAATTTTTTAATTGAAGCAACACAGTATAAAGTAGTACTCGCTTGTTATTAAAACAAGCCTTTTAGAAAGTGTAAATTGGTAAAATTCACAACACCAAAACGGAAGTATGAAAACAAAAGTAAGTGGATATTGGTGTGATGCAGTTAATAAACTTTTGTTTGTTGATATTTTCAGGGAAACGGGTTTTACGAAAAAAATCAAAGCAATTAACTTTGGATGATTTTTTTTACTAGAAAATGAGTGTAATATGTATATTATTACATGTGCAATAATGTGTAATGTTTATAGTAGTTAATATTATATGATAAGTCTTTTCTAAATTTTGTGCTTATTTTTTTAGAGATTTAGTTTATCTTTCAAACACATACTGTGCCTTAGTTTAAAACTTTGTCTTGAGCATAAATACATCATAATCGGTATAATATTTATCTAGTCGCTTATTATATCGCGTATTTTCTCTTGTCTCCAGGAAGCGAGATATAACGAGGGGTTGCTGTAGTAACCGAGCATTCGGTGCATCCCCATTCCCAATGCAGACTCCCCCCTCCCCCGGTTAGCTTCCAAAGAAACATGGAACTCACATATTGGCTTCAGAATAATTGCGAGCCAAGGCTAGCTATAATAAAAGTTCAATATTCCAGTGGGACGTGATCCATTTAATAAGGTTTTACCTGCATTACAATCTTTTTTTTTTCAGCACCTACACAAACCTTCCCGAGGACAATGGCAAGGCAACCGAATCTGGTTCAACTTCTGTCCAGGGGCCAAGTTTTTCTGAGGAGGATGAATATATGTCGTATAGCATTGCGATATACGACTCTCCTCATGCTGAAGACGACACTCTAGAACTTGAGAAAGAGACCTCTACTCAAGATCCTAGAGAAGAAACCTCGGCACAAGATCCTTTTGAAGGGACCTCAGCGCAAGAGCACGAGGAAGATCTGAGCTACGAGTCGGAGCAGAAAAGGTTCTGCCCTTTAAGTAGAAAATCCCATCAGAGGGACCAGTTTATGAAGGACTTCAACGTGTCCCGGGCAGAACGTTCTGCACAGATTGAAGAGTTGTTAAAACACGAAAGTAATAAGGGACCAAAGGATCCAATGGATGTGTTTTTTGAGAGCATAGCTGCTACTGTGAAAACTTTTCCAGCTCATTTACAAATCAAGGCCAAAAGAGGGGTTACTCAACTCGTATTTGATTTAGAAGAAGAAAATTTAATTTTAAACTCTTAACTTAAACAAATAAACTTATTCTTTTTATATTTAATTTAATTTTTTTACCAAGTATAACCTGATCAATTATGTATAAATCAGTTACTGAAATAGTACTTATAAATTATTCACTCCTCAATTTTTCTATTCAATATTAACTTGAACATTTTATATTATTCTTGTGCACTTACTTTGTTAATTATATCAAAATTGTAAATGAGGTGGCAAAATTTTCGCATTAGCAGCTATGCTTTCTATATTTTTAGTTTTTGAATTTGCAAATGCTATTATTTGTTTTTTTATTGTATGTTTTCATTTTTATTCATACTCTGCTCAAAACAGTTAGGGGAGCGCATGGTTTAGACCAGTGGTTCCCAACTTTTTCTGGACCATCGCCCCTTTCGTTAGGTTGACTACCACATATCCCCCCCCCCCCCCTTTTAATGTTCATGTTTTCTCCAATCATAATTTGTGTTAAAATATAACTAATACAGCAATTTTATCATTTTAAACTCGAACTACCTTATATAGAAACAGCCAAACCACTTTCTCCGGTCACTCTTTTAAAAAAAATGTTTATATTTAACCGATTTTTTAAAGAACAAAAGTTAAATAATTAACTAAGATCTTTAAATTGGTTTCTGCAAAATTTAAGGGTTGATAATAAAAATTAAAGAAAAAATTGAATGTTTGAAAACTTTTTATTTTATCTTTTGTCAAGTTCATGTGCAAGTCTTTGAGGCGAATGTCCAACTGATTTCTTTGTTTAGTAAGGAGCTGGATGATAACAGAACCAAATCCTTTTTCAACTAAATATGTTGAACGGAACGAGATGAGAGAAGTGGTTCGTTTTTTTTTACCACAGTTGTGGATAATTGTAAAATAAGTTTAACGCAGGCTAACTCATAACCTCTCTGCTTGAAAATTATTTTCGCCTCACATTCATACTTCCGATCTACTAACTCCGTCTGCAAAGAGTTATCAAGGTTAACCACAACCCACAGCTTCAAACGAGAATGGATATACAATAGAATCCGGAATTTCTAACTTGGTCAAATCTTGTAAGCATGTCATTTTAACTTGTCAAGGTGATCAATAAAAATTAGAATGGTTTTATTGTACTACAGTACAGTATATTTTAATTTTACCCCTTTGAATACTCTTCGCCCCCAAACTATTTTGTCCCCTTGATAACACAAATCGCCCACTAGGGGCGATCGCCCCCAGGTTGGGAACCACTAGTTCAGACACAATGATCCCATTTGTTATCAGCTAATGATTTTTTCCTCTCATTAGGTTGAGCTCGCTTTTATTTATCGTTAGATGGGAACAAGTCTTTTAAAAATTAATGTTTGATTCAATTTAATAAAAATATGAAAAACATGCTAAAATAAAATTCTCTCAAATAATTTTATGAAATAAATTTACCCTAAATTCTTCGCACTTGCATTTTTGGATGCTTAAAAATTGATATCAACTTTTTTTTAACAAATGAAGTTTTAAAAACTTTATTATTTTAATTTATTGAAAACTTATGATTCCAATTTGTTACCCTTAAATTTGAGTTAAAAAATTTATATCCCCCCCCCCCATTTTTTTACCATTTTATTCTGAATGCATTATGAACCTACTTTAGAATTATAGAATAAAAAAAATTAGAACTGAAAGGGTTACCAAAAATATGCAACTCTCCTAATTGTTTTGAGCAGTGAATCTGCTCTGCATCAAAAGGTCGTACATAGTTCAATAGTATTTACATATGCTTATATCAATGTTTGTTTTCTCATATGTTGCCATGGAGAAGATCATGTACTTCTAAATTTTATGTGTATAATCGGTGGGTATCAAAAGTAATTGTCATTCTCTATTTCATTAAACTGGATATTATAATTGCATTTCTTAAAGTTTAAATTTTCTTTTATAAAATCACAACTTCAGGTTTAAAATAAATGTTATTTATAAATTACATGTGTGTTTGTTTTTAAGTTAAATTATCATTTAAATTACTTTGTTTTATAGGAGGAAAGCACTAAACAATATTTAGTCCATTGTAATGTATGATTTTTGCAAAGTTCGTTAAGGATGCTCATCACCCCCAGACCCGGTCCTCCTTCGACCGGGCTTGCTAATGGTAAGTCTATGGGGGGAAAATGGTTTTTGTTCCAAAAAAAAAAAATTATAGGAATATTTTGATGCGGGTTTTTTTTTTAATTCATAAAAATCCAATAAAGTAGTGCTTTATAAGGTTATTTTTTACTTGCCTTTTTTAATGGAAAAAAATTTAGATTTAAAAAAAGTAAATAACTTTTTTAAAAAAATAACCTTATACAGCACTACTTTATTGGATTTTTATGAATTAAAAAAAAAAACCGCATCAAAATATTCCTATAATTTCTTTGCTTTTTTTTGGAACAAAAACCATTTTTCCCCCATAGACTTACCATTAGCAAGCCCGGTCGAAGGAGGACCGGGTCTGGGGGTGATGAGCAGCCTTAACATTCCATATTTATTACCACATTTACAAATACACTATTACTTATTATTTACAAATACACTTACTTATATACAAATACACTACTACTTATTATTTACAAATACACTTACTTATATACAAATACACCATTACTTATTTTCAAATACACTATTACTTATTTACACATTTTTAAACATCAACCTTTCCTATTTACAAACTTTGCCTGCCATCTCAGTGCCCCATTTGAACTGTTAAAGTAGGTTTTAAACTTTTCCCTGACATCCTGGGCACTAAAAGAAGAGTGGCGGTCGTGGGATGGGGAAATAGGGACCAGATTGTCACTAGGCATTTTTGGAGAACCCTCTCCTTCGGCAGGGCAAGAAATCTTATTCTCTCTAAGCATGTTGTGCAGAATGCAGCAAGCTAGTACAAGCTTGTCAACCGTTTTGATGCTGCAAGCAATGGGTGTAAAAAACACCCTGAAATATTGGCACATAATGCCAAAGGCATTTTCGGAGGTCCTTCGTGCCCTGCAGTGTCTATAATTGTAGGTGGCTTTTTGAGTATCGCGCAAAGTTTGTTTGGGTGGATATGGCTTCATCATTGTTTCGCTTAAAGCGAAGGCGGCATCGCCTATTATGACATGGGGCAAAAGTGTGAGGGTGCCTGGCAGATTTTTAGGCGCAGGTAAATTTAATTCTCCCGACATCAACTTTCGACCCAAGTTAGATTTCTGGAAGATGCCACTATCGCCTTCTCTTCCATACGACCCTACATCAACTACAATAAATTTGTAATTTGCATCAACAAGGGCCATTAAAACTGAAGAAAAATAGTCCTTGTAATTGAAGAAGGCGCTACCACTCTTCTTCGGGCACACAACTCTTATATGCTTGCCATCTATGGCTCCGCAGCAGTTAGGGAAACCCCACAGTTCATTGAAGCCTGCTTCAATGGCTTCAAAAGCGCTGGTTGTGGGGGCAGGCAGGTACATTGGCATCAAGTTCTTGATGATGGCATCAAGAACTTCAGGTATGATCTGCCCGATCCAACTGTGGCTGATCCGGTATTGGAAGGCCAACGAACGGAATGACTCCCCAGTTGCCAAATACCTGGAAAAAGCAAAAAATTACATCAGTCTGAAGTTCTCTGTCACATAGAAGCAATGCAAAACATAAACTGGAAAAATTTATTGAAACGATTTTAGGTAACCATGTTCTTCCTAACTTTTTTAATATTTAGCCGTACAATAAAGCTGACACATTATTTACCTAACAAGTAAACCGACTGCCTCAGACAGATTTTATAAAAAGTTAATGCAATATAGTAAAAAAAAATGCCTCAATTCAATAGCCATCTTAAAATGCAAAATCTAACCATTTGTAAAACCTATACAGCAAGAATACATTAAGAAATCACACCTAAAAGCAAGAATATTATTAAGAAATACAAGTAAAAAATCTTGTCGAAAATACAGCAAAATTTTGTTAAAACGAACACGGCTAAGCCGAATTCCAGTTAAATTGACTAAATTACCCCCCACAGATTTGTCGAGAGAGAGAGCTCTACTTTAATTGAATAAAGTTGATTATATAACTTGTTGCCATATGGCAATAGTATGCACTAGAAGGTTAACGAGGCTTGACTGCATATGAATAAATGGAAGAGCTAACACGAGGACGATGGGAGTCGTAATTTAGAACTACAGTCGGATGACGAGCCAACATCTGAATAGGCACCCAACTCAACCGTCAAGGGCAACATCGTACGCAGCATCAGGACTTTGGAGCATATTTAACGTGCACTCCCTCTACGCGGGGTATTATGCGTCGAACAGTTTTGGCTGCACGAGCCGTTTATAGGTCGGCAGTTACGTTGGCAATGCCGAACCTGGGACCTTTCACATGCAAGGCGAGCACCTAACCGACTGGGCTCCCCAGCCCACGGTTTTGATCAAGAGAATGAAAAGGTCAGATTTAGAGAATCAAAATCTAACCATCTGTATCCTAAAGTACTTTTAATTGCATAATAATTTAAAGAGGAAATGTGTTCTTACCTGAGAGTCAAACATAACTTTTCTTCCACAGAAATTGGCTGCACCCTCCTATTACAAGGTCTACAAGCAACATCTGCTTCAATATGCGAAAGCACTTGCCGAAATAATGGGAAGCTTTCCGTATCGTGTTCTGTTTGGCGACGTAGAGAATTAGTAACTGAACGCAAGCGAGTCATTGCCTAAACTGGTAACGGGGAACCGGTTTCTCCTCTGGTTCTTCATCTCGCGTTTCTGACGTCGGACACGTGATCTCCCGTTAGTAAAAGAATCGAAGTTTGAGCTTTCGATTCTTTGGAAAGATTTTTCCTTTATGTAACGGAAGAAAAAATGACGTATTCGGAGGGAGGAGCTTGTTGGGAAGAAGCAGATTAAATGTTAATCATTTTGGGTTTTAAACATTTATCTTTGTTTTGAACGTGGGTTTTCTATATTTTAATGTTTTTAGTGTTCCGTTAAACACTTTACAATGCACAGTTTGGATAATCAATTATATATTAATTGAAAACAAAATAATGTAATTTTAGTAACTTTTGTAAGTTTAAAATAAAATAAAAAACATGTTTACAAACAGTTTTACATGATTTGCTATATACGCGTTATTCCTATTATTTTTTTATACATAAAACATGAACAAAAACTTTCAGCGAATAATACGAGAAAAAAAATACTAAAACTTTACCCAAAAAAACTGTTCTAGTTTTGTCAAGTTAACGTTTTACAGCGCACATTTAAAGACATGTGAACGCTTCACCGTAATTTTAATTTTGATGAAGACTGATATTTTGGTATAGCTTATTTTACTAGATAGCATGTATTTATATTTTTGTGCTCAAGTTTAAGCGACGTGCAAGGGCGTACCCAGGATCTCATTTAGAGGGGGGCAGGTAATTGTAGGGGCCCCTATTTTCTTAGTTGGATGGGCCCCCTTAAGGAATTTTCCTTTAAAAATGTAAAGGGGCCCTCCAAATCAACCCTTTAGATAATCCGTGCTATCATCTGCCGCTTTGTCATACCGGATTAAGAAGAATATTGGATTACAATGGTATAGCAATTTGATATAAAAATTACGTTGTCTTGTTTATTGTGTGGTAAATGTAACCTTTAATTTTACACAAGTCGGTAACCCATTACAAAATCTCTTGGCCCATTAGTTCTCCATGTTTAGACTGAAACGATACGTTGGGTTGGGGGCCCCAAATTCAAAAAAGACTTCACTTGCAAAAAGTCTTAATAGGATTTGGAAACCCAGAAAGGTAGTGGGCCCAATTATATATATAGAACCCCTCTTATATATAGAATACACATCAATTGGGCTTGGGGGCTTCAGAGGAAAGTGGACCCAATTACTAACAAATGGCCCGATTTGAAAAATATGTAGGCCCCTTTATGCATGAGGTATTGGGCCCCCAGAGGCCAACTCAGGACCAATCGCAAAAATATGGGCCTCAATTCGAACATCATTCGTAGGCCCCTTTTATATCAAATTATATAAAAGGCCCTCTAGGGGCAAAGTGGGCCCCTGGGCCCGACTGGGAAGAAATGGACTCGAATTTTTAAAAAAATGCATATCCTTCTTTATATAATATATACAGGGGCCCCCATAAGACCGGGGCCCACTTCCCCCTTTCTAGAGGGGGGCAGCTGCCCCCCTCTGCCCTATGGTGGGTACGCCCATGGCGACGTGTGAAAAGTCGTAGCACAGGAACTTGAGCTGAGTCTATGATTACTTAAAAATTTACGAATATTGTATTAGTATTGGTATTTCAAAAAAAATTGAATACAAAATTACAAAACCCTTAAGGCCTTATTTTAATTTTTATGTATGCATAATTCTTTTTATGCAACTGTTTAAAAAAAAATTAATTTTTACACATGTAATAATTAGTCTATGCTCTCGTCTCGTACATATGATTTCCTTAACTTGAGACTCTTTTATTATTATATTTCTATATAAGCATAATCCTTCTTAAAAAATAAAGATCGCTCCACTAAAAAAAAGTTTTTGTTAGTGCAAGTGAGTAAGTAAGTTTTAAGTGCCATGGTAAAGCAATAATTAATTATATGTTCAGTTAGTTTCTTCTCCTCGTTTTTTTCCCCCCTTTTGGCTTCCACACTACGTTTATTTCGTAAAAAGCGGAAGGTATTATGATCTTTCAGTATTGTTGTCTATCCGTCATTCACTTTCATAGCCCTAACTACAAATGCTACAGACAAGTGTGATACGTCAAAAAAAAAAAAAAAAAAACAGGGCATGGAAATTATAAGATATTGAAAATTTCAGAAAAAAAATTCGCATTCGAAGTACTTAAGTTTGTTTGAAATAACTTCAAATATATTTCATAAAGAGATTTTTCGATTGTATGCTGATATGAAATATTTTCTTCTATTTAAAAGCGAGGAATATTACATGTTTATTCTTCGAATATAAATTCATTTAGCAAACGCTAAGAAATAATTATTGAATTTTCGAAAGAAAATAAATGGAACTAGCAAAATAACAATATAATTAGGTAAGTAATACAGAATTAATGCTGTGTTTGGTGCTCTTTTTTTGTTGTTGTTGAACACACACGTTGTGTGCCAGCGGGCTAAGCGACAGATTCTGTTACAAGGTACTTGTCTATATTTTTAATTAGAAATGATACTTTCATTAGGTAATGAAAGTTTCTCGATGGGGTCGAAATCCAAAATGGAGATTTTGTGTTTTCTACACGTTTTGGAAGGTGCTAATCCTGAAAAGTGGTTTTTGAACATTGGTTCGCCTGTCAGACCGTCTAAAACCACTCTATAGCTTGAACTAACAGATTTACGAATTTCAAATTTGGTACACGATTTCCTAGTACATCTGTGGAGAAAAATGTTACTACCAGTGATTATTTTTCCAGTGATTTTGTCTTCAGTTCATCATAAGGAATCGGACTTTTTTTTTTGACTTAGTGGGTAAATAACATTCAGATTCAGAGTTGATTGCATAAAACGTAATTTGGATAAGGGGTTGTCTTCGTATGAAAAATGTCACCAACTACGAAATTTTCAACAGCAACATACCTTTATGAGTTCACATTTCAAATCTATGACATATTTTAACAGGAAATATCAACAACTTCAATGGTAAATGAATGTATATTAATGCTTTATCGCAAGTTTGTTTCTGTGCATCGGAACCATCATTTACTATTCTTTAATTAGCCAGATTAGATTCCTTGTTCTTAAATTTCGGACCTCCAGTTATCCTAAAATTGCGAAACTTGGGATTCTATATAAACTAGCGAATTTCCGGTGATTTTAAAATCACCTAGTTGGGTGATTTTCAGACCGCATGTCGAATACCAGACCATAGTTTGGAGATTTAAAAAAATAATTAAAAAAAAATATTCCTAGTTAATGTGCATTTGCGCCGAGTTTTTTTTTATTTTTAAGATAGTAGCATAGTATACAGATTGCTCATAAATTTCTGCATTCAATTTCGACCACTGTACGCGAAACACCACACGACACGACCACGTAATATTCAAATGATCCTCCAAAATTGATGTATACCTGGTTAAGAGTTTGCATTTTGTCTTGTTTTCTTTTTATGAAAAAGTGAATTACATTTCTAATAAAATAAAGCCGACCTTTCTATGCTTTGTTTTACTTTAGCAAAAGATGTTTGTTCATTGATAAGAATTCAGGGATCTTGAAACTGCTGGCACAACTATATCTGTAGGCATTTTCTATACCAAAACCGAGCTTAAGTTTGCAGCAGAGAAATGTACTGAGCGGAAGAAACTAGGTAAACAATCCGTCTAGCGCCGCAATTTAGCGTACTCTGATTGGCTGCTGCTTTCGACCTTGATATTCGTGCGCCCTGTTACGTCAAATTCGAAGGAAAAAAATAATTAAAATAACACTCTTACTGAAGCTTAACTAATAGAAATAAAAAATTTATGTCTTGAAATAACAAATCAATTTGTTTATTAAGTGTGAAATACCTTTTTGTATTCTATTCCCCTCACTCAAAAATGAAAACTATTTACCCTTTTTCTCGTAGAACATTTGTATACTGCAAACTTAAGATCGGTTTTAGTATAGCTCCTCGAATCATTAGTAAACAAATATTCTCTGAATCTTAAAAATAATTTGAAATAAAAAGAATTTCCGACTTGAGTCTTTAATTTTGGATAAATCGATTGTACAGAGGAATCGGAAAGCTAAAAGGAAACATAATTCCTTTTCTGTGGAGATTTCCGAGTTGTTCAGATTAGAAGAAAAAATCTTTAAATACAATATATAATGAGTTTTTTGTTTTTTACACGTCATCAATGACCGTACTAGCGTACTTCATTGATTTCAATTTACCTTTAGCTTTTACTTGAATTATTGGATTAGTGTAATATGTGACTTATTAATACAACTATACATTGGTTCCCGATCTAAAATAATTAATAATCTATCAAGCAGACATTTTTTTACCGCAATGGGATTGCATTTTCTATTTCTTTCAGAACATTGTTTAGTTTTCATATTTGAATGTCAAGTAATGTGTAAACGTGTGTGTTTTTTATCTCAATTTTCGTGCAATATGCATGAAATATCATACTTATATTTTGGTTATTCACTGCAACATACAGATTCGTTACTTAAATGTATTGATTTTAATTCAATGGGGTATGCACTACATGTTGATTTTTCTATTTTTCTTAATAGTAAATAGTAGTGATTTTATGTATATGTGCAAATAGTATATCCTTTTTAAATTTCAACACCGAATAACCAGGGCATGATCTACCATAAGACTTCTTAGGCTTTGGCCTAGGGACCCCAAATTTTGAAGGTCCCTAAATATCAGTTTCTATTATGCTAAATAGTGTTGATTACCATTATTTCTGTAACTGTTAAAATTTTTCAAGACCTCCCACTTTGTTTTTAGATTGACTTTGACTCAGAAAATGACCTAAAGTGATTGATTTAATTGATATACAAGGAATCCGATAAAATTTTAGCAAAAAATAAGATACATCCACCAACTAGCACTATCATTATATAGGCCATAGGGATACATGAACTGCACGTGGTCGTGGACAATCAAACACATTTTTTCTCTGGGGCAGGGCGGGGAGGGGAAGAAGAGGGATTCACAATAGATAGTAGTATGTCCCCCATTTTTTCTCAGAAATCCAGGGTCGCACCCAGGCAGAGGGGCGGGGCTATTTTGGTGGGGTCACGCTCGAGTAGTTTGGAGCTATGTCACCTGTCACCGGTTAAACGGGAAGTGTGAACAGGAAAGCGGAGTGGAAGATGAAAAATTTTCGGAAATGGCTTAATATTTACATTTTTTTATTAATTGCTTATACATAATAGGGAATTTCTATTTGAAAATTTAAAACAGAAACCACAATTTTAGACGAAGTAATTTTTTTTCTAATGCAACTGACGCCTTAAACAACTACTTTGTCGTTAAGTAAAATAAAGCAGTGATAAGATTTCACAAATAGCTTATAAATTAGATTTTTTTTTTGATAAAACAAGTAATTATTTTTATATTTTGGTAGAAAATTCTTCGGATTGCATTTTGGAATTGATTCCACAAATATTTTAAATTGAGAAAAGCAAAACTGCATAAACATGTATGTAGTGTATCTCTTCCTAATGTGAAATTAATCTTTAATTTCTAAAAATATTTTAAAAGTAAAATATCTCGTATTGCCTACTAATGTATGATTAATGTATACTGTTTTACTGTACTGTTTTATTGTATATTAAACCAAGTATTTAATCACGAAATAAAAAAACAATCTACAAACTAAATTTTAAGTTAAAAATAATCTTTATTAAATTAGTTAAATGTATACCTGAGAAAAGAAAATAAGTTTATTATTTCAAACACATTCTAAATGATAAAAAGTACTATTTTTAAATAAAGTAATAAAACGTATTTTAATTGTAAATTACTTCATTTAAAAAAATAAGTAAATATTCTTTAATCCATAAGTTTACAAAAAACTATTTATAAAACAATGTATTAGCGTGTCATTAACACACAGCCTGCATTACTGAATGTAAAGTATAAACTTGAACTATTTTTAATCGTTTATTTACTTAAGTAAATTTTAATTTATGTACGATAAAATTTCCAAAATTTTTATGCTTACACTATATGAATATAAAATACTAATGTAAAAAGAAAGACTGTTAATTGATGCAAAACCCCCTAAAAAATAACTATTCATCTTTATTATTTCTTATTCTTTAATAACTGTCTCCTAAATTTTTTGAAAATTTTTTACGTATTAATTAACAATATACTTAGAAGATGGCGTTACTGAAGCAGCAATATTTGGTAGTTCCCAAATATCTTAAATATCACACAACTCTTCGCAAGAATCGAACCCCGTGTGTACATAAAAGATTCGGTCAAGAGTAGCAGAATCGATATTCGATTCTTTAGTTTGTTTACATTACGGCCGAGTCTGCTATCGCGGCAACCTTCGCTTGCCCGCGATAAACGCGCCAACCTTGGCGAACAAGATTTGGCGAGATAATTCCACAGAACACGATACGGAAACCCAGCCGAAATAATGTGATTGAAAGGCGAAAGTATTCCTTGAATTTAGTCTCATTTCCGAAAAGATGCCTCTTGACTAGATTCTCATAGGCACCTTCTACTCTCTTTCGCTGAAACATCAAATCTTCTTCTTTATTTGTGAAGAGTGTCCGATACACAAACTCTGCATCCTCCTCCTCCTCTTCCATTAGCAAAATTGCCAAACATTTAGATAAAGCCATATCTCGATAATGAAAAGTAAAAACGTATGAATTGAGAAAGTTAAAGCAAAGCGATTGTCAAAAATGTCTATGGCGAATGTAAATAAACAGTGGTCTTCGCTCACTGCGCATGCGCTGGTTGGGGACGCGACTCTTGACAGGAATTCTAACAAACCACCCAAGCGAAGAAAGACGCTGATATCGCCGAGTACGGCGATTTTTCAGTCCTTACAAACCAGGGCTTTACAAACCAGGGCTTAAGGGCGACATCGTACGCAGCGTTAGGACTTTGAAGGATATTTAACGTGCACTCAGGCCACGCGGGTATTATCCGTCGGCAATTTTTAGCTGCACGGGCAGTTTATATAGGTCGGCAGTTATTTTGGCGATGCCCGGATATGAACCTGGGACCTTCCGCGTGCTAGGCGAATGCCTAACCGACTGGGCCTCCCAGCCACCTTTGCGTTATGATATCGTTAGAAACGAAGCAAGTAACGGCGCGTTGTTGGGGATTTAATACCAACTTTGCTGGGGGGTTTTAAAGAGTAATAAATAAGCTTTCTTGAAAACCATGTGCCTTAATCAAAATTACGGGGACTTTAAACTAACGTTGCATCCGTATCTAGGCGTACAGATAAATCAGTTTTAGGGTTACCGAAAAACAATCACAAGCTAAAGACATCATTCGGAAAAATGGTTTTTTCGAGATTTCGCCAAACTATAAAAGTCTCCATGCCAGTGAAGATGGAGACTTGTACTTATCTAGCTTAGATGTTTAATGACTTAAAATCAATAAAAAAAATAAACATTTCTAGCGACAGAGGAAGTAGCGATTTATTAGGTAGAACACAGATCTCCAACTACAAAGCCAATGTGTTGCCACACGAGAGTAGTAAATATCACACCGCTACACCAGCAAGTAGAATTTAATTTAACTGCACCACCTGACAAAATAAGGCCACCAGGACTGTATTGCTCAACATAGGCTAAATCTATTTTCTTGTAAATTAGTCACATCATAAACGTGTAGAAATATTTGATTTGTTACTTAGATACAAATTTGCGCTACCAGTTCTTCTTAAACATATACTCGAAGACAAAGATTTGTCTAATGTCGAATTTCTATGAATAAAATCACGACGCAATTACTTTTATTTTAAGTAATTACC
The DNA here is from genome assembly GCA_023701765.1 of Hylyphantes graminicola. NCBI lineage: Eukaryota > Metazoa > Arthropoda > Arachnida > Araneae > Linyphiidae > Hylyphantes > Hylyphantes graminicola. Next base: position 19,061,742 of record CM043112.1, read on the forward strand.
AGAACTTTTAAAGAAAATATTTGTATTATAAATTATTTTTTATATCCTCATCTCGTGCCTTAAACTAATGAGTAAGGAAAATAATGTACCTTGGTGACGCTTGGTGCTACCAAACGAAACTTGGTATAATTTTTGGAGAGGCACAGGTCGTCCTCGGGCGGTTCACCTACTTTCGTGAACTGCCGAGTTGCTGTGATCTGCCTCTAATTTCATATAAAATCAGTTATTGAACTTGACTATACCAAAACCGACCTTAAGTTTGCAGCAGAGAAATGTACTACGCGGAGGAATTTGCGTAAACAACGCGGCTGGCGCCGAAGTTTCGCCTGCTCCGATTGGTTTATAATTTGACCCTGATATTCGTGCGCCCTGTTGCGTGAAAATCGAAGGAAAAAAATAATTAAAATAGCACTCTAACTGAAGCTAAACTAATAAAAATAATAAATTTATGTCTTGAAATAACAAATAAATTTGTTTATTGAATGTTAAATACCTTTTTGTATTCGATTCTCACCCTCAAAAATGAGAACTATTTACCCTCTTTCTCGTAGAACATTTGTATACTGCAAACTTAAGGTCGGGAGAGGTATAGAACAATGTGCACGATGTAGACAAACTAATCTATATTTCTGAAAAGCCATTCCCATTTTGTGAGGAAAATATCAAGTTATTCGTATATGCAGTCTATTTCTGCCATTGGCAGGTAAACTGCAGTAATCGCAACAATGAGTTGTACCACTTTTAATCTGAATTTTAAAAAAATCAGTTAAGGGGGTTCAATATGTTGTATATCGGTAATGTTAAATTAGCCAATTGCAATGTACCTTTTCACAATAACTACTGATCAGATCATCTTAAAATTTTCTGTGTGTGTTATACCAACCTTATATATTAATCTCAGGTTGAAAGTGTTTTGTAAATAACCGTTAGATTTTTTTTTAATAAAATAAGTTTAAAGTACCCAAAAAATCATGAAAATGTTCACTTTTTTGTCACATAAAAAAAATTTCACTTTAGTTTTATTAAAATTTATAACCTCAGATTAATCTATACTATGTATTGCATCATATAAAAAAAGTTTACAAGAAAACATAGCATAACTTTTGAGAAAAGGTACATCGAAGTTCAAAAAATCAAGCTCTGAGAAAAACGCGTTTAAAGTTTTTATTGTTAACCCATTTCCTTACGAAGCCATGACATTAAAATGGCTTTTAATGTCAAAAATATTTTTCCAATCGTCTTGATACATTGTGACATTATTAATAAAGGTTGTAATAGTATTTTAAGCTAATAATTTTTGTTTTGATTTTTTCACCGATTTGAGGGTATTGAACCCCCTTAATGAACTTGACTAGAACAATGTGCACGATGTAGACAAATTAATCTATATTTCTGAAAAGTCATTCCCAATTTGTGAGGAAAATCTCAAGTTAATCGTGTATGCAGTCTATTTCTGCTATGGGCAGGTAAACTGCAGTAATCGCAACAATGAGTTGTACCACTTTTGATTTGAAATTACAAAAAATTCCAGTATGTTTTCTTAATTGTTGGACTAATTGAGTGCATGCAACAATGGTTCAAGTCATTATGGAAGATACTGCAGTTTATCTGCCCACGTCAGATTTATCAGCAGCAATATTCAGCAATTTTTTTTTAGAAAAAAGTTCTTAAAATAATTTCTAATTAAAATTGAGCTGAGAATTTAGGTATAAGTCCTAGTTTGTACATGTTTGTACAGTATTAAGTCATTTTCTTGGTCATTTTTTCAATTTTTACCTCAAAATTTTAATTTTGGCTAAAGTTTCATAAATTTTAAAATTTGTTTTATATTAAATAAATCTTGTAGAATTACGTATAAAAAATTATACTTATATATTGAGTAGTTAAAAAATTACATGAAAGAACAAACTATGATTTGTAGTACCTTCTTTGCACATTTTTAAGAGTCCTATGACCCTTAAGTTGACTAATGACTATTTCCTCTAGTGCATATTGTTGCCATATGGCAACAAATAACATAATCCACTTTATTCTATACTAAAACCGACCTTAAGTTTGCAGCAGAGAAATATTCTGCGCGGAGGAAACTAAGTAAACAACGCAGCTGGCGCCAAAATTTCGTCTACTCTGATTGGCTGCTCCTTTGACCCTGATATTCGTGCGCCCTGTTACGACAAATTCGAGGGAAAAAATAATTAAAATTGCACTCTAACTGAAGCTAAAGTAATAAAAATAATAAATTGATGTCTTGAAATAATAAATAAAATTGTTAATTGAATGGGAAATACCTTTTTTTATTCGATTCTCGCACTCGAAAATGAGAACTACTTACCCTTTTTCTCGAAGAACATTTGTATACTGCAAACTTAATGTCGGTTTTACTGTAGTAACCCTTTCCAACCGAGCTATTTTCTCTCAATCGAGCTATTTTAATCCGAGGCCCATTTTCTCGTCTTCACCTTTTTTGTCACTTAGCACGTTCTTCCACTAAGCTTTTCAATTCTAACGAACTAGGGGCCGAGGAGCCCGGTCGGTTAGGGATTCGCCCAGCATGCGGAAGGTCCCAGGTACGGGTTCGGGCATCGCCAAAATCACTAACGGCCTATGACCCTTTTCGACCGGCGGTCAGGTAGCGCTGATTTAAAATTATGAGACTGAATTTGAAGTTTTATCGACACAAATGCGTTAAACAGTATCTATGTCAGCGATTCCATAAAAACGGAAACATTTTTTTATGCACAAAACGAATGGCACACGTCAGCTGCTTCGGTAGCGATATTTTTGAAGAGCTTGAACATTCTCTTTACTACCCGCACGATCGTTCCGAGCCCGATCGGAAAGGGATAAACGGCCCGTGCAGCCAAAAATGTCTGACTACTAATAATACGCCGTGTGGCTCTCCCTACAAATGTGCAAGGTACCTTTATTTTAATTTTTCAACTTAACTTGACCTTTTTTAAAAAAAATCGATAACAACTAAGAAATTTACTATTAAGGGGGAATGGGCGCGCTATACCAAGGGTCTCCAAACTCAAGTGCCTCAATGTTAATCCAATGGGAAAAAAACTATTTTCCTTGCCACATTTCTCCGGCTGTATTGAATATTTTTACGAGCCGATTTTTTTATGTGATAAATGTAGCTGACTTACAGGTCTCTATAATCTTACTTTTTGAAATTGCTTCGAATATTTTGTGTAACAGAATTTATTGAATATTAAAAAAATATTCGTACTAATTTCAAAAAGTGGAATTGTCGGGACTTGTACGTCAGCTACATTAATCACATAAAAAAATCTGCTTGTAAAAATATTCAATATAGCCGGAGAAATGTGGCAAAGAAAATAGTTTTCTCCCATTGGATTAACATTGAGGCACTTGAGTTTTGAGACCCCCCGTATAGCGCGCCCATTCCCCTTAAATGTGAAAGAAGAAAGAAAACTAAATTTGTTACATGTACCATATCACCGAAATCACTTTTCAACTTGCAATGTATATTGTAAACACCACTCTTTTTTAATGAATTAAATTTATCTGCATTAAATTGCATTCCAAATATTAACGGCATCCGGCATCATGTCGAATTCCAATAAAAAGCATTGCCTTCTCTAAGGAGGAGGTGGTGCATGAAATCCTTTTTTAAAAAAATGCACAAATCCAAGTGTATAATGTTTCTAATTCAACTGTTTTGATGAGAATTTGAAAAAATATTAGTTGACTAAAGATGTTTGCAGATTTAAAACGAATTCTTGGGAAAATGAATACTTAAGAGGACTCCCTTGGAATTCCACATCTTTAAATCGTAATGTTATTCCTATGGAAAACATTCGCAAGTCAATTACCGCCACAATTTTATTAAAAGGTTACTAGTTTCTTGTATCATTGTAAAGAACGAAAGGAGTAGATTCTGTAAAATAAATTTGTTTTGTGAAAATCACATATTTAGTATTTTTAATAATTTTTTTAACTTGGTAAAAAATGGAGTTCGCATTAAGTTCTAACTTCAAAAAATTATTAAAAATACTAAATATGTGATTTTCACAAAACAAATTTATTTTACAGAATCTACTCCTTTCGTTCTTTACAATGATACAAGAAACTAGTAACCTTTTAATAAAATTGTGGCGGTAATTGACTTGCGAAGGTTTTCCATAGGAATAACATTACGATTTTCAAGATGTGGAATTCCAAGGGAGTCCTCTTAATGTACTTTAACTTATTAATTATTCTCTGCACATATTCCTCACTCCTTCTTAAGGGGGGGGGGGGGATGACCTTCTTCTAACCAAAATCCCTCTGTGTTAATTTAATGGGAGAAAAAAGTTTTTATAGGGCACAATTGTCCATCTGTATTGAATATTTTCACAAAGATTTTCATCTGATAAATGTAGCTGACTAACAGAATTTTGTTTCAGTTTGAATTATCGTGTCGCACTAGAACTACATGAGGGCTATTGGCGAAGGGCGTCGTAATTAAGAACCATAGTCCAGTGACGAGCCGACATCTGACTAGGCACCCAACGCAACCGTTAAGGGCGACATCGTACGCAGCGTTAGGACTTTGAAGGATATTTAACGTGCACTCAGGCCACGCGGGTATTATTCGTCGGCCATTTTTGGCTGCACGGGCCGTTTATATAGGTCGGCAGTTATTTGGGTGATGCCCGTATCCGAACCTGGGACCTTCCGCATGCTAGACGAATGCCTAACCGACTGGTCCCCCAAGCCCCCTTTGCGTTATGATATCGTGAGAAACAAATTAAATGACGGCGCGTTGGTGGTAGCTCAGGTTTCGGCCTCGTCTTTTGACTGTTCCAATTTACGAGACAAGTTTCCAGTAAGCTTGAACATTCTCTTTTATACCCGCACGATCGTGATAGCTCGGTCGGAAAGGGATTTGATACCAACTGTGCTGTTGTTTTTTAAAGAGTAATAAATAAGCTTTCTTGAAAACCATGTGCCTTAATCAAAATTACGGGGACTTAAAACTAACGTTGCATCCGTATCTAGGCGTACAGATAAATCAGTTTTAGGGTTACCGAAAAACAATCACAAGCTAAAGACATCATTCGGAAAATGGGATTATCGAGATTTCGCCAAACTCAAAAAGTCGCCATGCCAGTGAAGAGGGAGACTTATCTAGCTTCGATGTTTAATGACTTAAAATCAAAAAAAAAAAAAAAAACATTTCTAGCGACAGAGGAAGTAGCGATTTATTAGGTAGAACACAGATCTCCAAATACAAAGCCAATGTGTTGCCACACGAGAGTAGTAAATATCACACCGCTACACCAGCAAGTAGAATTTAATTTAACTGCACCACCTGACAAAATAAGGCCACCAGGACAGTATTGCTCAACATCGGCAAAATCTATTTTCTTGTAAATTAGTCACATCAGTAACGTGTAGAAATATTTGATTTGTTACTAAGGTATACAAATCTGCTACCGGTTTCTTATTAACCCTTTCTTGCATGAATTTTTATTTTCATCCCAAAAATATATATATGTATCTTTAATACTCACACATTATGAGAAAAATACTAAAAAAATTTAACTGCATTAGGATTTAAATAATTTCAATTTTTAAAATTTTTTCACATGACAAAAACCAACTGCCAAAATTCCAATTTTGATAATAATGACTAAAAAACTACTAAAAATATTTCAAAATAACCCTTCTTAACTATGATTATTTTTTCAAAACAATTTATTAGTATTTAGTACAAATATTATTATTCTTTGAATACTGCCAAAAACGTAATTTCACAAAAGTTAATAACCTCACTCTTTAATTTTGAATATACTTATACTACTGTCATCTATGAGGATTATTAGTAACTAAAACTTTAAAATGAAATGTAATAGATGAAAAAAACACAAATTTGTCTAGGAGGAGCTTTAATTTAATAGACTAAAGTGGATTATGTTACTTGTTACCTAACGGTAACAGTATGCATTAGAGGGTTAAACATGTACTCGAAGACAAAGGTTTGTCTAATTTCTATGAATTAAATCACGACGAAAGTACTATTATTTTAAGTAATTACCAGAACTTTTAAATAAAATGATTGTATTATTAATTATTTTTTAAACCTTCTTCTCGTGCCTTAAACTAATGAGTAAGGAAAATAATGTACCATGGTGACGCTTGGTGCTACCAAACGAAACTTGGTATAATTTTTGGCGAGGCACAGGTCGTCCTCGGGCGGTTCACCTACTTTCGTGAACTGCCGAGTTGCTGTGATCTGCCTCTAATTTGATAGAAAATCAGTTAAGGGGGTTCAATATGTTGTAGGGGAGAGTGTTGTACCTTGGGACACTGACAATTTCTAAGAATCTATTGGCAATATTCATACATTGTTTATTTCTAATAGTAGCCTTAACCCTTTCAGTCCCAAAAATTTACTACACTACAGAAACATCTGATATTCACAAAATAAGCTTATTTTAGGTCAAATATACGAATTCCATAAGAAAAAAAATCCATTAAAATTTTTTATATGGTTTTTGAAACAATGTCAAAATTCTTTATCTGTGGAAAACAACAAAATAAAAAAAATATATATTACCTAAAAACACTTCGAGTTATATATTTTAAGGTATCTGACCAAATTATTAAAAAAAAAATTAGTAATTATTTTATCCGAAATAGTTTAAATTGTGTTTTAAATATGTGGAACTGAAGTTAACTTATCAAAAATCAGGAGAAACGCTTGTTGACTATTTTCTAAATAAAAAAGATAGTAGTTCTGACTTCTATTGAGATAAAAGTAAATTTTTGTCTGATAGAACAAAGTGTGAAGAATCGAATGATGTGTGTTTGGATGTCATAGGGGGACATAAACATTTTGAAAAAAATATTGAAAGTTATGATGCCAAATGGCATCACTGGGACTGAAAGGGTTAACCAACAGACATCATCAAAATAAAATTTAACACTAGCATCATTGAATTGGTGACAAAAAATAATATTTCATTACCCTAAAGTAAATATTTTTCTCATTCTAATATATTTTTTTACCTTTGTACTTTTACAAAAAGTCAATTGCATTTTAGTTTCTTCATAAAAGAGAAGATTTTTAAATGTTTTGGTTATGAAAAAATAATGATAATGCATTTAGATTGGCCACTATCTTGCTTTTATTTAAACCATGTAGTGTGTTGTACCTTGGGACAGTAAAGCATATTGTATCATCATATAATGTTAAATAATTTGGACTTGCAATTTTGCTGTATAATTTAAATTATTCTTGAATTATGAAGTTTTATTTGTGTATTTCCTTGAAAAAACAATAAAGTTTGTTTCCTGACATAAATTAGTTCAAGTGTATGAATATTGACTGAATTATAAAGTATGTCCCAAGGTACAACATCATGTTGTACCTTGGGACAATTTATCCTCTCTACTTTATATGAGTGGCAATTTTTTAATTTCAATCTGTCAGAATTCAAAAAAATATATTATAGAGGAATATATTGGTGTATTGAAACGCTGCTTTGAAAGTTTTATTTTGACAATAATCATCGAAGAAAAAAATTTAAATGTAAAAATTGTCCCAAGGTACAACACTCTCCCCTATATCGGTAATGTTAAATTAGCCAATTGCAATGTACCTTTTCACAATAGCTACTGATCAGATCATCTTAACATTTTCTGTGTGTGTTATACCAACCTTATATATTAATCTGAGGTTAAAAGTGTTTTGTAAATAACTGTTAGATTTTTTTTAATAAAATAAGTTTTAAAGTACCAAAAAATCATGAAATTTTTCACTTTTTTGTCACATAACATTTTTTTCACTTTAGTTTTATTAAAATTTATAACCTCAGATTAATCTATACTATGTATTACATCATATAAAAAAAGTTTACGAGAAAACATAGCATAGCTTTTGAGAAAAGGTACATCGAAGTTCAAAAAATCAAGTTCTGAGAAAAACGCGTTTAAAGTTTTTATTGTTAACCCATTTCCTTACGAAGCCATGACATTAAAATGGCTTTTAATGTCAAAAATATTTTTCCAATCGTCTTGATACTTTGTGACATTATTAATAAAGGTTGTAATAGTATTTGAAGCTAATAATTTTTGTTTTGATTTTTTCACCGATTTGAGGGTATTGAACCCCCTTAATGAACTTGACTAGAACAATGTGCACGATGTAGACAAACTAGTCTATATTTCTGAAAAGCCATTCACATTTTGTGGGGAAAATCTCAAGTTATTCGAGTATGCAGTCTATTCCTGTCATGGGCAGATAAACTGCAGTAATAGCAACAATGAGTTGTACCACTTTTGATCTGAAATTAAAAATAATTCCATTATGTTTTCATAATTGTTGGACTAAGTGAGTGCCTGCAACAATGGTCCAAGTCATTATGGAAGTTACTGCAGTTTACCTTGCCACGTCAGATTTATCAGCATCAATATTCAATCTTTTTTTTTCTCGTGTGTCACTTGTTCTTGCAACTAAACCGCTCCAACTAACTGTGAAGACTTGTTGAGGCAATGCACAATCGTTAACAAAAAGTTCTAATGATCTTGCAGAATTCGCATATATGCTGCCATCTAACGGTTAAATTGTAAAGGAAATCAATTTTCACCTACAAATGTGCGAAGTTACCTTCATTTTAAATTTTGAAGTCACTTTGACCTTTTTTAAAAAAAATAGGTAATGGCGTCGACACGTTACGACGGGATGTTGCAAAGCTTGTTCACAGATATGACAAATGCCTTAATCTTAAAGGTAGAGAAATTTTGCGAAAGAGAGAAAGAATATTAAGTTTCATTTAAATTATATCTAAATATTCTTATTTAGCATAAAGGCGGCTCAGCGGCTGTGAGGTATTACGTGCCCGCCCTATAAGCTCGAAATTGCGGGTACGTTCCCCGGCTGATTTTCTGGATTCAAAGTTTTCGGCCTTCATGTCATATGTTTATGTGGCATGTAAAAATCAATTAAGTAATTTGGCTCGAATTTTCTCGACGTACTATAACATCCATAGAGAACGCAGATTCCTTTTACAATCAGAGCTTTAAAATTGGTGACGAGAGCGACCTATATGGTGCTACAAAAAAGGGCTCTCAGTTCTGGAAAAATGCCGAGTCTGCAAATTGCTTAATCCGCCAAAAAGACAGGTCCGTCGAAAATGTTTCGATTAAGATAAAATCCTCTCATTCATTAATGTTTGAGTATTTTTACAATAGAGTAGTCAATGAGTGGAATTCTTTACCGGAAAACGTTATTGTGTATTCGAAGAGAGTGGAAGATTTTAAGAAGAATCTCGATAGCTACTGGAAACTGATAAGGAATGAGATTTTTTTTTCCAACCTTGCTGGGCCTCTGGCCTGTTGTTGGTCGACAATTTTTGTATTTGTATAAAGTTTTGAATTGTTGACTCTTCATTTGGTTCAATCTGTAATAATTTTTCTTTTCTTATGAGAGTCTACATTTATTCGAACATAAGCTGTATTCATGTTACTGCATGAGAACGTGCATTTTTGTATAAGGGGTCGACCTAGACATTTCGCTGCCCGTTGGCCACAGCTTTCGTGTTAATTTAAGGTTGCTCATCACCCCCATACCCATTCCTCCTTCGGTCGGGCTTGCTAATGGTAAGTCTATGGGGAAAAAATGGTTTTTGTTCCGAAAAAAAGCAATGAAATGCTAGGAATATTTTGATGCGTTTTTTTTTAATTCATAAAACTCCAATAAGGTTGTGCTCCAGCCTTTCATCCTTTGAGTGGGTCGATAAAATGGGTACCAAGCATGCTTGGGAACTAAACACTGGTGGTTCCGCGTGAGGCTGACCACCTTACCGGGACATATGCCTAGCACCCCAGAGCCCTAGGTCACGAAAGCTGAAATGGGCACGGCAGGCCTTGGCCCAGTAATGGGCTATAGCGCCGGGGAGTTTTAAGGTTGTGCTTATAGAGGTTACTTTTTTAAAAATGTTATTCATTTTTTTTAATCTAAATTTTTTTCTATTAAAAAATGGTAAATAAAATTTAAAAAAAAATAATCTCTAAAAGCACAACCTTATTGGAGTTTTATGAATTAAAAAAAAAACCGCATCAAAATATTCCTATAATTTCATTGCTTTTTTTCGGAACAAAAACCATTTTTTCCCCATAGACTTACCATTAGCAAGCCCGACCGAAGGAGGAATGGGTATGGGGGTGATGAGCAACCTTAACTCTTTAGACCGGTGTCAGCTGGCACTGATTTAAAAATATGAGACTACATTTGGAGTTTTATCGAAAAAAATGCCTTGAACAGCATCAATGCCAGCAACTCTTTAAAAACAAAGAATTTTTTTTTTTCAAATGAACGATCTGCAAGATCGTGATAGCTCAGTTGGAAAGTGTTACTAGAATAAAGTGGATAATATTATACGGCAACAGTATGCACCTATAGTTACCGCCACACTTACTAACTTGAAACACTTAGGGATGGACCGCCGTTGTAAAACACCGGTTTTCTGAAAAACCGCCATCTCTACCGTTTCTTATTTGGTTGGCGGCGAGTAGAGGGTTAAATTAAACAAACAGGCTTTGGTTAGAGCAATTATACTCAACTGCAATTTATTTTCCATGACCCGTACAATTACATACGGGACAATTTAATTGATGTCATAACATTTGTATGTTATCTGGTATCTGGTTTTTACGTTTTAATTTTATTGAAGAACCAGCGCCGCAGGCGCTTTAGTCTCCGACTCATACAGTTTTCACAGTGAATAATGGAGTTGCCTGAATGGCTAAGTCTGGTGATGCAGTTCACTTGAGTTCTAAAACGTTAGTACTATAAACACAGGGGAAAACACAAACACAATGAGCATGAGAGATCGAAAATCATTAAAATGAGGGAAAAAAAATTTGATAAGAAAAAATGATAAATATAAAAATGTAAAAACATTTGAAAAAAGCCCAGAGAAGTTTAGGTCACAAGAACCTGGTTCCAAGACCTTCACCCAAACCACGCGCTCGAAATTGCACTCGTATCCCATCCCTGAGCAAGGGAACGGTCCATTAAAGGGAAGATTAAAGCAGGGGTTCCCAACCGGTGGTACGCGTACCACTGGTGGTACGCGGGAATATTTTACATGGTACGCGTGAGTAAGTGAGCAACATGATGCTATAAATAGCTTCTGTACGCATATGCAGTGAGCACGCAAATATATCAGACATTATTTTAAACATTAACATTATATTAAAGAGGAAATCTCTGCAATAAACTTCTGGAACGGATTTTGCCGAGTTTGTACTATTAGAGTGAGAGCCCAGGGCCCCCAGACCTAAGTCATTTTGGCAAGGATGAAATGTACGTGATTAGGTTCGGTTTTCATTTACTTTTAGTGTATGCATACCCGTTAGAGTGGACCGACGGCCAATTTACAGGTATCGGGTGCAAAAAGTAGGTAAAATATAAGTTAACCTAAGTCATTTTGGAAAGGCAGATTTTTACATATGTTTTAGAAAATAATGTTAAATGTTCGTAATAATTTTCCCAGACACTTTCCGTGGGCCGATATTTCTCCCAGACGCTTTAAACGTCTTCATCAAGCTCAGACTTTGTCAATCACATCTAGCGGCGTGAGATGGCGCTACAACCGTTCTCGGACATCAAGGAAGGGAAGTTAAGCAAAAAAGAACTATGTGTCGATTGGAGATATGGTTGGTTGATTGACATATATATTCCGGTATGTGTGCTTGATTATTGGAGATGTGAAAATGTAGTAAGCTAGGCAGCTATGACAACTTGTAAATTAATCTAATTTCGAATTAATTTTTTTTTCAATTAAATCGATACAATATTCTTTTACCGGAATATAAGTCAATCAACCAACCATTATCCAATAGACACATAGTTCTTTTTTGCTTAACTTCCCTTCCTAGATGTCCAAGAACGATTGTAGCGCCATCTCACGCCGATAGATGTGATTGACAAAGTCTGAGCTTGATGAAGACGTTTAAAGCGTCTGGGAGAAATATCGGCCCACGGAAAGTGTCTGGGAAAATTATTACGAACATTTAACATTATTTTCTAAAACATATGTAAAAATCAGCCTTTCCAAAATGACTTAGGTTAACTTATATTTTACCTACTTTTTGCACCCGATACCTGTAAATTGGCCGTCGGTCCACTCTAACGGGTATGCATACACTAAAAGTAAATGAAAACCTAACCTAATCACGTACATTTCATCCTTGCCAAAATGACTTAGGTCTGGGGGCCCTGGGCTCTCGGTCTATATTTTGTATGTGCATGTTTTTATCCCTATGGGAAATAAACAAAACTGTAAATTAATAAAATTTTAATCTTTTTGTTTCCCTTTATTATAAGCATCTCGTAAGTAAAAAAATATCCAACCATTAAATGCGAAGTTTTTTCCAGGAATTTTACTCAAAAAAACCTTTGAACACTTTTAGAAGATTCAATATTAAACGTTTATTAAAATATTTAGGTCTGGTGGTACGCCAAATTTTTTCAAAAAGTCAAGTGGTACGCAGGTGCAAAAAGGTTGGGAACCCCTGGATTAAAGGATCAAATTGCACAATAAAAAACTAATTAAAAACAAAAACCAATTACAGGGAAGTGTGAAAATCATCGAAAATAATAATAATAATAAATAAATAAAAAATAATAATAAAGTGTTAAAATAATCGAAGGAGATGGGCAAATCAGGTTGAAACGGACTAAGGCACAGGGTTAGCAAGAAATCCTGGGAGTGTAAGCTAATTCAAGATGTGCAGCTGAAAATCGAAATGCAGGAACAGGTCAGCAGGAACAGAATGTTTTGGTGACCGAGTCTTGAGACTCATGACAAAGTTAAGATAATTCCGAGAATCGGTGCCGTTTTTTGCGGTTTTGGGGTTGCATGGTGAGTGGTGCTCAGCGCGTGTCGTAGTTGCCAGAAAAAAGCCATTATGGTTAAGTAGGCGCTGCTAGGTTTTATATCAGGCTTGCGGGAGATATTTTAAAATGCAGCGGGGCCTGTTTTTGTGATCAATGTTTAAGTAATTATAATATTTGATGGAATTAATAACTGGGTTAGGATGAAATTCGAGGGAGTTGTAGAATTTATTTGCGTTTTTTGCCATAAATTCACTTAGAGGCGGGATTTTAAAATCTTTTTGGATGTCTGCGTTTCTGATGTACCAAGGAGAATTTGTTATTTGTCTGAGCAGCTTGTTTTGTAGTGTGTTCAATTTCTTCATTTTAGTGTTAGTGGCACCTCCCCAGATTTGGGAGGCATAGGTGATGGATGGCCTGATGATCATTTTATAGAGAAGAACTTTGTTGCTGACCGAGAGAGGTGATCTTTTACCAATGAGGTTAATAAGTAAAAATTTATTTTTTCAGAATTTTTGATGTAAGTTGGTGAATTGTTGAATCCAGGTTAGGTGGGTGTCAAAAGTAATTCCAAGGTATTTGGTGGTATTTGACCACGTGATAATTTTGTTATTTAAGGTGAGCTTTGGAAGGGGGATTTTTTTCCTTTTTTTGCGAAACATGATGGCAGCACTTTTTTCGACATTAATTTTAATTTTCCATTTGGTAAGCCAGTTTTGAAGGAGATTTAAGTGTTTTTGGAGACGTTTGCCGATTGTCTTGACATTTTGAGCTCGGGAGAGGATTGCAGTATCATCTGCGAATAAGCAAATCTGAGTGTCAGGGAGCTGGGGAATGTCATTGATGTAGCAGTTGTACAAAATTGGCCCAATTAGGCTGCCCTGAGGGCAAGAGGCTCTGACGGGTCTGAGTGTGGAGATGCAGTCGTTTATTTTTACAACAAAATTTCGATTAGTAAGGTAGGAGTAGATGAGTTTCACGAGAGTATCTGGTGCTCCCATTTTAATTAATTTGAAAATGATAGCGCTATGCCAGACTTTATCGAATGCTTTGGCCACGTCCAGGAAGATCGCACCGGTTTTGTGTCCAAATCTAAATCCTGTTAGGATGAATTCGGTAGCACGGAGGAGTTGGTGGTTAGTCGAATGCATTTCCCTAAATCCAAACTGTTGGGGGATGAGGATGTTATTATTTTCGAGAAAATCGTTGAGTCTATTTTTAATAATGAACTCCGTGATTTTACCTAAGATCGGGAGAAGTGAGATTGGCCGGTAGCTAACTGGGTCAGTGGGGTCTTTGTTAGGTTTTTTAATTGGCACGACAACTGCAGTTTTAAGATTGTTAGGAAAGTGATGGAGATCGAGGATTTTAGTAATAAGTAGAAGAATAAAATCAAGAACGTTAGGCGTGATATTTCTTATCATTTTGTTGGTGATTCCGTCACGTCCCGGGGCCTTTTTTATTTTTATTTTCTTTATGTAGTTGGCGAGTTCTTGGAGGGATGGAGGGGGAAGGGGGGAGTTGTTAGTAGATTGGAGGAAGAGAGAGACAGTGCTATCAACTTCGGCCTCAAATAACACTGGGGGTGGGGGGGGTAACCGGAAAAAAAAGCACAGGAAAAAAAAGCATAGGAAAAAAAAGCACGGAAAAAAAAGCACAGGAAAAAAAAGCACACGGAAAAAAAAGCATAGGAAAAAAAAGCACACGGAAAAAAAAGCATAGGAAAAAAAAGCACACGGAAAAAAAAGCATAGGAAGAAAAAGCATAATTAGAATAAACTCATAATTATCGAGATGCATTGTTCATTAACGTCGTCAATGACGGTTTAGAAGAGTTGCGATTAGAAATTTGGATTGTGGCAGGCCGTACACAAGGGGGAGAAGTAATGAATCATTTTGAAGTAATAATCGAGATGTAATTAACATATAAATTTTTTTCTGTTATAAATTATGACATCTGCGATATGCGACCCAACTTTCATACTTTTGTCCGTTTGTCTATTGACCTAGTGTCTGTCAGCGAATTTCCCATTAGATACTCAATTTTCATACTTTTTGTCCATCTGTCTGTACTTTCGGACGGGCATATGCAATTTAATTTCAAGTTATCTCAATAAAAAAATATATAGATACTGCAATAATTATGAAAATAATTAGTATTTTGGACACAAAAGAAATTTTCATTTTCCAATTAATTACGAAATTAAATTTATAATTTAAACATTTGTATTTTTAAAAAAATTGAAAAAAGTAGTTGCCACTTTATGAAAACGAATTATTGCCACCCCACATTTGGCTATCACCTGACAATGTGTCGCCTAGTTAATTAGTGAGTGTCGATCTGCCAACACCTGGAACCACTTCTCCCCTGTTTTTTTTTAATAGAGCCCCAGGTCACTTCTTAGAAAATGCCACTGTGGCCAAAGTGGATTGCTGGTAAAGGGGGAGGGCATAGAGTGAGGGGGAGCACCCGACTTTCTAAGGGGGTTGGGTAGAATTGGGTTTCGTTTGGTGACAATCGTGATTTATGGGACAATTTAAAAGCCTGTTTGAGGGAAGTGGGAGTTCTTGTCGTGGTTTGTATGGTATCACTAGGCTGTGAGACGTGTACTTTGACCAAATAACTAGTGCTGGTGACGATATTTTATTTAAAAACTAATGCATTTGCATGTACAAGAGCACATTGTTTGAAGTCAACAATTGTTAAAAATCAGAATTGAAATCTATGTTTGTATTATTGGAATATCTATGTACATCCTGCCATTATGACTTAGAACCACTGCCGATTTAACGTGCACCAGTTTAATATACACGGCGTTAGTCCAAGAGTTTTTGTGCTCAACAGATAATCGAAAACAATCCTCTGCAAATGACCAAAACTGAAGTTTTAATATAATTAGATAAAAAATTTTTTTGAAGCTAACAAAATATTGCTACAATATTTTTTAATGCTGATATCGAATTTGGTTTCTGCTTCGAGCCGAGCTACACTCAATTATGACTTCAGCTTTTTTATTATCTGAAAGAATTTGTTTTAAACTTTTTTTCTGGAGCTCATAATATTTTATTATACAGTATTTTTTTAAAAGTAAGGTTAGTTTGAATTATCGTCGTACTAGAGCTACACGAGGGTTATTGGTGACGAGCGTTGCAAATTAAAACCACGGTCAAGTGACGAGCCTGTACTCAGCGTAGGAACTTTGAATCATATTTAACGTGCACTACCTCTAGTCGGGGATATTTCGACGAACATTTTTAGTTGTAAGTGCCGTTTATATTTGCCCGGACCGAACCCGGGACCTTCCTCATGCGAGGCGAACACCTTGACTGACTGGGCCAACCAGCCTCTCTCTCTATTTTTTAAAAATAGTTTTCATTGACCTTTAATATGTAAAATAAAGTACATTTCTCGGAAATAGATTCAGTTATTTTTTTAATAATTAAAAGTTTTTAGGCATATCGTTCTATTTGGCATTAAGCTTTTAAAATATTCAACTATTTTCAAGTTTTAAACTTTACCGGTACCACCTTTGTTAGAATAAATTCCGTATGATAAAGCTTATAGTATATAGTAGTAAAATTCATAATGGTATTAATTACCGTTATACACTCTTAAAACAAACGAGCGATTTTAACTCAGTCTGAGTTAGTTTTCACTCCTCCAGGCTTGAAAATGCACTTCCCCGAAGGGAGTGGATCCTTTGTGTGTTAAACCTCCGACAGGATCTCTCCAAATGAGCGATTTTTTAACTCAGTCTGAGTTAATATTAACTCCTTTCCAGTGCCGAAAATGCACTTCTCTTACTGGAGTGAATTTCACTCTTTTGTTTTTAGAGTGTATAAAAAAGAGCTACGAAATAGGATTATTCATCATTCGATCTGAATAACCCTTTCCAAATATGTGGACAAACGTCATCAATAAACATAAGCTAAGATATCGGTAACTTATCTGTTTGTACTTTTTAATTTTGCATGCATTATGTTATGTTTCTTCCCTTTTTTTTTTGTCATACAACGATTCATTTCAAAGTACACTAAGTTTATAACGCAAAAGTCAATGTCAATCCGTCTGTCTGTACGTCACCCACTTTCATAGAGCAAACTATGCTGCAGACAAGTTTGACCTATCAACAAAAAAAAAAAAAAAATCTGCACATTGAAAAGACAAATTAAAATACCAGACATATTTTTTTAATTCGAAGTATTTCAGTGAGCATGTTTGACGCCATGTGTATGGCAATAATTACAGCGTTATGTTTTTCAACACTTTGGTTCTTCTGGATTTACATTTGGTTGGGTGATAATCTGATCTAATTATTTTAATTTAATAAAAAAAAAATATTAGAAGTACCAAGTAGTTTTGGACAAACATTTTCATCATTTAGAAAAACCTAAATGCTTATTTAAGGTGCAAAAGAAGTCAATTTTATTGCAATTAAATCAACATTGCCACTTCTAATGTAACACATGTACGAGAAACTTTTTTTTATTTTACATAGAAAGGAATTAAACGAAATTAATTTATGTGGTATAAATCAGTTTTAGGGACGTTTTAGAATGTTCTTTGGATGGTTAATTACTTTTTATTTATGTAATAATAAAGATGCAAAAAAGAATACAATTATTTTTCATAAAAAAACTGCAAAGTTTTGCTTCTATGTTTAAAACATTTTTACTAAATATTTTATCTTCGAACTCCAAATTAGTTTCACAAACGATAAATAACATTGATCAAATTTGGGAAATAAAGTCATTTGGCGACTAAAAGTTGTTAATAAGCGTGTTTTTTTTTTTAAGCAGTAATTTACGTTCAGTTTTCCTCTAATAATTCGCATTTCTATTGCGAGAGACTGCAGCTTATCTGTCTGGTTTTCACCACCTAGGGGGAAATCGAAATCGGTCGACCACCGACGCGACAGTGTTACCGTAAAGGGGCGAGGTGACCCCAGTTGGTCTCAGCAATCAATCAATAAGTGTCATGTACCCCCTCCCCCTTCCCCTCCGCATTGGGTGTGTGGCTTTACTGTTACGAAACAAGTGGGTTTGTAATATTAAGTGCCATCAACAAATGTTTCTATACAATATTTTCACACATAAAAAAAAAAAAAGTCGCTCACAGCTATCCAGCTATAATTAAAACTTTTAAATGCCAAAATTATCTACTTTCAAACAACTATTTAAATGACTTAAAATTAAATTTTAAGGTGTCATAACTTTCTAACTGAAAAAAATAATACATTATTTATCTCGATTATAACTTAACCCCCTTATGTACACCCATACCACAATCCTAATTTATATTCGCAAACCTTCTAAGCCGTCATTAACGACGTTAATAAACAATGCATCTCGATAATCACGAGTTTATTCTAATTATGCTTTTTTTTCCTATGCTTTTTTTTCCGCGTGCTTTTTTTTCCTATGCTTTTTTTTCCGTGTGCTTTTTTTTCCTGTGCTTTTTTTTCCGTGCTTTTTTTTCCTATGCTTTTTTTTCCTGTGCTTTTTTTTCCGGGATTCGCCTGAGTTGAGATTTCGGATGTGGGTCTCTGCATCTTTGCCATTCTTTGCGGAGTTTATTTTTGCATCGAATTAAAGTGCGAATGGAATTAGGGACAAAAATATCGTCTGTGATTTTTATTTTTGATGATGCAAGTTTGTGGGCAGAAGTGATTTTATCAGAAAGCCAAGTTACAGCGTCTTCGATATCCGAGGGTTGATTAATGGGGGGAGGATGGGTAGTAGAAAGAGAGAGAAATTCTCTATATTTTCCCCAATCAGTTTTGAAGGTATCTCTAATACTTTTGTCGATAGTAGTATTAAAATC
Organism: Hylyphantes graminicola; assembly: GCA_023701765.1. Lineage (NCBI taxonomy): Eukaryota > Metazoa > Arthropoda > Arachnida > Araneae > Linyphiidae > Hylyphantes > Hylyphantes graminicola. Next base: position 19,080,418 of record CM043112.1, read on the forward strand.
GGTAACGACAGGGTTATGGTCTGAAGAAAGCTCAGCAATTGCGTTTGACTGACAAAAGTAAGGAAAGTTTTTAATAAGACAAATATCAATTACGGATTTGGAACTTCTGCCAATTCTGGTGGGCTGTTTGGGGGCTAAAATATGAATGTTATGTGTGTTTGCGAATTTAAAAAGAGCGTTACCAGTAGCATTTTGTCGACTGTATTTATTCCACGTAGGATGTTTTGCGTTAAGATCACCACTAATGATAACATCGTCGGAAAGATTGAAAATTATATCAAGATCATTTATGTACAAAGGGTTAACATTGTTAGGGATGTAGACGGAAGCAACAATAGTGGGGGGGATATTGGGGGGAGTAATTTTAATAATTGTAGCCTCGATGTATCCAAGATTCGGTGTTGGGATTCTATGGTGGGGGATATTATTTTTAATGAAAATTGCAGTTCCGTGAATGGTATTGATATTAGGGGTTTTATCATCGCGATGGGAGACATAGTTAGGGAGATAAATTTTAATATTAGGGTACAAATTGGTTTCTTGAACCAGAATGATGTCTGGGTTGTGCGTGTTTGCGAAGATTTTGAATTCGAGGTGTTTTTGACGGAGGCCCGCTGCGTTCCATTGAATAATTTTTAGTTTCTTAAGATTGAATTTTGGTCATTAGGAGTTCAATCATTTTATTCATAGTTTGCATCATTGTGAGGTTTTGAGCTGTCATGGCTTCAACTAATTTTGTTAAGTTTTTAATGTTTTCCTGTGTTTCTTGAGTGAATTTATGAAAAGTATCTTCATGCGTGTTAGTCGGCAAAATTGGGCTAGTCTCATTTGATGGGGTTGTTTGGGATTGACCTGAAGCCAGCCGAGCCCAGTTCACACCGGGGGCGGCTAAGTTGGAGGTGAATGTGCGTGAAGGGGGCTGTTGAACAATTATTTGGGGTCTTGGGTACCTCGGGCATAGCCTGCTGGAGGCAGTGTGCTCTGCGCCGCAGTTGGCGCATTTTGGAGGGGAGTCCCTAGGTTTCTGGCACTCTCGTGAGGGGTGAGTGCCTGCGCATTTCACGCATTTGGGGCTACTGTTACAATTTTGGGACAAATGGTTAAAATTTTGGCAGTTAAAGCATTGGAGTGCTTTATTTGGCTTTTTGTACTGCTCGACATTTATTGCAAGGCGCTGAAAGTACTGCATTTTATAAATATCTTCCGCTTGTTTTTTATCAGCCAGTGTTATCTGGAATATCGGCAGGGGATATCGGTTACTCATGCTTTTCAGCTGCACAACTCTCTCAACTTGGTAACCCTGAGCCTCAAGTTCGTCAGCGACGTCTTTCGCGGGGATGTCTCTGGGTAAACCGGTAAACCTTTAATCACCACTTTAAACGGTTTTATTTTAGGGCCGTTTGCCAGGTAATAATCAATTTTGTGTTGCGAGAGATAACTCGTTATCTTTCTGTGCTCGTCAGCATTAGATGGTGTTATTTTGAAATAGTCGCCTTGAAGGCAAAAGGTTAATTCCCGCTTGACCAACTTTACGAGTTGGTCGAATGTAGCGTTGTGGCCGCGAATTGCCCTCATGAAGATGGGTTTGGCTGTTTCAACCATTTGCGGGGGGTGGTCATTCTCCTCTTCGGGGAGGTTTACAAGTGCTTCAAAGCGATTACTTTGAGCGAGCGGTTGCTGTTGCTCTTGAATCCAGGTTTGGACTTTTTCTATAGGCTTTATCGGACTATTGTTCTTGCTTAGGGCAAGCTTGGCAGTTTTGCTTTTAGGGGGGAATTTAAAGTCTGATTCGGGATTTGGGGAAGTGGAATTTACAGTGGACGATGATTCTCTGTTTCTTTTATTAGGGGTTTTAAAGGGGGTGGGGGGGTTGAAATTTCGATCTCTCATACTCACCGCATTTTCTTCGGCATGGAGTTTGCAGTCGTTGATGGGGCACTTCGGTAGATTATCCAGTTGGGATTGCAGACTGTTCTTCATCTTGATGGCGGCATCCATTGCCCTTGTTGCGAAGCAGCGGGACTGTTCTTCTTGTGGCTCGAGAGTGTCTAACAGTTCATTCTTGGCTTGTATCAGCAGGGTGTAGGCCTTCATGTCTGTGGCGATGCCATGTCTGCGGATGCAGACATCTCGAGGTTCCAAGGATTTTGCAGACGATAAGGGAATTTGAGAGCCATCTTGGCTCCAGCTGGGGTTGGCGGACTTGGCGCCCAGCGCCAGCAATTCCGTATTCTGGCGAAGATCTTTCTGTGGGGAAGTAGGGGCAGCAAAAGGCGAGCCTCCATGGCCCTGAATGGGGTCTTCTTTTACAGATTCGGCCGATGAGAAGGAGGCGACTGAGCCGCAGGGGGACTCAAACAGTGCCATTACGGAGAGGGAGAAACGGACGACCTCTTCGTTCCGCTAGCAGTCTCCGAATGTCTGGTATCTGGTATTTTTTTTTTTTTTTTATTTAATACACTTTTTTTATTTAGTTTCTGGTATTATAATTAAAGATTTAGAAACAACTTTATAAGGTTTTCGGAATAATGTTTATTTCTAGTAAATGTGTCAAAATTTTGATATTTTAACTTCATGTAATTTATATTCACATTTTAAGATACTTTTCAAAGTGCGTAGTCAGAACATACTAAATTTACTGAGTTAGCTTTCTAATACACATATTAATTCAACTACTGGACTTGTTTTTAAATTTTTCGAAATTTCATAAATACGACACAAGAATTTTCGTAAATAGTTTATTTTACAATTGTCAACGAATTTTTCTATATTTAAAAACATAAAGGCATTAATATTGCAGGATTGCTTTTATGGACAGTAGATGGCGCCAGCATGAACCAAAGGCCACACATTTCTCCCCAGAAATCGCATCAAAAAATTACCCTTGCTGACTTACCGCATAAATGTTTTCCCGTACTTCATTTTTTTAAACGATTTTATTAAATTTCATAATAATTAATTCGTTGGATAAATTTGCTTACTTTTAAAGTATGTATATAATATACAGGGTGTCCTAAAAGTTCCCGTACTCCAACTTAAAAAAATCATTATCCACGTTTATTTTTTTAAATATTGAATTTTATCGTCTGCTAATTATTTCTTCAAATCTTTTTGTTTTTATTGTGTGTTTTTTTTTAGAGCTCAAGTTGTGTTTTAACAAAATTCCATGTAATTTTGTTTTTCATTGCAACATGACTTTATCACGCATTCAGAGTATTGTGTGCCGTATCACGTAAAAAGATTATTGGGCCTCTGTTTTTCGAGTCAACTGTCTCGATGGAACTGTATACATAGAACTTATCCAACAATTTGTTGCATTATTAGTGAATGAACGTGATTCTTGGTTCCAACAAGATGGTGCAACATTCCATACAAGTAATAAAACCAAGAACATGTTTTAAGATTTTTTTGGCGATCGACTCATCTCAAGAAATCTTTGGCCATCTCGTTTCCCTGATTTGAGTATCCCTTACTTTTTCCTGTGTGGATATTTAAAGAATAATGTTTATGATAATCCACAAACAATAGATGATCTGAAAAATGCCATTACGCAAATTATGCAAGTAGTCACTCTCAGCATCTTGAAACGCGTTTCTTAAAATATGCGCAAATGCCTTCGGCTCTGCTTCGATGAAAAGGGCGGACATTTTGAACATTCAATATAAATATGAGTTACAAATTTTTTCCTACGTTTAGTTAAAAATGATTTTCACCATTAGCATAAAAATAATGTTTTAAAGTTTGTTATTTTGTGTGTAAAAAAATCACGAATCGTCATTACGGAAACTTTTAGGACACCCTGTAGTTCTAGCAAGCTTTGATAACACTATATTTAAGAGGATCGTATTTAACTTTAATCTCTTCAAAACGAACTTATACTGCAAAAGGAAAACTTTTTTAAGGAAGCGCGAAAATATTGAAAAAATATATATTGTCTTTGTCGTGAGTTTTATCGAAAAAAATGCGTTAAACAGCATCAATGCCAGCAACTCTTTAAAAATAAAGTCATTTTTTATACAAATAACGAATGGTCATTATTTTTTCTAATTAAACACAAATTTAATTAAAATGAATTGATATTCTTTCTCCATTTTTATTGCTCAGTTAATATAAATCTGTCTTTTGCTTACTACATTTTCAGAATACACACATAGTTCTTTTTTGCTTTACTTAACATTCTTTTCCCAGAGGACGATCGTAGCTCCATCTTGCGCCGCCAGATGAGCGGGACAAAGTCTGAACTTGATAAAGACGTTTAAAGCGCCTGGAAAAAGTTTAGGACGACGAAGAGAATTGTGTTAACATCTCTATACATTTCTTTTTTTAATTAATTTTTAAAAACAGGTAGTCCGTTTTGGGACACCCTGTAAATGATTGTGGTTTTTTTTAATATGGGGTAAGATTCATAAAAGTCAAGTAACCTAATGCTAGAAGGTTTGACCAAAATTGAAGCAGATGAGAATTTGAAACGGTTATACAAATACAAATACAAATTCAAAAATTGTCGACCAACAACAGGCCAGAGGCCCAGCAAGGTTGGTCCAAAATATATATAATTCCTTTCCAGTTTCCAATAGTTTTCGAGGTTCTTCTTAAAATCTTCCACTCTCTTCGAATACGCAACATATTCTGGTAAAGCATTCCACTCATTGACGACTCTATTGTAAAAATAATGTTTCCTTATCTCCCTTCTAAAGCATGATTTATTCAAATTCTGACCATGCCCCCTGGTCCGGCTATTTAAGGTAAAACCTAAGCCCTCCATGTCTCCCTGTTTAATGAACTTGAACAACTGAATTAAATCACCCCTTGATCTCCTATTTTCCAGGGAATACATGTTTTACGATCTTAATCTATTACCATAATCAATACCCGATAAACCCTTAATCATTTTTGTAGCCCTATGTTGAACCTTTTCAAGCATTTCAATATCTTTTCTGAGAAAGGGGGACCAACACTGAACAGCTAAAATCCATGCGACTGAAGACACGCACACTCTCACAAACACGTTAGGTCAATATCTAAGTCATATTCAAACAAAAAGCAAAACGGGGTTGCTGAAAATTTTAGAATAATTATTTAATTTTATAAATATAGTATTTAATTTATAATATTATTTAATTTTAGAAATTTTAGAATAGTTACTTGAATTTTTTGGCCCTAGGCCCGATCTAACGGGCCTCTAGTGGGATATCAGCTCTGTATACAATGCAGTTTTCATTAGAATCGGTATGGCAGCTGTTTTTGCCATGAATTCAAACATTCGACGCTTTCAAGACGACCGAGCTATCACGATCGTGCGGGGGTATAAAAGAGAATGTATGTACAAGCTTTTAAAAAATATCGATACCGAAGCAGCTGACTTGTACCATTCTTTATTTGTATAAAAAATTACTTTGTTTTAAGGAGTTGCTTGCATTTATGCTGTGTAACGCATTTTTTCGACAAAACTCTAAAATTTCGTCTCACAAACTTAAATCAGCGCCTTCTGATAGCTGGTTTTAAAGGGCTATACGACATTTATTAAAAACTTAAGAGGACTCCCTTGGGATTTCACATCTTGAAAATCGTAATGTTATTCCTATGGAGAATATTAGCAAGTCAATTACCGCCACAATTTTATTAAAAGGTGACTAGCTTCTTGTATCATTGTAAAGAACGAAAGGGACTAAAAGGCTAAAATTAATTTGTTTTGTGAAAATCACGTATTTAGTATTTTTAATAATTTTTTTAAAATTAGAACTTAATGCTTACTCTATTTTTTACTAACTTCAAAAAATTATTAAAAATACTAAACATGTGATTTTCACAAAACAAATTATTTTTAGCCTTTTAGTCCCTTTCGTTCTTTACAATGATACAAGAAACTAGTCACCTTTTAATAAAATTGTGGCGGTAATTGACTTGCGAATGTTTTCCATAGGAATAACATTACGATTTTCAAGATTTGGAATTTCAAGGGAGTCCTCTTAAGCTATACAAACGATTTTCCTGATTACCAATACCTGCAACCAGATTACCTAAGCGTGACGAGCGACAAATCGAAAGAAAGGTCAAACAGTCCTTTCCTCTCTTAGATTTAAGAGGAAGAGGAGGATGTTGCCAGGCGGAAAGCCAATGCAAAAACCGGGTTGCAAAATGAAGCCACCGATCGCTCCGTTGTAAGCCCAAACAAACGCTCTCAATGAACTGTATTTGCGCGCTGCCCAGAGCCGGATTTTTTCGGCCAGATATTGTTTTCACGACTATTTCTTTCTTTCTACTTATTAAAATCATCTATGTACACTCTAAATTAAAAACGAAATAATAGGCGAATTTTTTTAAACTGTTCTATTTTTCTTTCACCTTCCAAATCCGGGAGATAGGATAGAGTGTAATTATCCTTACACCTACCATGTTCACTACTAAATATTAGTACTATATATACGTTTATTTTTTGTATTTTTCTTTAAAAAATTATTTTAATGATAGTACTAATATTTTTATGCCGAATGCCGCTTTTATTGGACGTAAAATTTGCCGCCCCAAAAAAGTTGCCGCTCTAGGCTACAGCCTACTTAGCCTATTTAGAAATCCGGCCCTGGAGCTGCCTTGGGAAGGTGTTGTTGTTGTTGCTTATCCCTGATGCCCAGCAGAGCTAGACGAGGTCTATGATATTGCGCACAATCTCAAGAAATCCATAACCAATAATGGTCGCTCCAGAAGATCTTCTTTATCGAGTCCCAAGCACTCAAGGATGTGCTCCGGAGTGGCTTGGCCTTTGGAACATTTGGTACTATACAGGCGTGAGTGAATGCTGGGTTAAATAACTACCATCTAATTCAACGCTTGTAACAAAAATTTATTGAACAAAATATTAACAAGAAGGTTATTATTAAATGTAAATAATTAAAGTTGCTTTGATTACTGGCACCGCACGCAGGCAGTAAACTTGGTAAAAGTTACTGTAAAAAGAGAAAGATAGTCTGGCGTGCAGTCCCTTTATAAACTGGCTTGAAGTGTGGTGCATGCGTATTGACATTAACAGTACTTGAGCGCCACCACTGGTGTACACAGGAGAAGAGCGCCGCCACTGCCGATCTCACGAACTTCTAGAATCAGCGCGTCGCCACAGTACAATTTGGGAATTCCTTTTCTTTGTTGTTATACAGTGATGGCCAAAAGTGTGGACACTTTTTGAAAGTTTCATGTGGTTCAACTGTTACCTGTGTGATTACATCTATTAAATTTTGCTTAAACACGAACATTTAAATATTAAGTTGAAGGTAATTTAATGTAGCATTTCATTAAAAAAAACAGAATTAAAGTATCTGTATCACAAACAAAGTTGTGCTCATTTTAGTTGAACAAACAAGCACAATCAATGAATTTTCTTATGCTGAAATTGCAATACAAGTTGGTGGCTCAATGACTTGCAAAACTAAGACAGATCATACTATTAGTTGCATAACTTATTTGTAATACAGATATTGTAATACTCTATTTATTTTTAATTCTACATTAAATTACTTTGATTTTGATAATGTTGTGTCCATGGATATAGATTGTATGGGACCAAAGGTCTCATAGACTGCTTCAGCGATCTGCAGACAGTGGTCCTCATAAAGATTAAATTACTTTTAATTAGATATACAATTGTTTAATTTGATATACAATTAATATATTCTGTAATGACGCAAAGTTGAAAAATATGAAACTTTAAAAAAGTGTCCACACTTTTGGCCACCACTGTATGTCAAGGTTTCCAAGGTAGCCACTACGAAATCTTGTTATCGTAGTTTGTTCCTGACTGCTGCACCGAAGTGATAGATTTCCGCCGCAGAATTACCCTTGTACCAATGGTGCACAGGGGGAATGGCAAATACAGACCGGATAAGTCATTTATGCCTGGAGATGATGTTCGAAATAAGTAAGAGACGCCGGAGAGAAGCCGAGTCACGTCAGCACTCCTTTTTTGCCAGGGCATAACTACAGTAACTAGTCTTTTGACTTGAACCATTGTTGCGAGCACTCAATTAATATTACCTAAAAGAAAATATGCTGAAAACTGCTAATTATTTTAGAGCAAAAATGGTTCAGTTCATTTTCGTGGTTACTGCGGTCTACCCGCCAACGGCAGTATCCTATAGTGGAATTTGTATAGGTTTACTATATCGACTTAGTGATTTTCAACTCTAATAAAAAAAAAAAACTTCCACCATGTTTTGTTTTTATGTGAATAAAATTAGGGGAGAGTGTTGTACCTTGGGACAATTTTTACATTTTAATTTTTTTTCTTCGATAATTATAGTAAAAATAAAAATTTAAAAGCGGAATTTCAACACACCAATATATTACTGTATAATATATATATTTTTTAATTCTAGCAGCTTGAAATTAAAAAATTGCCACTCATTTAAAGTAGAGAGGATAAACTGTCCCAAGGTAGTGTGACGATAACTCTAAGTAAAACTAAATAAAAAAAACTAAATTGGGCTGACTACACTCCTTGCCAACCTAAGTTGGGTAAATAGAAATATGCTATGGAGAAGATCCAGAAAACATGTTTAAAACATTAATTTCGTTTAAGGTCTAACAGATTTGAATATTATTTGAGAAAATTTTACAATGTTATCAGAATGAAAAGTGTATTTTGTTTAACTTGTATTAAGATCATTTTGTGTGTAAATATTACCTCACAAGAGTTTCCAACTAACGGACCAATCGCGCGTTTCCCCCTGCCTTTTTACTGTTTATTTTTACCCCAGTTGCAAAACCAAAATCGAGCTTATGTTTGCAGCAGATAAATGTACTAGGTGGAGGAATCTGCGTAAACAACGCTGCGGGCGCCGAAATTTCGCCTGCTCCTATTGGCTGCTCCTCCGACCCTGATATTCGTGCGCCCTGTTACGTCAAAATCGAAGGAAAAAAATAATTAAAATAACACTCTAACTGAAGCTAAACTAATAAAAATAATAAATTTATGTCTTGAAATAACAAATAAAATTGTTTATTGAATGTGAAACACCTTTTTTTATTCGATTCTCGCACTCGAAAATGGGAACTATTTACGCTTTTTCTCGCAGAACATTTGTATACTGCAAACTTAAGGTCGGTTTAGGTGTATGTTGGCACGGAGTGTAGGGCTGTTTCGCGACTTTCTGACGGCTTCAATTTGTTTCCCGTCAAGCATCTTCCAACCTCTTAACTCTATGTCAAACAGTCATTTCCTCTCTGAGCACACTTGACCTTGCTTGCGTAGAATATCCCGCCAAATAGTATGTGACGAAATCGCCAAGATGGAACTCACCATAATTTAACCCTTTTCGACCGGCGGTCAGGTAGCGCTTATTTAAAATTATGAGACCAAATTTGAAGTTTTATCGACAAAAAATGCGTTAAACAGCATCTATGTCAGCAATTCCATAAAAACAGAAACCTTTTTTATGCAAATAACGAATGGCACACGTCAGCTGCTTCGGTACCGATTTTTTTGAAGAGCTTGAACATTCTCTTTGCTACCCGCACGATCGTGCGAGCCCGGTCGGAAAGGGATAATTTAACCCTTTTCGACTGGCGGTAACGTGGCGCAGATTTAAAATAATTATGAGACTAAATTTGGAGTTTTATCGTAAAAAAAATGCGTTAAACAGCATCCCATGTCAGCAATTCCTTAAAAATAAAGTCACTTTTTTTATATACAAATAACGAATGGTACAAGTCAGCAGCTTCAGTATCGATATTTGTGAAGAGCTTGAACATTCTCTTTAATACCCGCACGATTGTGCGAGCCCGGTCGGAAAGGGATAAAAAAAAATTCTATTGCAATGAATAGTGAATTAAAGAACTTAGTGGAAGAACGTGCTAAGTGACAGAAAAGTGAAAACTAGAAAATAAGATTTAAATTTTTTGTCTGCACTTTAGATAAGTTAAAAAAAGCACTTACAAAAGGTAAAATATATACGTAATTGAAATGTATTGTATGGGGAATCCTATTATCTTTAACTCTTTCCGACCGGCTATCACGATCGTGTGGGTATAAAAGAGAATGTTCATTTGTTTAAAAAATGGAGTGGTTCTTAAGAAGATGATAGAATTGATGCTGTTTAAAGCGACTTTCTCGATAAAACTCTTAAGGTAGGCGAATACCTAAAATTCCCCAAATTTCTATAAACTTTACTATTACTTTAATCTTTTCCAAATTTGGCATAGTGATTTCAAATATAATGAATAATACAATTTAGGCATTTTTTTTATTTAAATATAATTTATTTATTTTAAACGGTGTTTTTCAACTAAAAAAATAGGTTTACGCTAACAAGTCTACCACATTGAATTTTCCTCCTATAAACATTAATTTTGTGTTAAATTCTTCGTTTTGAACTGATGCTTGCAATGACCCTCTAGAGTTACATACAAATTACAAGAAAAGAAGTTATTAAGAAAAAATTTTATGAATTAACTAAAAAAAATATTTTTTTTTCGATTAACTTACACTTGGACATTAAAAAAAAAACTACTATATTTACACCAGATGTTAGAGGCTCATAGCACAGATATATATTGTAATAGCATCTGTAAAAAATTTCAGGCAAATTAATGAAAAACTTTTTATGCTAGAATTGTTAACGTAAATCCCTTTTTTTAGTTGAAAAACACCGTTTAAAATAAATGAATTACACTTAAATAAAAAAAAATTGCCCCAAAAGCATTGTTCACTATATTTGAAATCACTATGCCAAATTTGGAAAAGATTAAAGTTATAGTAAAATTTTTAGAATTTTGGGTACTCGTCTACCTTAACATTTAGTATCCTAAACTTAATTCAGCGTCAAGCGTCATCTGAAGGTGTCTTAAAGGGTTAAAGGAAGGAATTAACACGTTCCTTGGCGCAAAAATATCCATTTTTTAAAATGTCACTTAGCATGTTGTTCTACTAAGCTCTTCAATCATCCGCTGTTTAATATTCCGAGAGTTCTTATTGTCATGATAATTTTGAAACGACTTTGACTTTGGAGTGACTGATGTTGTTATTATTATTACATAGGTTTTAAAATGTCGCTGGAACTAAAACAATGGTTCCTAACTTCGTCGTGAAATTATGGCATTATAAAACAAATGCCCTTGGCACAATCCCCTATTTCCAAAGTAATCTTTAACTTCCTACGCCACCCCTGAGTGGCTATTTAATTCTAGTAAAAATGGTTTATTGTGATTTTTTTTAACGAGCATTAAATGTTGCAGATTTTTTTTTTTTTAAATAAAGGAAGTTAGTATTCGAATTCGAATTTTTTTCCTGAGATTTCAATGCGCTAAATTTTTTTGACGTATTGCACTTGCCTGTAGCATTTGAAGTTTGGCCGTGAAAGTGGGTGGCGGACAGACAGACGGAGGGACTAAACGATTATAAAAACACCTTCCACTTTTTAAGTTATAAACGCAGTGTGTAAGCTCATGTAGATCGTGATAGCCCGCCGGAATGGGATTTTTCAGCACATTTGGAAGATTAGTATCAATCATTCTTATACTAATAAAAATAAACAAGAAAAGAAATACCAAAAATTTGATTTTTTTTTATATCAAATTCCTAAAAGTACCAAAATGTTTCCTTATCCCTTTAAGACCGGCCATCAGAAGGCGATGATTTAAAGTTTATGAGACTCAATTTAGGGAATTGTAGAAAAAATACCTTAAACAGCAGCAGCATCCCTTGGCACATGGCTTTGAGTACCCGTTAGAGGGTGGATGTCTGACTTCTACTTCGATAGGGAGCCACCTCCTCCTTTTAGGCACGTCACTGGATGTTAGTTTAATGACTGGCGTAAGTTTATGAGACTAAATTTTAGAGTTATCATAGAAAAAATGAATTAATTAGTATCAATACCAACAAACCCTCATAAAGAAAGGCACTTTTTTATGCAAATAACGAACGGTACAAGTCAGCTGCTTTGGTATCGATATTTTTGAAAGAATTGAACATTCTTTTTTATGCCCACACGATCGTGATAGCTCGGTCGATAAGGGCTACCCCGCATGATTGGGCTGGAAAGCTAAGTAAGTAAAACTTACAAGGCACGCGAATTGATTTTCATTTTAAATTTCAAGGACCCTTTAATACTCCTTGATTTTAACCAAAAATCGTTTAAAAGTCCTTGTTTTCTTAGTTTGCGACCTTCAAATTCCAGGAAGTCATTTCTTAAAACATTGCTTAAGTCGGCTCTAAATTATGGACATAGCACGTTGGCATATGATTAAGGATTCTTGATAGCACGTTGACATATGATAAGGGTTCTTGATTTTTTGGGGGGCAGTCCTTGAAAAGTCTTTAAAAACTCCTCGATTTTTATTTTGAAATTAGAGTGGGAACCCTGTATAACTAAACAACTGTTGTTGTTGTTGTTACTAATGCCACTTGGGAAACCCAAGCTCTTCATGCGGATTAAGGCAAAAGGTTTAAGGCAAATGGGTGCGGCTCCTGGGGAGAGTGGCCTTGTAGAGACTACACGGCAGGAATCCATCTTGGCATCGTGCTGACAGATGCAGTCGTCTATCGCCACCTCCGCAATATAGACATGCCCCTGAAGGTTAGGAAAATGGTCTCCAGGAACCTGCACCCGTGGGAAACTGCACCGTGGGCGCCCATACGACTTTCGTACCCACAGATTTAACGAGCACGTACTCCGCATATACTCGGTGGATCTTCAGTGGTATCGAGCCTCGAACACGAGACCTTCCGATACATAGACACTAAACGCGTATCATATGAAGAAGGCCCTTCTGAAAATTTTGTGCCTTGCAATCAATTTAAAATGTTCCGTATTAACAAAAACAAAAAGGCCCGATTATCTAGTATAAATAACGGTCAAAATAATCACTAGTTGGAACTTTTTTACACGCTGCTGTACAAACCTTTAGCTGTGCATTTCAACTAGGTTGTCAAACCAAAGCATAGTTGCCGGCAAATACATAGATATAGAGAGAAGCAGATATGCCTATCGATTGCGGGATCCCACACAACGCAATACAAACTGTGTGATGAAGCCACTTTTCTTTGTTTTTGCAATGCATCACTGGATATTGGTTGGCAAAAAATGCTTTTGACGAAGAGTTACATGCAATAAAAATTGCCTTTTTAATATGCTTCTTTTATGAATATATACCTTGTATCTGCCAGAAATTATCAATACATAGCATGGGCGTACCCACCATAGGGCAGAGAGGGGCAGCTGCCCCCCTCTACAAAGAGAGCAGTGGGCCCCGGTCTTATGGGGGCCCCTGTAAATATTATGTAAAGGAGATGCATTTTTTAAAAAATCAAGTCCATTTCTTCCCAGTCGGGCCCAGGGGACCACTTTGCCCCTAGAGGTCCTTTTATATAATTTGATATAAAAGGGGCCTACGAATGATGTTCGAATTGAGGCCCATATTTTTGCGATTGGTCCTGAGTTGGCCTCTGGGGGACCAATACCGTATGCATAAAGGGGCCTACATATATTTTTCAAATCGGGCCATTTGTTAGTAATTGGGCCCACTTTCCTCTGAAGCCCCTAATTGATGTATATTCTTTATATAACTGGGGTTCTATATAATATATATATATATATATATATATATATATATATAATATATATATATATATATATATATATATATATATATATATATATATATATATATGGGTCATGGGGTCATGGGCTACCGACTTGTGTAAAATTAAAGGTTACATTTACCATACATTAAACAAGACAACGTAATTGTTATATCAAATTGCTATACCATTGTAATCCACAATACCCTTCTTAATCCAGTATGGCAAAGCAGCAGATGATAGCACGGATAATTTAAAGGGTTGATTTGGAGGGGCCCTTTACATTTTTAAAGGAAAATTCCTTAAGGGGGCCCATCCAACTAAGAAAATAGGGGCCCCTACCATTACCTGCCCCCCTCTAAATCAGATCCTGGGTACGCCCTTGATACATAGCCAGCTATAAACTGATGCTGGCAAAAAGTTTTAATTAGTTGATATCAAAATATTTTTTATTAGTCGATTTTATCTCATATTGCCATCTGGTGGCTTATGGCATGCGATGAGTGAGCAGGATGCTTTGGCTTGCGTACTGCCTTATGGGATACTGGTGGAAAAGTGGCTTCACCTTTTCCCCTAGGGGCAGATATGCTACTTTCTATATCTATTGGCAAATAATTCACCAAGCGCTTGCTTAAGATTAATTTATTAATGCCTGACGTCCCTTGTTAGGGACACTTTTAACAAAATGTCGCAATTTTTAATGAATCAACTTTTCAATTAAAAAATTGCTCCGTTGTATTCAATATAGTGTACATTTCAACTGACCCAAGGGTATTGATGCTGTTTAAGGCAACTTATCCGGTAAAACTCTTAACATCTTAGTCTCATAACCTTAAATTAGCGCCACCTGAAAGGGTCTCAATGGGTTAATATTAAAGCGATCAATGGTTTCATCCAGTCTTTGCTACAATTCTATCTAACATCCATGTAGGGCCACTTTTACTAGCGCCACCCTGTAAAAAATGGTAGAGGAAATCGCCATTCGAGATCTCAACATTTACCCCCCCCCCCACCCCCCCCCCCCCCCCCACGTGGCTGACAGCATAAAAATTCACCAGACTTGGCAGCTTAGTACAGGAGCAGAAACCGTCACCTGATGCGAAACGAAGTTAAAAAGGTTCTAATGAAAAAAAAATAGAGAAATTCTCTATGTGTTTATTTTTACAGAAACTATTTGTTCCATTTTATTATATCTCAAACTTTCCTCTCGAATTTGTAGATTTTCACGAAATCATGCTGCTAGCCAAAGGATAAAAAAATATTCTGATTTTTTTTACCGATGCCGGTTCCCTTATCAAGAACCTGCACCTTTTAAAGTTGTGATGATAATCTCTATTATTATAACAAGATTTCTATCAGAAATTATATATTACATTTATACAATTACAAAAAGTGGTAGTTTTCTCTAAAAAAATAACTTCGATCATAGAAAATGTGTAGTTAATTTAAAAAAAATAATAAAATTCATATGTCAAACGTTTTGTGTCCTTACTTAATTATGAGAGTGAAACACTAATATTATACTGAAAAAGTTATGACTCAGCAATGGTCAGTTAGTTTTTTATTGTAGAAAGAGAAGTGTTGCAGCACTCTCAATAAACAAAAAAAAAAAAACACTTATAGGTTTATTTTTTTTTTCAGATTGTTTTTATTTTAAAAAATCGGGTAATTTCTCAGTTTTAGTCTGTATATATGCGGCCATTGATATGTACGGTACTAGGATGTTAATCTTACAGCCACTGATTCATGATTCATGCCTTACGCAGCACTGATTCATGCCTTACGATTGTATTTTCAGGTACAAAACTGTTGGGGCATGAAAAAATCCTCTCGAATGGGGTTGGTATAAAGCTAGGTTACCATGATAGCAACCTCGTTTTTATTTCATGATTATTAGAATTACAATGACAAAATTCAAGTTAGATAGAATGTCAAATTATCCGAGCTTACCAATTTTTTTTAATGAATCAAGTATATATATATATGGCGTTTGACAGTTCTACAACAAAGCAATGATTTACAGAGATTTCTGCTTAGAAATATGAAAGGGGTTTTCTAGTTAGGTAGATGAACATAATTGTGTTTAATGCTCCTGGTTTAAGACCAGTGCATAATGTGTTTTGTACATGTTAATTCCTTCGTTTTTACAAGTCCAAAGGCACATGCACTGAACATATTCTTTTTTTGTTAACCGATTACATGAGCATGCACATTTGGTCTCATTAAGGAATCAAAGGATTTCTAGATTAAAAAGTCATTTTCGAAGGTAGAAACTAGACTCTTGTAAGATATCAATAATTTAAAAAGTATCACAAACTTAAACGGCAAAATGACCGTGTTGGAGAACAGGGATCGAGTAATTGGTTGTTCTCGGAGAGATCTCTATGTAGGTAATAACTGCTTAATTTTTTTTGTAGAACCAATCTTTCCGAGAGTAAATCGAGAAAAACTAAATTATTAAGAAAATTTCAACGTTTTTCTGATTTGGCGTAGCCTGCGACAGTGCCCCTAGGTCAAAAACTTGAATTCTTAATTAGACTTCCAATATATTAAAACTTCCCGACCCCTATAATAGGGTGGGCCGAAAAACTCTTTTTATTTTATTTCATATAGCTATAGTGCGGAAAAGTTGCCATTGGTAAAGACATGAAAAATGCACTAATTGTTATTTTTTTATGACTATATCTTCCGTTCGCGCAATGCCATCAAAGTTGGCAAAAATTGTCAAAAACCGTAATTTTTCATAATTTTTTAAAACGCTATAGATGATTTCAATTGCTTTCCTATATCATGTTGCATGATTAAAATTTACAAAAAGTTAAAACTTTGAAATTTAGCAAAAAATACGAATTTTCCCAATTTTATACTACGTTGAGTGGTCGGAAGATCTGACACAAATGTATAATAATTTATTATACAATACATTATAGCATTTATTATTAATAAGTGCATTAATATTTGGATTTTACATACTTTTAGTAGTTAATTCATGATATAGGAACGTAATTAAAAACATCTGCCTTTTTTAAAAAAAAATATAAAAAATTACGGTTTTTAACAATTTTTCGCCAACTTTGAAGGCATTGCGCGAACGGAAGATATGGTAATAAAAAAATAATAATTAGTGCATTTTTCATGTATTTACCAATGGCAACTTTTCCGCACTATAGCGATCTGAAATAAAATAAAAAGTTTTTTTCGGCCCACCCTACCCTATAAGGTTACGTCTAATATGACACTCCCTTTTTCTAAAACAGGTTTAGTGAACGTTGGGGCGCGATTTATACAAATTTTCCATTTGGGGCGCGTGGCGGTGGCAAGCCTTGTCTTCATCTTGAAAATGGAACACAAACACAAAAAAGCAAACGATACCTTAAAAAAAACCTATGGTAACGTTTACAAATCAATTAAAAGGTAATTAACTTGCGATTAAAGATCCTTTGAAGAAAAAAAATGCTAAATTTTGTAAATGACAAATTTTTCGCAATTTACACTAACTTTGAGGAATTATATCTCAGGAATTATTTGGCTCAAAAACACCATCATGCACTCAAACTGTAGTATATTTATCCCTCTTTAATTGTTTTATTCATTATTGTGTTGTATAACCAAACCTTCAGGAAGTAAATCTGAAAAAACTGTGAAATGTCCGATTTTTGACTTTGGGGCGCAGCCAGCGGCGGCGCCCCAAGGTCACAAACTTGGATTCTTAAATATAGTACTTCCATAATATAAAACACTTCCAAAAATTAAAACTATCCGACCCCGTAAAGTAACTCCTTTTTTTTTACAACAGGTTTACTGAATGTTAGGGCGCGATATATCTAAATTTTACATTTGGGGCGTGCTGTGGCTAGGCTTTCCTTGATCTTAAAAATGAAACACAAACATAAAAAAAAACTCCGAGACCTTAAATTACCCTATGGTAACGTGAACAAATCAATCAAAAAGTAATATCCTTGCTATTAAATAAATCTTTTGCATAAAAAAATTGCTAAATTTTGAAAAACAGAATTTTTTCGCAATTTACACTAACTTTGAGGAGCTGTATCTCAGGAACTAATAGGTATAAAAACATCAACATGCACTCCATTTGTAGCATATTTATCCTTCTTTAATTGTTGTATTCATCACTTTGTTGTAAAACCAACACTTTAATTAGAAAATCTGCAAAAACCAAAAAATGACCGACGTTTGACCTTGGGACGCAGCGAGCGGCGGCACCCCAAGGTCACAAACTCTTGGATTCTTAATTAGACCTCCATTACCTATAACATATCCAAAAATCAGAACTACTTGACCTTTTGTTAGGTAACCCCCCTTTTTCACGACAGATTTACTGGACTATACGTTTGAAGGTAATATTTAATTTTGCAATTAATTTTAAAAATTTTTTTAATTGATGCAGCCTAGAGGAAAAATATAAACTAGGATTATTTTTATTGTTGCACTGAAATTGTACATAGTTAGTAAAATTGGACTGCTGACTCGAAAGTGACAGAAAGTGAACTAGGTTCACTTATATTGTGAACCCTCCATATCCCTCTTAGACCGGCGGTCAGATGGCTCTGATTTAAAATTATGAGAATAAATTTCAAGTTTTATTGAAAAAAAAATGCGCGAAACAGCATCAACGCCACCAACTCCCTAAAAACAGTCATTTTTTTTGTGAACGAATGATACAAGTCAGCTGCTTCAATATCGATATTTGTTAAGATCTTGAACATTCCCTTATACTCGCACGATCGTGATAGCTCGGTCGGAAAGGCTTATCACATTTTGAATTGAAGATAAAACATTAATTTTCGGAATTGATAAAAACCTATTTTCCCCCTTGGATACACCCTAATACACAAACCTGAAATGAACCTCGACAAAAAATCAAATAGAAATATTTGTGCTTAAATTTCTATTTCAAACTATGGAAGCTAGACAAGCCAGTCTCTACAATATGAACACCCTTACGTATGTACAATAACTTACACATGTAATCTAACGTTGAGATATCGTCCTCTGCGCCATTACGTTAAATTGAACATGATTTTGAGACAATGTAACAGAAGATTCCCTTTAAATCATTTGTTTCCGCTACACCAAAGGACAATGCACAACTTTAAAGGAGCTTAACCTATAGAGAAAATGTCAATGCTGCTGTCAAAAAGCAATACAAAAACCGGTATGGCAAGTGATGCCACCAATCGGTGTGTAGTAAGCCCAAGCAAACGCGCTCAATGTAGTATTTGGAGCAATTCTACAGTGGAGCCTGTTTTGGCTTACTATTACAAACAAATTAGGTGATTATTGGCTGTTTAATAAGTACTATAATTACAACGCATTTTTCAAACTCTCAGAGGAAATTATTATCATGTTAAAAAATTCGGATTTCGTAAGTCGTGGTAACCCTTTAAGGCCGAGCTATTACGATCGTGCGGGTATAATAGAGAATGTTGAAGGTTTTAAAATCTTCGATACCGAGGGACCTGGCTTGTACCATACGTTATATGTATAAAAATGACTTTGTTTTTTTTAAGTAGTTGATGGCACTAATGCTGTTTAAAGCATTTTTTCAGTAAAACTCTAAAATTTAGTATCATAAATTTAAAACAGGGCCATTCGATAGCCGGTCTTAAAGGGCAAAGCTCGCTTGTTAAGCAAGTAGGCGGGTTAAAATCCCGGATAAGGCATGGATATTTGTGTTCTCTTTGAGTACATGCGGGTAACGTGCTCGTTAAATTCTGTGGGTAAAAAAGTAAAAAGTCATGGGTATCGCAGTACCATGGGTGCAGGTTGTCTGGAGAAATGTCCTCCCTTCCAGTGACGTGCCTAAATTGATGAGGTGGCTCCCTATCGTAGTAGAAGTCAGACATCCACCCTCTAACGGGTACTCAAAGCCATGTGCCAAGGGATGCTGCTGCTTAAGGTATTTTTTCTACAATTCCCTAAATTGAGTCTCATAAACTTAAATCAGCGCCATCTGATGGCCGGTCTACGGTTATGAACTAGCATTAAGTGAATTGTTTATTTGGGCTGACTACGGTTACTGGAGAAGGAAAGAACATGTGCCAATGGCGACGTCTCTGGAGTTCTTACGTTTCAGGAGCTTAGTACCAAAAAAATTGCTATCAATATTGCCAGGAAAACATCACCAACACATGACTGGTATCATGCTGATCAACCTGGAAGTTCCTTAGAGATCAATGGTGATAGGGCAATGCTATCACCATTTTCTAGATAGCTTTTTCTAGATTTATGAGTGGCCACATTTATTCTCGATCATTGGACCAGGGTTGCACTACTTTTTCCACTTTCCCCAGCCACCTCCTTGCTGGGTCGGACAAGAACGACTTATTGCAGAATCCTGTCTAGGTTATGGACACTTTGAGAGTGTTCAATCTCTTGGACTTGATCTAGTTTATCTGGATCGTGGAGAATAAGCGACAACAACAACAGGATTACTTGGCGACTTTCTGGCGGCTTCACTTCGTTTCTCGCCAAGCATTTTTAATCTTTTTTTGTGTGTGTGACGGCTTCACTGTGACTTAACCGTACAACACTGAGCTGATACACGACTTTTTGCGAGACCATTTTCCCATTCCATTTTGGATTTGGGATGAAGGATTGTTTTCGACGATTTAAGAATAGTTTGTATTTCTGAAGGTTAATCTGGCCAACGGTCAAATGGTCGCTAATCACCGTTTGGTCAATGAAGGGTTATTGATCCATGGAAGCAAGGCCATGAGACAAAAAAAAAAATCGTATATAAAAATCAACCCTCTAAGACCCCGTCAGATGTCGCTGATTTAAGTTCATGAGACTAAATTTTAAGACTTTTGTAAAAAGAAGTCGTCTTAAACAGCTTCGATATCAGCAACTCCTTAAAAACCACGCCAGTTTTAATACAAAAAACGAATGGTGCAAGTTAGATGCTTCGGTATCAATATTTTTGAAAAGTTTGAGCATTCTCTTTTACACCCGCACCGATCATGATGGCTCGGTCGGAAAGAGTTACAGGGTGTTTCATAATTGACCGGAATAGGAATTGATGCAATTCCGAAATATTGAGCCGGCCCCTCCGAAAAATAGTAAAAAGCCAATTGATCACGGGTTTTGGTCGTGGTTGCATACTTGAACTAGGGCAGCACGAGAATGTGTTGACGAAGGGATGCATTTGTTTTGAGTTCGGTTTGGTTGAATCGACATATTGCCTAGTAATTTTACAATTTGCAGATTCTGTTACATCACAGTTCCTAAAACAGCTAAAAATGATTAATAACTACGAAAATGGAATTTTTGTGTTTGGATTTCGATTTAAATAATTTGGTGTGTTTCAAATTCGAGCTGGATGTTTGAAAATTGGAAGGAGCTAAACGTTTTGCGATAGAAGTGTACAGTTTGTCGAAATGTGCATGTGTTGGGACCAATTAGTTCCATAGTAGGGTAGAGACTGAACCTACCAATCGCACCATCTACCAACACGGAGACAATTTAGGGTGTCATGTGGGGATCGATGGCCGAGGGGTTTGGATCGCAGGCCATATCGCTAGCAGTCCGCGCGCTGTAAAGGGTACTACCCAATTTTTTTTTCAAATACTAATTATACTTCTGATTGAAAATCAAAATGTCGTGCTTGTAAAATAAATAAACTACAGCTTGGCAACTTGGCTCAATATGACATGAACATTTGGCTTCAACAAAACAGAACCATGACGTCAGTGTAGCGAACAGTCACCAGATTCACCTGATTGGCTGATGGGAAAAGTGTCGCGAGGAGTCGGGGAATATTTAAATCGCCTTTCTGCTGAAAGCGTGTGCTTTTCATTAATCTCCAGCTTGCTGTGAAGATATGGTTTATTCTTTAGAGGAGAGGATTTTTTTGGTGTTAGAATTTCACCGCCTAGAACACAATGTTAATGCAACAAAACGGAGTTTCAAAAAGAAGTTTAATGTTACCAAAGGACCAAAATTCGACACAATAAGGATGCTGTTTGAAAAATTTCAACGAACTGGGAACGTGAATGATGAGAGAGCTGGATTTGTCGGGAGAAGATTTTCGCAAACAACCACTGCTAATGCTCAGCTGGTGGAAACAGTAATACGAAAGCAGCCTTGTGTATCCGTCCGCCGTGTTGCAACTACGGTTCAAATCAAGCCAACGTCGACGTATCGTCTCATGCGGCAGGGCTTGCACATGTTTCCATACAGAATTCAAACTCGGCAACCTCTCACCGCTGCTTCAATTAATTCACGGGAGACATTCGCTAACGATATGGTGCAAATGATTGATGTTGGTGATATAAATGTAGACAACATTTGGTTTTCGGATGAAGCCTACTTTCAGCTGGATGGCTACGTTAATAAACAGAACTGGCGCATATGGGGAACAGAAAACCCCCATGTTGCAGTTCCATCATCTCTGCATCCACCAAAAGTAATGGTTTGGGCCGCCATTTCGTCCAAAGGACTCATTGGCCCCTTTTTCAGAACCGGAACTATTACTGCCCTCCGCTACCTAGAGATTCTTCGTGAATTTGTGGCGATTCAAAATGCCTTAGATGACGCTGAAAGCACTTCGTGGTTCATGCAAGACGGTGCCCGACCCCATCGCACGGCCGACGTGTTTAATTTCTTGAGCGAACATTTCAATAACCGTGTGATTGCATTGGACTATCCCACACATACAGGAAGTGGTATGGATTGGCCTCCTCTTTCACCAGACTTGACCCCCTGTGATTTCTTTCTGTGGGGATATTTAAAAGATCAAGTGTACCGTCGCAATCCCGAAACAATTGAGGAACTAAAGCAATACATCTCTGCTGCATGTGACGCCATCCCACCAGAAATTTTCAAACAGGCGGCCGGTAATTTTGCTCTAAGACTGCGTCACGTTATTGCTGCTAATGGCGGATATGTAGAAAATATCGTAGTATGAG